>JAESUZ010001929.1:0-285474 GCA_017311185.1 Proteles cristata cristata | reverse complement strand
AGACTACTATAGTAGTCTTTTAACTGAGCTCTCTGCTAAAAACCTGTAAAAGCTTTTTGTTTTATTTGGGGGAAAATATAAAATCTTAAACATGATTTGTAATGTTCTGAGAGACCTGGCCCCTACTTTTGTTTCTCTAACTTTGTCTTGTGCCACTGTCCCTGCACTGACTGTGCTTCGGAGTGATTGGCACTTTTCCCCCTGTTCTGCATAGTTGAGAGTGTCTTTTAAGTTTATTTACTTATTTTGAGAGAGAGAGAGAGAGAGACAGGGCTCACACATGTGCACGTGCATGCAGGAGAGGCATAGAGAAGGAGAGGGATAATCCCAAGTAAGTTCTGCTCTATCAGCACAGAGCCCCATGTGGGGCTTGATCTCATGAACCTTGAGATCATCTTGTGATCTGAGTTGAAACCAAGAGTCAGATGCTTAACCAACCAAGCCACTCAGGTGCCCCAAGAAAGTCTTTCTTGCCTCAGGGCCTTCACACCTGTTCTCCTCTGGTGTGTTCTTCCCCAATTCTGCCTTCTTCACAAGTCTGGTTTCTCTCTCCCCCCACTCGATCTTCTTTTTAGAAAACAAATATTAAGTAGCTGTTGTGAGCCAGGACCTGTCTAAAGAAGATCCTCCCATTATCCTTTGACTGTACTTTATTATTTTCTGTAATGGCATTTGTAATGATATGTAATTCTATATTTATCTGACTCTTATTGTCTAGATTTCCAGCTCTTTGGAATCAAAGATCATATCTTTTTTATCCACCATTAAACCTTATCACCTAATACAGTGTGTTGGAACATAATGTTGTAAATATTTGCTGAATGAGTGATCTCACATTATCAAGGATTATTAGGCCTTGGCAGCTTTATTTCTGAAGTTTTTTTCAAATTTGTTTTTATTTTTCTATCTCCTCTGCTTGGCTTAGACCTTAATCTTCTTTTCTCTATGCTTTTAATTACCTCATAACTAGTATCCTGGCCACCAGTCTTTCTGCCCTCTTATTCATTCATTATTCTGCCTGGAGTAATGTTTCTGATCCTGTTACTGTTCTGTCCAAAAGCAATCACTGTGTCCCCATTGCTTGTAAAATAATAGGTAAAGTAAGTTGTTTTCCAGGGAACTTTATAATTTGACCCCACCTACTTCTTCAGCCTCATTTCTCTTGACTCTACTTCATCTCTCTAGAAAGACTTTTAGTTTCATTCACTTTCAAATGTCACATGACCCTGTTTCTTCAGCCTAGAATTCCTTTTCCCTCGCTGCTATTAAAACTCTTCATTCTTCAGGGGCGCCTGGGTGGCTTAGTCGGTTAAGCGTCTGACTTTCGCTCAGGTCATGATCTCGTGGTTTGTGGGTTCGAGCCCCGCGTCGGGCTCTGTGCTGACTGCCAGCTCAGAGCCTGGAGCCTGTTTCAGTCTGTGACTCCCTCTCTCTCTAACCCTCCCCTGCTCACGCTGTCTCTCTCTCTCTCTCCTAGAAATAAAAAAAATAAAAAAATTAAAAAAAAAAACCCTCTTCATTCTTCAAGATCCAGCTTGGATGCCGTGTCTTCCGTGCAGTCTTTGAGTCCTCATCCAACCACTCATGGTTATAAATTCCTTGAGGGTGTGCTCTACACTGAATGTTTATGTTTCTCTCAAATTTATATGTTAAATCTTAATACCCAATGTGATGACTGGGGAGGTGATGCCTCTAGGAGGTGATTAGGTCATGAGGATGGAACCATCATGAATGGGATTAGTGTTCTTATAAAGGAGACTCCAGAGAGTTCCATTGCCCCTGATGCTATGCAAGGACGTAGGGAGAAGATGGCATCTATGAGCCAGGAAGAGAGTTCTCACCAGACATTGAATCTTTTGGTACTTTGATCTTGAACTAGTCTACAGAACTGTGAGAAACAAATTTCTGTTCTTTGTAAGTCACCCAGTCTGTGGTTTTCCATTATAGCAGCCTAAATGGACTATGATAGGGTAGCACTTTTTTTCATTTCTTACTATATACTTAGAATCTTGAACAGTGTATGGCGTGTAGTAGGCCGTCAATAAATACTTGTTGAGTGATTGAGTAAAATATTTTACTTGTCTGCTCACTTAAGGAATATTTATAAAACATTTTTGAATGTCCATAGTACTCTGTCTTTCCTTGCACTATAATTAGAAGTTTATTTGTTATTCTTAGGAACTGATCACTTGTAAAATTAATCCCCACTCAAGCATCCCTCCCTGCTCACCACTGGATTCTATCCCTCTTTGTCCTTTCTCAGCAAGTGACTTTCTAATGGTGGGATAATTCACATCTGACAGTATGATGCAAATGGATTCTAATTTTTTTAAAATATTTTATTTTTTGAGAAAGAGGTAGAGACAGCATGAGCAGGGGAGGGTCAGAGAGAGAGGGAGACACACGACAGGCTCCAGGCTCTGAGCTAGCTGTCAGCACAGAGCCGGATGTGGGGCCCGAACCCATGAACCATTAGATCATGACCTGATCTGAAGTCAGACGCCCAACTGACTGAGCCACCCAGGTGCCCTGCAAATAGATTATAAAATGAAAACTGGCATTTCTACAAAACATGAAGACTTATGAATTTGAAATAAAGCAATATTGGAGAACGGTTTGAATCATACACAAAAAAGTCCTTGACAAATGAGGATTAGGTAGAGTTAGACCAGTTTAAAGTTGAAGGGAAAATTAACATGAGTAATGACATAATAGGACATTCAGAGGACAATGAGTAACAAAGAATTAAGAGAGATCCTCAGGAAAGATTGGTGAAGCTCTTGAATATTTTTACAAAATTGATCCTCTTATCAATGTGTTTTAAAAGCCAAATGTGAAGTGACAGATGTTCTTTGGTATAAGAATTACCTTATAGGCAATTATAACTTAAAATTTTGTAAAATGTTAAGAATTAGGAAAATTTGTTTTATGTTTCTCTTGACAAATTGAAGGCCCAATCATTTAAAAGAAAAATTACTAGGTAATTTTGGTACCTCGTCAGTGAACTTAAATGCCATTTTTTGATATTAGTTATATTCAGATAATAAGAATCCCACTGTATGTACTTGTTTCTCTGTAGCTTTAGTTCCCTGAGGTTGGGGATTATGCTTTATTCATTATATTCCTGTGGTGTCTAGCTTGGAGTCTGGTACTTAGGAGAATCTAATAAATGTATAGGGACAGGAAGAAGTAAATGATAATTGAAGGGTGTGGAAGGCTCCTTGAAAAGGTACTCTTTGGGACAGAGCTGGTATGGCAGGTGAGTGAGTAAGGTTTGACTGTTAACACGTTGTTAGGTCCACAAGGAAAATCTCTTATTCTTTTGCTGGCTCCTGCCTAGTATGTACTTAAGTATTCAGAGTCTGTTCTCTGCCTCAATAGCTCTTGTTCTCATTGTAATTCTTCCTGGAGATTGAGATGGAAATGAGGAAGGCGTTGGGCTGCTGCCTGGGCATCCACATTCATGAGAACTTAGAAATGCAGAGGGGCCAAATGCCAAGCCTGACCTAGCCGGACCCAGGTCAGCCAATCATTGCTTTCCTGCCTCTCCCTTTGTTCTCTGTGCCTCCAGTCTCCTGTCTGCTGGAGGTGCTACAGCTGTTTATAGCAATTAATATAATGCTAATGTGCTCCTTAATGAAAGCGTGGAAGCACATGGTCCCAGCTGGTGGATAAGAACTGTACAGGGTTGACCTTCACAGTACCTTTTCACTAACAGTTGGACAAGACACCTGAATACCTTTTCACATTGTTTTTGAAACCATGGAAACAAGCTGGAAGTGAACATAGTTTAGGGAATCTAATCCCTCATTTTATGGGATAAGGGAAAAAAAACCTCTCAGATGATAAAGCTCATGCCAGATTAATGAATAATTCCTCCCATTTTAACAAAAATCTATCTCATGTAATATAATTTTGTCCTCTCTCTCTATTCAGTATTTTAAACCTCTGCCACTGACCTAACATTGAATCTTGTGGCCCTGCCACTTCCATATGTGATCTGGGAGAGTTAAGTAACCTGTGTAGTTTTAGTTTCCTATCCTTAAAATGGCACTAATAACAGTACCTGCTTCATAGGTTTACTAAGTTTACATAAGGCAATAATTGTAAAGCAGTTAGCAGATTCTGGCACATAACAAGTATTCAGTAAGTGTTGGCTATCATTATTATTACAGCATATGGAGGCTAAAATGAGTCTAATGACAGTGCTTTAATTTACGGCTGTCTTTGAAGCCTTTGTTTCTAATTCTCCTTCAGTTAGAATCTGAGCCTTGTGAAAGCAAGGATTTTGTCTACTTGCTTCCCTGTATCTTCAGTATCTAGAGTAATTTTTAGCACATAGTAGATGTTTGGTAAATACTTAATAAATTAATGAATTATCTTAGAGAAAATCCTTTCTGAAAAACACCTACTTTTAGACATTCCAATGACTTGAATCTTTTTTCTTTATAGTTGTTTATATGAATTTGCACTTGTCCTTATAATATTTGTATTATGTCCTTTGACTTTTCAGTTATCTTTGTTTCCCTAGAAGACTGTGATCTCACTATGGGAATTTCCTTGTGGATCCTAGTATAGCATTTAAAAAAAATACAGTTATTAAGGCTTAGTAATTACTGACAACTGACTGTAAAAGTCAAACTGACTGTAAAAGCAAACACCAGTATATGCTGTGGCATCAATCCCAACTGTGAGAAGTTGTGAATTCATAGGGTCAGTCCTTGGTGGCAAGAGGCACTTTAATGCTTTGGGGAATGTTGTTCTTTGCGCATGAAATACCCTCTCCTTCCTCCTTGTCCCTTCTCTGCCAGATGTCATACTGCTCATTCTTTAGGGCTCAGTCTCCTCTGTCAAGTCTATTTACTTCGTTTCCTCTGTGATTAACTCCTTTTTATGTAAATCTCTTCATGGAAGAAGTGTATAGCTTTTTGCAAATGGGAAGATTTTGAGGGAGGACATTCCAGACTGAGGAAAGAGTTGCTGCAAAGACAAGGAAGGAAAGGGTCAGCTGTTATGAGAACATGATAGTAAATAATACAAGTTATCTTTAGTGTAGGGCAGTTTATTGGTCAGGTTTCTTATTAATAAGGGCAAGTAACAGAATTCACTCTAGCAAGTTCAAGGAAAAATGGTTTATTAAAGGGTGCCAGAGAGATTAAAGAGCCTTTGGGAGAGTAAGAAATGGACATAGGCTGGGCTTCCAAGAACAAAGTCCTCAAACAGCACTGAAGAACTGAGTTCTCAAGGATGCCACAGTCTTTGCCATATTCTAGAAGCTGCAGAATCAGGAAGCTGTTGCCACAACTGCTAGATCTAGAACTCTGCTGCTTCTGTGTGCAGTTTGTTCCAATGAGAGGGATGTTCTGTGCCTAGTTTCTCCACCCATCTAATTTCATTCCAAATCTGTATCTAGTGTGGAACATCTGATTAACAAAGCCTAAATCACACTGAGAATGGAGTCTGGGAAATGCATGTATATATATATCTTTATATTCCCCCAAGCTGGCTCTCATCATGGTGATAAATTGTCTGATAGGAACAGTTAAGGACATAAGGGTTTTTGTTAACCAGTGGGTGAGAGAGATACATAGAGAGGAAGAGGAAGGGGAAGGGGAGGGAGGGAGAGAGGCAGAGAAAGAGACGGAGATAGACACTGACTTCATCTCCCACAATGGATAAAAAAATTATTTTGTCCAATTGGATCAACTTAGGCTACTTGCCCATTCCAGAACCACAAGAGTTTCTAGAGACATACCAGAAGCTAATTCGTTAAGGCTGAGTTCTTGAACTAATGACTGTCAAGAATGGTTTAAATACTATGGTTTGAATGTAGAATCAAGACCTATCCCTGGAGCTAGGGTTGGGGTCAGCATTACTTTAGGACAGTGGTTTTCAAAGTGTGGTCACTTGGGAAACTTGTTAAAAATGCAGATTCTCAGGGCATGTACCAGATGCACTGAATCAAAAACTCTGGGTGTGGGGCCAGATGATTTTTTTTACAGATCTGTTTTTTTTACAAAAAAAAGATGCTTTTTTTTTTACAAGTCCTCCAGGTGATTATGAGTCTGACAACATACTAAAATTTGAGAAATGCCTTAGTAACACAGGCTGCTGAGGGATGAATACTGGATAGAAACCAGGGTTCTGTTAGGAAGGAGGAAGTGGAGAACGAATGCTGAATGCTGCGTAGATAGCCAATAGCACCCGTTTCAAAACTGTAAAGGTGATTAGGAGACCAGTTAATGAGGAATCTTGAATTTCTACCACACAAGGTTGTTCTGAGGTATAAAACTAGATAACATATATATGAAGGTCCCATGCAGCGAAGGAGATGGATTATAATGGGATGAGATAGAAAGTATACAGGGAATGCCTAGGTGGCTGAGTCAGCTGAGGTCCTGATCTCATAGTTTGTGAATTCGAGCCCCAGGGCTTGCTGCTGTCAGCTGTCAGCACAGAGCCCGCTTAAGATCCTCTGTCCCTCTCTCTCTGTCCCTCCCCCATGTGTATGCACACTCTCTCAGAAAAAAAAAAAACATTAAAAAAGAAAGTACATTGAACTTGGAGTCAGAGATTAGTTTCTTATCTTGGTCTCTTCTTTGAGCTTCAAACTCCTCTTCTGTAAAATAAGGAATATAACTACTAGAGGGTTGGAAGAATTAAATGAATGAATGTGTGTGCTTAGGTCATTACTTAACCTTATTAATAAATATTTATTAGTAAATAATTACTGGAAAAAATTATTAGTAGAACTTTACTGAAAATACTTGGGCAAAGTCGTATGAACTTTACTCTGGCAGGGGAAAGTATGCTCCCTTAAGACAATTCCCTGGTTCTCAGTAATTGTTTCAGGTGTCAGATACTTGACCATATTTAGATAAGCTCTGATTTAATTTCATGAGCAATGGTTTGTGCCTGTGCAGTCTTTTTTTGGGGCATTATGTGAATTATTTACTCTGGCTGTCACAGGGATACAGAGATTACTTTCTGCTCGTATAACTAATATGTATTAACGATGGTGTGACCATACATATTTTTTGTTCTGCCTTAGCAGAATAACTGATTCTTTTTTATTTTTGTCAGTGAGATCATTTTAATTTGTAACACTTTGACCCCTTCCTCCTACTTTCTGTTTTTTACACATTTCATGTTTTCTAAGTATAGAATATTAAAAAATTCTATTATGTTACAGTGGGAAAGGTGTTCAGGATTGGTTTAGACTCTCTTCTTTAATTTTTTAATGTTTATTTTTGAGAGAGAATGTGTGCATGTGCCTGAGTGGGGGAGGGGCAGAGAGAGAGGGAGACACAGAATCTGAAGCAGACTCCAAATGTGGGGCTCAAACTCACAAACTGTGAGATCATGACCTGAGCCAAAGTTGGACACTTTGAGCCACCCAGGCGCCCCACTTTCCTTTACTTTGTGTAAGAAACTAAGGGAAGTACTTTGTCCAGTCTCATATCCTACTTCTTGCCCTCTTCCCATTTCCTGCCATGGAAGAACTTATATCTGGGGTTAAATTTCATTTCCACCCCATTAATTAGTTATTCAAAGTCTCTTGTAATTTGTTTATACCTAATAGGATTTAGTTAAAGTCATTAAGCCGGTCTGCTGAAAGTGAAGCATAGCTGATGTCCCAACCTAGGAAAAAAGATTACTTAGTGAGTAGAAGTGTTGTGGATCCAGCAGTGGAAAGAAGGGCCCACCATGGACATACTCTTCACTCCTAGACATACTTGGTATGTTATTAGATGTGCTAGTTATTGAGTGTGCCAACATTGAATTATTAGTGGTCTTTTCTGTGTTTACATAGAGGGTGTTTGAGGAAGGAAGGAATGAAGTTGAATATACAAATTTTACGCTGGTGCTGAGCACTTCTAATTTTATCTATACTGTAAATAACAGTTAATATTTGTTTGTTTGTGTTAGAAAGTTACTGTTGGGTGGTGAGGAAACCAGAGAAACTTCTTCTCATAGACTTGTTGGTACTAATTAAAACCTAGATTGCCAGCTGAAGGGCAACCTAACGGTTTTCCAATTTAACACCTTTATTTTATGAATGAGAAAACTGAGACCAAGAGAAGAAAAAAATAATTCACTCAATATTAAAATTTTTTTTTTCTGGCTACAGATTAATTCAACACAAAACAATCTCCTCCAACTTTACCAAGGTGGCTGACCACATCCGCGACCAAATCCACCTCTAAACTGGAATTCACTTGCCAACCCAGCCCCAACCTCATCTTTCTTGTTGGCACCAGGGAGTACAGCACTTTGTCTGTAGGCATCTGTCAGCTTCCCCTCCTGTGAGTCTTTCAAGTTGCTCTCCCCACCCCCAGAACTTTGGGCCATGGCCTGCCAGTTTCAGGACAGCCATGGCATAGAATGGCAGGCATAACCTCAGCGGGCAGATGGGAGTATTCACAGAGATACCCTCGTTGATAAGGTACTAGTAGAAATGTCTCCAGGCAAACTGTTCCTTTACGTAGCCTTATGATTTGAGAGACTGCATGACCTTGGTGACGTAATAATGTCACATTCTTGTCTGCCAGCTCAGGGTGTTTAGGCATGTAGATGTCCTTCTTGGCCACCATCACTCCCTCCTTGAAAAGGAATTCATAAATGTAATAGTGTTTTTCTTGGGCATCAATATCTCAGCTGCTGCTCTGTATGGGGCCAGGGCTGTAAAGGAAAACAACTCAGTATTATACAATATGTTAGTTATAGAGTCAGGACTATATCTCAGTACTTCAGACTCCCTGTTAAGTGCATTTCCACTACACCCCTCTGCGGGGCAAGTGTAAGAGGGAATGTTGGGTAGTAGAAAGAGCACAGATCTGAGAGCAAAAGACCTGGATTCAAACCATGTCTCTGCCACTTACTGACTTGTTCCTGAGAAAGTAATATCACTTCCTCAAGTATGAGTTTCCTCATTGTAAGATGGGATAATGCTGATACCTCTTTTACCTGCCTTACAGGGTTATTATGAGGATAAAATGTGAGATGCAATGGGAAAAAAGGCAGACTACAGTGGACATGGCCAATTTGCCTATAGATTTCAGTCCTATTACTATTAACTGTGTGATTTTGGGGCAAGTCATTTAGTTTCTGTGAACACAGTTTCTTTCCGTTGTAAAACGAGGGTGATAGTAACTCATACAGAACTGTTTGGAGAACATTAGTGTATGTAAAGCATTCAGAATGGTGCCTGTTACATAATAGGTGTTCAATAAGTGAGATCTCAGAAGACAGTTCTGTCTTCTCAGAACTGTTCCTTTAAGACTTAAAATAGATATAGCAGAACTCATTCTTCTGTGGCTTTAAAACTCTTTTGTAAAGTTTGATTCAGAGGCTACAGGTGGGTTAAGGTATGGGCTTTGTGGTCAGGTTTCTGCTTTAAACTATAGTGGCCCATTGTCAGGCTCTTTCTCTTGTCTTCTGTCCAGGGAAGGGCCTGCAAGGATGACAGGCATTGCATATGGTGAATTGATTGAAGAAGAGGTAGAGGAAGTTTGGTGGCTGGGAAACTTGGAAAGGAGAATGGAAATGGGAAAAGTAATCTGCTTTTCATCACCACTGTCTACAGGCCACTGAGTATCAGTATGTCAGAACCTTTGTGGTGAAATCTTTTCTCATTGTGATCTCAGTCTCTGACAATATAAATGTCTCAAAGTGTTGGGAACATGTCTAAGTCCTCAGTTGCCCCAAATGCCTGACCTATAGTAGATATGTAATACATACATATTTTTATAAATATATATATATTTGAACATTTATTTATTTATTTTGAGAGAGAGGGGGAGAGAAAGCATGAGGAGGGAACGGGCAGGGAGAGAGGGAGAGAGAATCCCACCCTGACACAGGGCTCCATCTCATGAACCATGAGATCATGACCTGAGCTTAAATCAAGAGCTAGATGCATATATAATATATTTTTGTTGGAAGAGCTTAAATCAAGAGTTGGATGCATATATAATATATTTTTGTTGGAAGAATGAGTACTTTAAGTGAAGCACTGTGGCCCATAGGGGTCCATGAATCCCTGGTGGCCCCTAATTTCCAAGCTCCATTTTACTGAGATATTTGTATTTAAATAGGCTTTTACAGTCTTTAACCTGATGAATTTGTGGGATTTCATGTCTTGGGGTTTTTTTTAAGCTTTGCTCTACTGCCAACTTCCCTTTACCACCTTGGTTCAGGCCGTACAACTATTTCCTTCATTCCTAGTCATTGTGTGGCATCTGCCAGGTTCCTCTTTCTGGTTTTTAATTCTGGAATGGTGTTGGTGGTTCTAATGCATGAGAGCTGGAGAACATGAGATTTGCATGATCAAGCAAATAGCATTTCCTCAGAAGTTCCAGGGTTATGGGAAAGCATAATGCTGGTAGGTTCTCTCCTTCTTCCCCCTCCAAAAGGATACTTTCATATAAGCTATTAATTCAGTAAATACATACTAACCATGTATACTATAGATCACATATTCTTTTGGGTACTTTGAACACATTATCTCACCAAATGCTTAGTAACCCCTTGTGTTAGGCTGATAATATTGCCCTCAATTCACAGATAAGGAATATAGAGTTTAGATAAAAGAAATGACTTGCCTTAGTTAGTAAAAGGTAGACCCAGGATTTGAACTCAGGTCTTTATGACTCAAAGATAATCACTGATTGCCATGTCTGTTTACCATACTGGAATGGTAACTCCTTGAAGGCAGGCGTCTTGTCTGAGTCAAATCTATATTTCCTATTCTCAGCACAGGAACTGAAATAGAATTTTTTTAAAACATTTTTTTGAAGTTTCTATTTAAAGTCCAGTTAGTTAATATACAGTGTAATATTTAAAATTTAAAAAATATTTATTTATTTTTAAGAGAGAGTATGGGAGCCAGGGAGTGACAGAGAGAAGGGGAGACAGAGGATCTGAAGCAGGCTTTGTGTTGACAGCAGAGAACCCGATGTAGGGCTTGAACTCAGAAACCAAACTGTGAGATCATGACCTGATCTGATGTTGGATGCTTAACTGACTGAACCACCCAGGCACCCTAACATACAGGGTAATATTATTAGTTCCATGTATACAATATAGTGATTCAACACTTCCATACATCACCTAGTATTCATCACAAGTGCCCTCCTTAATCCCCATCGCTTATTTAGCCTATCCCCCCACCCACCTCCCTTCTGGTAACCATTATTCTCTACAGTTAAGAGTCTGCTCTTCAGTTTGCCTTTTACTGTTTATTTCCCCTTTGCTTATTTGTTTCTTGAATTCCAGAGATGAGTGAAATCATGTGGTATTTGTCTTTCTCTGACTGACTTATTTTGCTTAGCAGGATAGTCTCTAGCTCTATATCCATGTCATTGCAAATGACAAGATTTCATTCTTTTTGATGGCTGAGAAATATTCCACTGTGTGTGTGTGTGTGTGTGTGTGTGTGTGTGTGTGTGTATGTGTGTATCACAACTTCTTTATCTATTTATCAATCATTGGATACTTGAGCTGTTTCCATTGTTTGGCTATTGTAGATGCTGCTGCTATAAACATTGGGGTTCATGTATCCCTTTAAATTAGTATTTTTGTATCCTTTGGGTAAATACCAGTATTGCAATTGCTAGATTGTAGGATAATTCTATTTTTTTTATTTTTCTTTTTTTCTTTTTTTTTCTTTTTTATTTCTAGGAGAGAGAGGAGAGAGAGAGAGAGAGAGAGAGAGAGAGAGCGTGAGCAGGGGAGGGTCAGAGAGAGAGGGAGTCACAGACTGAAACAGGCTCCAGGCTCCGAGCTGGCAGTCAGCACAGAGCCCGATGCGGGGCTCGAACCCACGAACCGCGAGATCATGACCTAAGCGAAAGTCGGACGCTTAACCGACTAAGCCACCTAGGCGCCCCAGGATAATTCTATTTTTAACTTAAAAAAAACTTTTAAAAAATGTTTATATTAGAGAGAGAGAGAGAGACAGTGTATGAGTGGAGGAGAGGCAGAGAGAGGAGGAGATGCAGAATCTGAAGCAGGCTCCAGGTTCTGAGCTGTCAGCACAGAGCCTGATGCGGGGCTTGAACTCACTAGCAACAAGATCATGACCTAAGCTGAAGATGGATGCTTAACTGATGGAGCCACCCAGGTGCCCCTATTTTTAACTTTTTGAGGAACCTCCATACTGTTTTCCAGAGTGACTGCACCAGTTTGCATTCCCGCCAGCAGTGCAAGAGGGTTCCCCTTTCTCCACATCCTCGCCAATACCTGTTGTTTGTGTTGTTGATTTTAGCCATCCTGATAGATAATGAGGTGATACCTCACTGTTGTTTTGATTTGCATTTCCCTGATGATGAGTGATGTTGAGCATCTTTTCATGTGTCTGTCGGCCATGTGTAATTCTTGACTTAGAATAATTTTTATTAAACATATGATACATTGGAAAATCTAGACTGGGAGAGTAGGGCAATTGGGGTGAGGTGTTGAGAAACTGTTTTTCTAGCCTATGTTATTTGTCAGTCCTCAAAGTGAATTTTTTAATAACCCATGGGATCAAAAAGGAAAGTTTCGTTTGCTCCAGAAATCCATAAACCTAACTAACACAAACATTATAGTGCTTTAAAGAACTTAGTGTCTTAATGGGAGAATAATACCTCCTTCAGTCTGTTATCTTGAGGAAAATTGAGATAATACAAGTAAACGAGCCTACCTGCAGTGTAAAGTGTATAAGTTGTTTTCAGGTCTGGCTCTTTCTGCTCCATCCCTCCTCTGAGCTTCAGTTTCTCTGCACAGGGTGTTGGACTGGATGACCCCTGTGGCTCCTGACAACTCCGACACTTAAATAAGGGTGTTGCAGTTGTTCTGTTGCTTACTTCCTCCATTACAAAGTAGCACATACTTGATGCCTGTGATGTTCTGTAGCCCTCTGGCCCCTCTTTAATCTCACTGCCTAGTTTCCTTTTAAGTCAGTTGCCTGCTTTAGTTTAGTTTTCTTTTTTAGGCTGTTTTTGTGTGGGCTAGTGTTCCCTTTGGAGGTTGAATTGAATTGTGTAAGTATCTCAGGAAGTGGCAGAAACACCTTCCTCAAACGTGATTGCATCAAAAGCCCATCAAGTCAAGTCCTGTCCCTAAAGAGGAAGAGAAAGCCTGGCCTCCTTAGCCAGTAGATAAGAGTTTCTTCCTTGAGCTCTCTGGGTGAATTTCACCACTTAAAGAAAGGACATCTCATTTTAAATTCCAAATACCCCATTCTGTATGGGATAAATATCTCTGGGCTATGTGATTAATATCCCTGGGTCATTTAAAAAAATTATTTAAGTAATCTCTACACCCAGCGTGGGGCTCAAAGTCACGACCCTGAGATCGAGAGTCACATGCTTCTCTGAGCTGCCCAGGTGCCCCATTCCTGGGCCATTTTTATGTCACTCTTAATTCCCCTCTCCCTTCCTAAGTCCGACCCTCGGGACATACAAAGTAAATTCAAGCTCTTTTCCATATCATAGTCCTTTATAATCACAGTAGTGATTTTTTCTTTTCTTTTCTAGTAAACTTTTCTTCATGAGTTTCTCAGATGACTGCCTCTCCTTGTCTCTCATATCACTTTTCTCCACAAAAATTTCCTATGGGTAGGCTCTTTATGCTAATTTTCTGGTCTTATGTAACTCATTCACTTCTCTCAAGTTTTCTCACTGTTGCTTAAATAAGCCATACGTACCTTTTTCATGTCTCCCTAACTTGTTTCTCATAGTTTCTTTTGTGTAACCTGTTTTTCTTTATTTTGCTATACTTCTGCTCAACAACCTTCAAAGCCCAGTTAAAATATCTCTGTCTCTGATACCTTCCCTGACACTGTCCTCCTGTTCCAGACAGAATATCCTTTTTTTCAGTGTTTATGTGATACTTTCTTCCAGTAGCTATGACAGCATTAATTGTATTGTTCTTGATTGTATTGTAGTTATACTTGTTCATGTATCTGTCCTCTCCCTAAACACTTCCTCATAGTTATTCCAGTGTTGGAAGTCGCTGTCCTATGCCAGGTGTTCAATAAAAGAGGCAACTAACATTACTGAGTGCCTTGCTGCTGTGCAAGTTGCCATATACTCTCAGTCCTTACAATAAGTCTCTCATGTAGGTATTACACCCATTGTACAGATAAAGTAATGGAGACCCAGAGGTGAGTGATTTACTTATGATCTCACAGATCGTAACTCAGAGGACTGGGATTCAAACCTGTTTGCTGACTTCAAAGCTTGAACTATATTTAGAACTGTGTTTCTGACTTCTAATTCGGTGTTCTTTCTGTGTACATCAGAAAAACACAAATTGAGTATGTAGGTGTGCTTAATGCAGTGATAGATAAGAGTTCAAATGGGAGTAGGGTGCAAATAGTGGTAGCACTCACATAATTGCTGTGTATTAAGAAATGATCCTGGAGTTGTTAATGCCTTAATCGGTACTGTAGGCAGTCCTATAATTTGGCACTTACGAAGGAATCTGTTTTAGCTGGTTAGCAGATGTAACAACACCTACCTTAGGGCATGTTCTGTTCTAAAAAGGGATGAAAAGCTTCTTCTCTCTCACTGTCATGGGTAATGTGGATGAGCTCAGCTTTGATCTGAAACAGTGTTAGTGCATCTGAAATCTTTCACTCCCAAGCTTTGTCATAATTTTGTCAGGTGCTGGTAACCTAGTTTTTCAGAGTTGTAGAATCAGACAATTAAAATATGAGTTGGAATATGGGGTTCTTACTCCAAATGTTTGAAGAGACTAAGCTCTTACCAGGGAGAACCTAAACACAAAAGAGTTTTATGGAGTTGGTAAAGGAGGCCAAATTGTAGACCTTGGGAAACACTCCTGTCTCCTTGTTTTGTGACGTGGGCTATTGAGTCATTCTGTATTTTCTTAAGTTGACTAATAGCAGATGTGTGCGGAAAGGTAACAAAAATAAGACCAGGGCTCAAGCTTTTGTTAGCCTTATGTGATTTGAGTCAAATGATTAATATAAACCTATTCTTTTAGGTGTTTTAATCCACTGATTTTTCTAGGCGATGTGGTCCTGCTGTCTAGGTGCCACACACCTCTGTGGTCCAGGGACTGTGCTACACTGTAGCTTCTTTTGCCTTTCTTTTTTAGGTCACAAGTCCTCCATGCACATGTATAGTCTAAAAATTTGTTGAATTCTGACATCTTCCTACCCTTGTTGCGGTTTGATCACACCTCTTAAAATAGCTTTGTATTATTTTAGTGTGATTTTGGATAGGAACATAGGTAAATGTGTTTTTATTCTGGCAAATTTGACTATAAGCAAACTTCAAAGGAATTTAAAGGTAAAGAATGAAGTTGCGTTTATACCTGGTGTTGCAAAAACTTCACCATGAAAGTTAAGTGAGAGTTAGAAGCTAGACCTTCCTAGGAGATGTCCTAGGTTCAGATTTTGACTTCATCATGTACTACGTATATGACTTTGGACAAATTACCTCCCTAATCCTCATTTTTTAAAAAAAGTGTATTTGTTTATTTTGAGAGAAAGATAGAAAACGCCATCAGGGGAGGAGCAGAGAGAGAGAGAATTCCAAGCAGGCTCCACATTATCAGCACAGAGCCTAAGGAGGGCTCAGTCTCATGAACTGTGAGGTCATGATCTGAGCTGAAGTCAAGAGTTAGACACTTAACTGACTAAGCCATACAGGCGCCCCTGCTATCCTCACTTTTGAGGTAGGATTTTCTTTTAAAGAGAAAAGATATGTCAGAAATTGCACTGAAATCGTAATCAAAACCTGAGTTTGCTTTTAGCAGACTATGGAATCTTGACCAAATCCTTTCTCCTTTTCTCAATTTTTCTCTGTAAAATGAGGAACTTTTCCTTGATGACTTCTAAGGTCCTTACTGTTCTAAGGAGTCTGAGATTTTCCTGATTCCTGAAGAGCACTGGCCCTTTAATGCTGATGTCTAACCCCTTGTTATGGATGATTAAGGCCTAGGATTCAGACAAATAGGATTGGGTGCTCTGAAATCTCTGTATGTGTGACCAGAGCATGATACTTTAAAAAAGGAAGGGAAGCAGGGCACCTGGGTGGCTCAGTTGGTTGGGCATCCGACTTTGTCTCAGGGCATGATTTCATGGTTTGTGGGTTTAAGCCCCACATTGGGCTTGCTGCTGTCAGCGCAGAGCTTGCTTAAGATCCTCTGTCCCTCTCTCTCTGCCCCTCCTCCACTCACACTCTCTCAAAAATAAATTTAAAAAAAAAGAAGGGAAGCAAAAATAAGATAAAAAGAGAGAGGGAGACAAACCATAAGAGACTCTTAAATACAGAGAACAAACTGAGGGTCATTGGAGGGGTTGGGTAGTGGGATGGGCTAAATGGGTGATGGGCATTAAGGAGGGTAACTGTTGGGATGAGCACTGGGTGTTATATGTAAGTGATGAATCACTAAATTCTTTTCTTGAAATCATTATTAAACTATATGTTAACTAACTTGGGTTTAAATTAAAAAATATAAAATAAAAAGAAGAAAGACCCAACATAATAGCAATGCCAATGAAATGTTCTCAAGCTGGCAATTTCTACCTATTGTGTTAGGACTACAAGAACACCTGCAGTATGAAAACCTCTTTTGACTTTTTAGTTTAGTATTTCATTAAATTTGTTTGAAAACTAAAATTTGGTGTTTGTGTACGGGGTGGAGATACAAGACATTTATGAAAATTCTTCGGTAACCATTTACGGAGAGTCTGTCTAATGCTCTGTGTTATTAGGAGTATTGTGCTAATTTATATTGATGTATCTAGCACAATATCTAGAACATATAAGGTGATGAATAAATGCTGCTATTTAAAATATTTAAAAGGGTGCCTTTGTGGCTCAGTCAGTTAAGCGTCCAACTTGGGCTCAGGTCATGATCACATGGTTTGTGAGGTCGAGCCCTGTGTTGGGCTCTGTGCTGACACCTCAGATCCTGGATGCTGCTTTGGATTCTGTGGCTTCCTCTCTCTCTGCCTCTCCCCAACTCACGCATATACACATGCCCTCTCTCTCTTTCTCTCTCTCTCTCAAAAATAAATAAATATTAAAAAAAATTAAGATATTAAAAAAAGAGGAATTGCCGTATACAAATCCATAAATCTTAGGCAATACATGATAAACAGGCAGGTATTTTTAAAACATTTCACCCTTTTTCCTTTTTCTTCTAGAATTAAGACAAGCCCAGGGTACCTGAGGTCTTACTATGGGAAGGAGCAGCAATTTGCTTTTTTGTAGCTGTGATTATCATGTGTATGCTTTAGCAAGAGAAAAAGACACTAAAATTATTATAACATTCAGTGGTAAATGTATATAGAGGGATGTACAACCTATTATCTAAGCAAGGAGTTGAGAGGGAGGAGAAGAGGCAATGGAGACTCCAGAAAGGAGGTGACATTCGAGTGTGGAAGAATGAGCTTCCATTGAGCTTCCACTGAGCTTTACCAGTTTGAAAATGAGTTGAGGTCTACCTTTTCTCTAAGCTTCAGCACAACTTAGAGGACTCCTTCTTTGGGAAGTCATTGGAGCCTATTAAGAACTGAAAAGTTCTTTGGAAGTCTGATTTAGTGTTTTTCTGATGCTGGCTTGAACTTCTCGTTATACCAGTAGAGATCTGGAACAAGACACTTGGCCAGGCTGTTGTTCTTAGTCTGGTTGAGGTTTAGCTACTGTTTTTTTTAATTAATTAATTAATTAATTAATTAACTTGTTTATTTTTGAGAGAGAGAGAGAGCACGCGCATGTGGACAGGGGAGAGGGGTCAAAGGAGAGAGAGAGAATCTTAAGTAGGCTTCACGCTCAACATGGAACCCCACACAGGACTCAATCCCAGGACCCTGGTATCATGACCTGAGCCGAAATCAAGAGTCAGATGCTCAACTGACTGAGCCACCTAGGCACCCTAAAGTTTGGGTACTGTTAATGGATGTATGTCAGGTAAGCAGAAAATTATGTCTGCCCTTTTGAGAGCTGCCCAAGTGAATTCTGAGAGAGAATTGTTTGGAATCTCTACTTTGTGTCATCCCAGGCAGCTCTGGGGTCTTTAGGACCTAACCTATTTAAGATACCTAAACATTTAATTCTCTTAAAGTGTCTCGTCAATGTATTTTTCTTTTTGGAGTAGAAGCTGGCTCTATTTTGACTTGCTGCTTTTTGTTTTTTGGTTGTTGGGTATCTAAACTTCTTATAAGTTCATAGGCTAGAATAGCCTAGCACAGAAATAGTGAGTAAAACATTTTTATTACATGAACAACAAATATTATTGTATTTATTTTATGCTACATGGTGTGCTAGATCCTAGGTATATAAAGGTGAGTAAGATCCAGTTCCTCTCTTGGAGAAGCTCATAGACTTGTGACAAAGAAAGAGAAAACAATACTTTAGGAAATGTTGATTGACCATGTACCATGCACCATGATAAGCCCTGGGGATGAATGAGAGAATCTCAACCCTTGATGTGTTTACAGCCTAGTGGGAGGTGGTAAGGTGAGAAGGAGTCCTGTAAGCCATTAACCAGTACAATGGACAAGGGATGATATTGGCATTTATCATAAAAGAGAGAGGGGCAGGTGGCTGGCTCAGTCAGCAGAGAATGCAACTCGAACTTCGGATTGTGGGTTCTAGCCTCATGTTGAGTGGAGAGATGACTTAAAACTAAAATCTTTGAAAAAATTTTTTAAAATAAAAGAGAAATGTTATTGTGTGCCCTGAGGAAGGTATCACTTTAGAGTTGCACTAGATGGTCTGTAAGCCCTTTCTGAGTTCCAAATAGTGTAAGATTCTATGATTTTGTGAATTTTTTACTTATGGGTATCAGAGAGTAAGTGGTCTTTTATGTACAAGAAACTCATGAAGAAGAATGTTGAAGAAGAAACGAATAGACACTTTTCCAAAGAAGACATCCAGGTGGTCAACAGACACATGAAAAAACGCTCAACATCACTCATCATCAGGGAAATACAAATCAAAACTACACTGAGATACCACCTCACACCAGTCAGAGTGGCTAAAATGAACAACTCAGGAAACAATAGATGCTGGCAAGGATGTGGAGAAACGGGAACCCTCTTGCACTGTTGCTGGGAATGCAAACTGGTGCAGCCACTCTGGAAAAGTGTGGAGGTTCCTCAAAAAATTAAAAATAGGACTACCCTATGACCCAGCAGTAAGCACTACTAGGAATTTATCTAAAGGATGCAGGAGTGCTGATGCTTATGGAGCACATGTAGCCCAAAGTTTATAGCAGCACTTTGAACAGTAGCCCAATTATGGAAAGAGCCTAAGTGTTCATTTACTGATGAATGGATGGTTTATATATACAATGGAATATTACTTGGCAATGAGAAAGGGTGAAATCCTGCCATTTGTAGCAACATGGATGGAACTGGAGTAAAGTAAGTCAGAGAAAGACAGATAGCATGTTTTCACTCATATGTGGAACTTGAGAAAGTTAACAGAAGACCATGGGGGAAGGGAAGGGGAAGAAATAGTTAGAAACAGAGAGGGAGAGAGGCAAACCATAAGAGACTCTTAAATACAGAGAACTAACTGAGTGTTGAGGGGAGGCATTAAAGAGGGGAAATTGTGTGATGGGCATTGAGGAGGGCACTTGTTGGGATGAGCACTGGGTGTTGTATGTTAACGATGAATCACAGGAATCTACTCCCAAATCCAAGAGCACACTGTATACATTGTATGCTAGCCACCTTGACATATCATATTTTTAAAAGTTAACAAATGCAAATAAAAATGTTAATTAGCAATAAATAACTAAAAATAAAAATAGTTAATTCCAGTGTAACAGAATTATGGGAGTCGGAAAAGTGATTTTCTGGTTGTTCAATTCTAAAACAATAGTAGTGGCTGCTGAACATTTTCCAGAAAGTGATCAAGTGAGCAAATGTTTCCTGAATATTTTTTTCTGAGGTCAGTCTCTCCCTAACAGTTGTAGATAACAAAGGAGTATAAAATGGTGTCTCTGCCCTTGAGACCCTTTGATTTTATTAGGACTGCAGGATTTTTATGCTAAAAAACCGTTCCACCGAATAAACTGGGTACAAACTTGAAGAGTTTAGAGAAAGGTGTATGATTAGTTTCCTAGACCTCCTGTAACAAAGTACCACAAACTGGTTGGCTTAGAACAAAAGAAATTATAGTCTCACAGTTTTGGAGGCCACAAGTCCAAAATCAAGGTGTCAGCAGAGCCATGCTGCCTTTGAAGGTGAGGGAAGGATCTGTTCCAGGCTCTTCTCCTAGCTTCTGGTAGCCTCAGGTGTTCCTTAGCTTGTAGATGAACATCTTCTCCCAGTCTTTTCATAGTCTCTGTGTGTGAGTGTGTGTGTGTGTATACGTGTGTGTGAACTTCTTAGTAAGCACAGACCAAAACAGCCTAGGTGGAATTTGGCAATTTGTGTCCAAATTTCTCCTTCTTATAAGGAATCCAGGCATATAGCATTAGGGTCCACCTTAATAACCTCATTTTAACTTGATTATCTCTGTAAAGACTTTATTTTCAAATAAAATCACGTTCTGAGGTACTAGGGCTTAGGACTTTGACATATCTTATTTTGGGAGACACAGATCAAACCCATAACCATAGGCTTGAGGATTAGGGGAAAGAACTCAGGAAAGAATTAGGAGAGAGAAGTGGAGGTACTGTGAGACAAGTCTGTATAGTATCCAAACCCTCATAAGAGGACACTCCAGGTAAATTCATCTTGGTAGAACCAAGGAGTTCTGAGATTCCCCAAGCAGGGATATTTAGAGAAAAAAGATGACTTCAGTTTTCTTCTTTGTTGTTTTTGTTCATAGTGTACTTTTGTGAGCAACTTCTTTTTTTTTCTATAAGTACTTTTATTGCTCATGGCACATATCCAGTCTTGACCATCAAGATGCATGTTGCATAAAAATTTATTCTTAGGTAATACAAATTAAATTATTTTAACTTATATAGTCATCTGTAATAACAGAAGATATTTTCTTTGTAAATGTGATGAGTTTACACAAAAAATGGATGACTTCACTCAAGGAATTTGACATTAGGAAATAATGGTGGATCATGACATTTCTTGATCTGTGACTCTGGGGTTAAGGCAGTAATTCTCAAGTGTGGCCACTCCTAGAAAGCTTAAAAATATACTGACACTTAGATCTCACTTCAGGATCAAATAAATTAAATTGGGGGGGGGGGCGGTGAAAGTAGGTATGGGGCCCAGGCATTAGTGTTTTTAAAAAGCTCCCCAAGTTTGTATACTTCGTTGTAGCACTGGGTTAAGGGAGTAAGAAGGAAACCAGATTCTTGTCTTTTCTGTGACCTTTAGACATTCCCTAAAGCTACTGAGTTTTACGTACCTCTGAAAATAAAGAAATCTAGGTGTATTATCTCTGGCATGTACCAGCCATTTAATAACTATGGGCAAGTCACTGGAATTATTTTTGGGTCTCAGTTTTCTCATTTGTAGAATGGAAGTAGTTAAAACTACCTTTGAGGTTTGCTATGATAATCAAATATTTGCACATACTTTAAAATGCTTTGTAGATTCAAAGTACTATGCAATATGAGGATTTAAAATTTTTTCATTGATAGATAACTTGCTCAAGTTGTTATAACTGCTTGGTACCCTAGACAGGATCAAAATCTACATCTCCTGAATTTTTTTATTTCCCCATTAACTTGAAAGATGATTTTTCTTCCTTTCTCTGTCATGTTTTCAGTTCTTTTAAGTTGTATCTGAATGCCCTCTGTATTGGATACTTTCAGGCTACCAGGTATGGTAAGCAGCATGTTGGTTTAGTGGAAAGGACATGGTCTTTGGAGTTGCATGGATGTGAAGTTCAATTCTGGCTCCATTACTAACCGAATCACTTTAACCTCTTTAAGTTTCAGTTTCCTTGTATGTTAAATGGAGTATTAAATGAAAAATGTGAAAGCAATTAGCACCATGCTTGGTATATAATACCAAACACTGATAATTGTTGCTTTTTGTTATTATGAGAAGTAATGATAGGGACTTCATTCATTCGTTCGTTCATTCATTCATTCATTCATTCATTCATTCATTTATGAGAAAGCACACGTGTACATGCCTGGGGGAGAGGGAGAGAGAGAATCTTAAGGGGCCCAGTCTCAAGACCATGAGATCAGGACCTGACCTGAAATCAAGAGTCAGATGCTTAATTGACTGGGCTACTCAGGTGCCCCGAGGGGAAAACTTTTAATACAGTTGGATAAATGGTAAAAAAGAAGCCATTCCATTTGACTCCACTGAATAGAGTCATCTCCTTTTGGTGGCTTTTGGGAGTAGGCTTGGTGGGATACCTTCCAAAGTCTTTATTATAACAACTTTAATTCGTATAGTTTTATACTGTTTTAAAGATAATATTACAGGCTATTCTTATTCAATTCTCACCATCATGTGCAAGGAAAATATCCCAATATTTGATACTGAATATCAACAAAGAAACCACAGCTAAGAGAGATGAAGTGACTTTCAGTCCGTCTCCTTATGAGTAAGCAATGGAGACAATTATTGTTTAAGAGGAAGTTCCAACCCTAGATGTCTTGGGTTTTGTTTCAGCTGGACCTTTGGTTTCATAATGGGCTTTTGGATGTAAACCCAGAAGCCTTAATTTTGTGGTTTTATTAGTTATAAACTGCTGCTTCAGTAAATTACCTGCAAAATTTAGCAGCTTAAAAAATAAACATTTATTATCTCACACAGTTTCTGAGGGTAAGGAATTTTATTTTATTTTAAAAATTTTTAACGGTTATTTATTTTTGGGAGACAGAGTATGAGCAGGGGAGGGGCAGAGAGAGAAGGAGACACAGAATCCAAAGCAGGCTTTCCAGACTCTGAGCTGTCAGCACAGAGCCCATTGCAGGGCTTGAACTCACAACTATAAGATCATGATCTGAGCTGAATTCAGCCACTTAACTGACTGAGCCATTCAGGCATCCCTGGGTGAGCAATTTTAGAGTGGCCAAGCTGGATGGCTCTGGCTCAGCTGAGATTACAGTCAAGCTGTTGCCCAGAGCTGCAATCTTCAGTAGGTTCAGCTGGGCCTGCTGGATCCCCTTCCATGTGCACTCATCTGGTTATTGGCCAGTCTCAGTTTTTAGCTGGCTGTTGACAGGCTGACAGCTTCAGTTTCTTGCCATATAACCTCTCTGAGGGCAGCTCACAACATGGCAGCTGGCTTCCCCACAATGAATGATCTGAGAGAGAAAAGAGCAACCAAAACAGAAGCTTTTGTTATATAAAAAGCAGTGCCTTTTATAATCTAACTTCAGAAATGATATATCATTACTTTAACTGTATTCTTTTGGTCACACAGACCAATGCTTCTACTAGGTGAGAAAGGATACACAAAGGTGCCCATACCAGGAGGCAGGGATCATCAGGTACTGTCTTGGAGGCTGGCTACCATAGTTGTAGGGAAGCTGAAGCCTAGGCTGTATAATTCATAGTTAAGGAGTTAACTTTAAAACACAGGTTTAGATCCTATTCCATATTCCAGGTATGGTGGATATCAGGAAAATTCTCATGTCTTTAATGATTGGTTTCATAGGACACAAGAGAAAGGAATCCTGAAGAAGCCTCCTGAGTCTCATGTATTTACTATCGGTCTTTCTAAGCTGGTAATGTAATCATGCCTGTTTTTACAAATAGATGCTTTATTGAGGAGTTGGGAGCATGGGAGGATTTCTTTGCCATTGAGTGCTACCTGGTGAAATTAACCTTGGAAATCTTTACCTGTAGAGAAGATTAGCTGAGGGAACTTTACAAGCCTCCAGCACTTAGTGCTTTAAAAAACCCTTTTACATTCATTTTTATGTGATCATCTAAAAAGAATAATGTGATGAAATGGGAAATTGACTGCCATTTAAGTCAGTACATCTGAATTTGAGTTCCAGCTTAGGCCCTGAATGACTGTGTGATTTTGACAGAGTCATGTTCTCCCCCTGGGCACCAATTTCCTTAAGTAAAACAAGAAGGTGTTAAACTAGAGTCTCAGGGTTTGGAGGTGCCACTTCACAGGCTATTGTGGTGAGACTGGGAAGTGGGAAGACGCTGAGGAAGGTGAACTTCCCCACCTCCTTTTCAGGCAGAGCAGCTCTGCATTTACCTGTTTAAATAGTGGTGTCTGTAAGATTTGACTGGACAAAGAGTTTGAGAGGCTTTCAGAAAAAGACTTGGAAACCATTGGATTGAATGATTGCAAAAGCCTTCTCCGTGTAAAAAAAGGGATTGTTTTTTCTGATGCCATTGGGTAAGCAGGGTCCTGGCCTACTATCCTTGCTACATTTCTACAGATAGAACAGCAGAGCAGTGGACCTAGATGTCTTCTAAGAAATCTAGATGTTTTGCTCACCCTTTCCTCCTTAGATTTTTTTCCTTTAAGCCAGTGGTGGGTCTCCCATTTTTAATGTGGCATAACTTCTTCTGGAATTAGGATCCAGATCTGGAGGAATGAATGAAGGCCTTTTCTTGGAGAGGCAGAAGTCATGGAACAGGCTTCCTGGGAGAGGAGGAGGCTGGGTGAATCAGCAGCAGGTGAGAAGGACTGGTTTTATAAGTTGGCCTCTGCCTCCTTAGGATTACATAGATGTAAAAATGCTTTCTCTGGCCTGTTACTGGTCCCCAAGCCCATTTATCTTTTGGAGACTAATGGAGAAGGTAGAGATGGGAGGAATTTCAGATGAATCTTGATTCCAGTAGTTTGGATGGCCCTTGTCTTTTGGTGGCTCCAATAGTTTTTGTTATTTCCCTGTTGGCTGTAGAAAGCAGATCTTTACTAGCAGATTGAAGTTAGTCTTTGGCCAATTTTTCCCTACTCTCTGTTCTCTTACTTGCCAGGTATTATTCTTTTTTGGAATAGAAGCCTGGAAATGAATAGGTAAGTGGAAGAAAGACTGGACTTAGAATCAGGAGGTCTGGACAAAGCTCTGGCTCTCCTACTTTCCTGTTTGACCTTGGGACAAGTTTCTTAATCTTTCTCAGTTTGTTTCCTCATATGTAAAATAGGATTGCTGTGAAGATTAAAGGCAGTAAATATGTAAGGTACTGCATCTCCCCAGATATGTGCTCACTAGGTGATAAGTATTTACAATTATTTTTATACTTATGTTTTTGAGAATTTAGGATAGATGCTAATTATAAGATTACCATTTTATATTAGAGTAACAATGTCAGTACTGGAAAAAGTTTTACAGTTCACCTTATATATTCATTTTACAACTAGCACATTTTATAATTGGAATTATTCAGGCCCAAAGTGAAGCAGTGAATGGCCCAAGATCACTAGAGGCAGCAGGAACTCAGTTTACAGTACCTCATTCTCCAGTTACAAGAGTGTCTTAGACTAGTCTGGGAGGCTGGGCTGGGGTAAATTTCCACCGTAGGTTCCCAGCTTTATGCTTTGAGGGCCATTAACCTATGTGCCCTGAGAAGCCAGAGACCACCTTCAGTTGGATACTGCTGCATTGAGCCAATCTTTTCTTTTCATTCTCCTGAGAGAATGGTGTGGACCCAGGCCCTGAAGATGTACTTCGTGGTTCTTTCCTTGACAACTGAACTTGTCCTTCCCTCTTCATAAATTAAAAACAAATCCTGAAAAGAACAGACAAGTGTAGCCATGATGTCTCTGGTTGTGAATGACCTAGTGTGCTGGAATTGTAATATGGAAGAGGAGGGAAGCAGAATGGAAAAGTTCAGAAAACTTTTTGAGTATTTTTTTCCCCTTCAAAATATGTGAAAGGCTATTCTTTCTGTTTGTGAAGACAAAATTGTAGAATTTTAGGAATGAAAGTTCCTTTTAAGGACATCTAACACAGCTTTTACCTCATGTTTGAATTTCTTCTGCCAAGTCCTACCAAGTATTTTGCCAGTATCTGTTGGCATACTTTGTGATGGAGAGCTCTCTATTGGTAGAGACAGTCATTTTTGTGGTTTGACATTTTGGCTCTTAAAACTAAAATCTACTCCTATGTGGCTTCTAATCACTGGCCTCTCACATGAAGAAATTTAGGCTCCGGTGGATGAATTGGTGTATGTCAGGTCTGTGGGTGTGCATTGTCAGTTCCACATCCAGCTAAGGGGATCAGGCAAGACAGAGACCTAGGAGCTTAGTTCTAGAGCCTCAAATTCATCCTGATGTCTTTGTGGGCAAATGGATTTTATTATTATTATTTATTCTTCTTCATGGATCTGCTAAATTTATTCATACTAGAATCACTAGAATTTATTAGTAGTAGAAAGAAAGTTGCTGATCATATGGCCTGTTTTTATCATTTTACAGAATAGTAACTGAGTCCCAGAGAGGTGAAGTTCTCTGCCCAAAGACACACATAATTTCTGAGATTAGGATCCTGGTCTCCTGGTAGCAAGTACTGGATGTCATTCTATAGACAGCTCTTCTAGAGCAACTGTTATCAAACCCCAAAACTTTTTTTTCAAGTGCCATGTGGTAGGTGTTTCTTGAGATTTCTATTAGGAAAGAGGACATTGTTAAAAATTTCATAGATTTCCATCTAAAAATAGCATGCTATTTTTCAGTATCACAAGAAGAGGTTAAGGGTTCTATTCCAAATATTTGTAGAGCATCTATAGGAGCTCATGTGCCAAATTCTTGAAAATTTATACTTAAAGACACAACTCAGCAATCTTCACTTTTGTAAAGTTTTCTGAGTATTCCCTCTCCCAACCCCCATTTCCTCATGGAAATGTTCCTCATTATGGTTCTCATGCTGCATAGGCAGTGTGGTATGGTGAAAAGAAAATGGGCATTGGATTCAAACAGGCAGGCTGGGTTGAATTTTGGATCCAAATAATTGATGTAAAGTGCTTATCAGAGTGCCAGACACACAATAAGAGTTCCTGAAATGTTAACTACTGTTATTGTGATTTTACTATTACTCATGTCTTATCTTTCCTTTTAACCTGGGAGCTCTCAACGGCAGTGTTTTTTTTTTTTTAACTGTGTAAGTCATAACTCATGTATTGTAGATTTAATATAGTACCTTGGACCACATTTTTAAAAAGTCAAATATAATAGGCCAAGAGACAAATCAGAGTACACGGCCTATAGAGAGAGCAAAGATTATTTTGTGAAACTTGTATTTCAGTTTTATAGTTGTAGATTGTGTGTGTGCACGCACACTGTGTCTCCATTTAAACTGCATTCTTACTGTAGGTTGTAGTCGAAACAGTTTGAGAAACCCTGCTTTAGAGAAGAGACTGCCTGCTATTTATAGCTTTTATTCACAGGAGCTAGCATAGGGTCTGGAACAGATCTGATGCACATGTAACCAAGACGAGGCAGCCTGAAATTAATTGCTTAATATGTGATATAGACAGTAAATGCAATATAGGTTCAAAGAAGGGGGAAATTGTCTTGAGAATCATTTTAGTAAATTGGTTGAGAGCTTTGTTTTCTGATGTCTGAAATATCTGGGGATAAGTTGCAGCTCTGCTACTTACTGGCTAAGCAATAAGACAAGTTACTTAACCTCTCTTACCGTCATTTTCTTCATCTCTGAAATGGGGATGACAATTATCTCGGGTTGTGAAGATTAAATGAGATAAAGTTACTAGAGTGGCCGGCACATAATGAGCACTTGCTTAATATTTTCCTGGGCTGAAGCAGCCATGAGAGACTTTCTTGAGGAGGCAGGCATTTGTCCTCTAAGTACTGGTATGAATTAGACATGGGAAATGTTTGAGATGTCTTAGATGTGGCTGAATACTCTGTTAAAGCCATCTGTAGTCTTTTTCTTTTACACATTCTTTTTCCATGTTTTTCTCACCAAGGTACTCATAGTCTTTTTTCTCTTCAAAACCACTTCCAGGAAGAAAGTCCAATGTCAGCTTACAAATTGCCTATGGCCCCTCCCTAAGGCTAGTTCATTCCTATAGACAGAGAAAAGGAAATTACTCCAGGTTGTCTTACTCAGGTTATACTTTTGGGAAGAATGCCTGCCTAACCTCAGGAGAGAGAAGAGAGTGGTGGCCAAAGCAGCTGAGCTTGGCCCCTGTGAAAAAAGGTAAATAGGAAGAGTTCTAGGCCTCGGGTCCAAAGCCCAGCCTGGAGCTCCAGAGGGCAGGTCCTTCTAAAGGTAGGCAACTCTGACTTCTGATGATACTAGAAAAGAAATAGATCCAATCCTGGGAAGGAGGGATAGAGAGGGGAAGAGGGAGAAGGGTAGAAGGAGTAGGGAAGGAGAAAAAAATGCTTGCAGGGTTATCTGAGTTAGCTCCATGGAAGGATAGGTAATCTGGGAGTTAGGAGCCCTGCTTTCCAGTTCAAGCTTTCATCCTGAATCTCAGTTCTTTTGCAGAATACTTGCCATTTTAGCCTTGGCAAAGAAAGGACCTCTCTAAAACCGGCTTCTGGTCTAAAACTTTTATACCTGTTTAATAAAGCCTAGAAGAGAGATCCAAGTGGTGCCTGGGTGGCTCAGTCCATTAAGCAATTGACTTTGGCTTAGGTCATGATCTTGTGGTTCATGAGTTTGAGCCCTGCATCAGACTCTGTGCTGACAGCTCACAGCCTGGAACCTGCTTTGGATTCTGTGTCTCCCCCTGTCTCTGCCCCCCTCCCATTGGCACTCTGTCTCTCTCTCAAAAATAAATAAAACATTACAAAAAATTAAAAAAATAAAAGAGAGATCCAAATAAAATATTCTAGCATTTCAGAGGAGGGGGAAGAGAGAACTGTTTGATTTGTTTAGACTATGTTGGAGTTTTCCACCTTGAGACTTGATATTTTGGATCATACAAATCTGTGTTTGGGCTGGGGGATTGTTCTGTGCCTTCTAAGGTATTTAGCAGCATTCTTGTTCTTTACCCACTAGATGCCAGTAGCACCTACTCTTCCCTCCAGTTGTGACCAAAAAAATATCTCTAGGCATTGCAAATGTCCTCTGGGGGGACAGAATCAATGCTGATTGAGAACCAGTGGTCTGTATACATGCAAATTGTAGAGAAAGGTCAAAGATAAAATTATTATTAATAATAGTAATAATATAATTTTCTTGTATAGTACTGTTCTAAGCCTTCAAATATATTAGCTCATTTAATTTCCATAGTAAACCTAAGAATTAGGCACTCTTATTGTTCCTGTTTTACAGTTTCCTGTGGAAACTGAGGGGAAGAGGTTAAGTGAAAAGGGCAGCTGATGTTTTTATCAGTTGCTTTGTGTCAGGGACTCTGCCTATATATTATCTCATTTAATCCTCACAGTCACTCTGTGAGGTGGGTTCAGAGTTACCACGGTTTTACAGATGAGGAAGCTATAGTGTGCTTAACTCTGTACTAAGCACTGAGAGCATACTGGAGATTAGTTTCCAGAGTACTTTTTCCTATTTTATCTCCTGAAACAATACCATCAAGTCGATGATATTATCTCCATTTTGTAGCTGAAGAAACTGAGACTCAGGGTCAGAAAGGGGCAGAAACTGGTGGAGCTGGCTGGCATTTGTTATGTCTGTTTTATGTGTTTTGTGGTTGACCATGATGCTTCCAGCCACACAAAGCAGCAGACAGTCAGGTGACATGTGCAGAGAATCCTGAGCCTTGTTTGTGATGGAGAGAGCTGAGAGGAGCTCCTTCTGATCTGTAATCTCAAGTTGGTGAGGTTTTCTTTTGCACATGTGCTCTTCTGCCCACTTCTTACTTCCTGATTGACATGCGCTATGTGTCACAAGTTGTAATTATGTAATAATTGGCTTGTTTATTTTTTTTTACTGTCTTCTGCAGTGTTCTATTCTGTAAGCACCATAAATGTAGACCTATGTGTAAACAAACTGTTTTGTTCACGACAATATCTCAGCACAGTGCCTTGTATGTAGTTATCACTTATATTTGTGAAATTTCTGAATCAGTAGGCACAGAGGAAGGGAACTGAGATTGATTTATTCAAGGTTAGACAGCAATTTGGTAGTAATTTTGGGACTAGATTTGACTTTTCCTATCCTGAGGCCTAGAATTCTTTGTAAAACATTGTGTTTCTTGCTACATACCTATCATATGATTGGCACTATATGTTCTTGCTGTGTGGCCGGAGTCAAATCCCTCAGTTCTCCCTTCTGCAAACAAAAGTATTAAACAACCATTCTTTTCTCATTTCAATTTTTGTTTCCACTGGTGATGTTGGTGTGGCCTCCAATCACAGAATAAGTATCTACAAAAAATCAGGGAAACCTCATCCTCCTTGCCAGCCCAGAACTATGAATATGTTCTCTCTCTTGAACAACTACTTCCTATTTTAATGATGATATGGTGGTAAGGGTATTCTGATTAAGACAGAAAGTAGGTTTGAATCACAGGGGAGGAAGGCAATTAGAATATCTACTTATACCCCTTTTTTTATTCACGACTGCATGCTGAGTGCCTTTTTTTTTTTTGACTTCTCATTGTAAATTTTGGGGTCTGTTCATTTTCCTTTTAGCTTGTGGGAAAAAGCCACAGAGCTACTGAAATTAGATGAGAAAAATGTCCTTCTCTCAATGACCAAAATGATTGTTTCAGTCATTTTGGTCAGTGAGATTATTTTGGTCTAGTGACAAGAGATGTTTATCAAGAGAAAATAAGTATCTTAGGAGATCAGCTATATGCGAAGCGCTTTCATGTCTGTTTTCTTACCTCATTTTCTAGCCATTTTGTAAAGGTAGTAATTATTATTATTATCCTAATCATACAAATAAAGAAAATAGATTCAGTGAGAAGTCATGATCATGCAGGTGGTGAGTAGTAGAACCAGGATTTGAACTTTGGTCTGACTCTTAAGACCAGTGGGTTCTCTTGCCATTTTATTATACTGTGTGTGTCTGTGCATGTGTGTGTTTAGCAGCTTTATCGAGATGTAATTAACATATAAAAAACTTCACCTGCTTAACATGTACAATTCATTGTTTTTTTCAGTATATTCACAGAGTTGTATTGTCATCACCACAGTCTAGTTGCAGAATATTTTATCCTCCTAAAAGAAACCTTGTACTTGTTAGCAGACTCTTAACCGTTCTTCTGTATCCCCATCACTCTAGCCCTAGACAACTACTAATCTATTTTTTTTCTCTGTGGATTTGATTTGCCTATTTTGGACATTTTATATAAATGGAATCATACAATATGTAGTCTTTTGTATCTGTTTCTTTCACACCTGTGTTTTAAAGTTTCATCTATGTTGCTTTTTAAAGTTTTATTTATTTATTTATTTTTTACAAACAGTTTATTGTCAAGTTGGTTTCCATATAACACCCAGTGCTCATCCCCACAAGTGCCCTCCTCCATGCCCATCTCTCCCCTCCCCTCCCACACCCATCAGTCCTCAGTTTGTTCTCAGCATTTAAGAGTCTCTCATGGTTTGCCTCTCTCCCTTTCCCCCACCATTTCCCTTCTTCTTCTCCCCCATGGTCCTCCGTTAAGTTCCTCCTAATCCTCCTATATGTACAAACATATGATGTTTGTCCTTCTCTGCCTGACTTATTTCGCTCAGCATGACACCCTCAAGGTCCATCCATGTTTCTACACATGGCCAGATTTCATTCTTTCACATTGCCATGTAGTATTCCATAGTAGAGATAAACCACATCGTCTTGATCCATTCGTCCGTTGATGGACACTTAGGCTCTTTCCATGTTTTGGCTATTGTTGAGAGTGCTGCTCTGAACATTGGGGTATATGTGCTCCTATGCATCTGCATTTCTGTATCCCTTGGGTAAATTCCTAGCAGTGCTATTGCTGGGTCATAAGGAAGTTCTATTATTAGTTTCCTGAGGAACCTCCACAGTTTTCCAGAGGGGCTGTACCAGTTTACATTCCCTCCAACAGTGTAGGAGGGTGCCCGTTTCTCCACATCCTCGCCAGCATCTAGAGTTCTGTGATTTGCTCATTTTAGCCACTATGACTGGCATGAGGTGGTATCTCAGCATGGTTTTGATTTGTATTTCCCTGATGAGGAGGGATGCTGAGCATCGTTTCATGTGTCTGTTGGCCATCTGGATGTCCTCTTTGGAGAAGTGTCTGTTCATATCTTCTGCCCATTTCTTCACTGGGTTGTTTGTTTTTCAGGTGTGTAGTTTGTTGAGTTCCTTATAGATTCTGGATATTAACCCTTTATCTGATATGTCATTTGCAACAATCTTTTCCCATTCAGTTAGTTGCCTGTTAGTTTTGTGGGTTGTTTCCTTTGCCGTGCAGAAGCTTTTAATCTTGATGAGGTGCCAGTCGTTTATTTTTGCTCTTGATTCCCTTGCTTTTTGGGATGTGTCAAGTAAGAAGTTGCTGCGGTGGAGGTCAAGGAGGTTGTTTCCTGCCTGCTCCTCTAGAGTGTTGATAGTTTCCTGTCTCACGTTCAAATCCTTTATCCATTTTGAGTTTATTTTTGTGCATGGTGTGAGAAAATGATCTAGTTTCATTCTTCTGCATGTCAGTGTCCAATTCTCCCAACAACATCTGTGAAAAAGGCTGTCTTTTTTCCCACTGGATATTCTTTCCTGCTTTGTCAAATATCAGTTGGCTGTATACTTTTGGGTCCACTTCTGAGTTCTCAATTCTGTTCCATTGGTCTATGTGTTTGTTTTTGTGCCAATACCATACTGTCTTGATGATGACAGCTTTGTAGTAGAGGGTAAAGTCTGGGATGGTGATCGCTCCCGTTTTGGTTTTATTTTTCAGTATTACTTTGGCTATTCAGGGTCTTTTGTGGTTCCATACAAATTTTAGGATAGTTTGTTCTAGTTTTGAGAAGTATGCTGGTGCAACTTTGTTTGGAATTGCATTGAATGTGTAGAGTGCTTTGGGTAGTAATGACATCTTAACTATATTCTTCCTATCCATGAGCATGGAATGTCTTTCCATTTCTTTGTGTCTTCTTCAAGTTCCTTCATAAGTTTTCTATAGTTTTCATCATACAGATCTCTTGTATCCTTGGTTAGGTTTATTCCTAGGTACTTTATGGTTTTTTGTGCAATTGTGAATGGGATCAGTATCTTGATTTCTCTTTCTGTTGCATCATTGTTGGTGTATAAAAATGCAACTGATTTCTGTACATCAATTTTGTACTCTGCAAGTTGGCTGAATTCTTGGATCAGTTCTAGTGCTTCTGGTAGAGTCTGTCGGGTTTTCTATGTAGAGTATCATGTCATCTGCGAAGAGTGAAAGTTTGACTTCCTTTTTGCCAATTCTGATGCCTTTGATTTCCTTTTGGTGTCTGATGGCTAATGCTAGGACTTCCAGCACTATGTTAAACAGCATTGGTGAGAATGGACATCCCTGTCGTGTTCCTGATCTCGGAGGGAAAGCTCTCGGTTTTTCCCCGTTGAGGATGATGTTCGCTGAGGGCTTCTCGTAGATGGCTTTGATGATGTTTAAGTAGGTTCCTTCTATCCCAACTTTCTCTAGAGGCTTTATTAAGAAGGGATGCTGTATTTTGTCAAATGCTTTTTCTGCATCTATTGACAGGATCATACGGTTTTTATCTTTTCTTTTATTGATGTAATGTATCACATTGATTGATTTGCGAATGTTGAACCAGCCCTGTAACCCAGGAATGAATCCCACTTGATCTTGGTGGATGATTCTTTTTATGTGCTGCTGGATTCGATTTGCAAGTATTTTGTTGAGGATTTTTGCATCCGTATTCATCAAGGATATTGGCCTGTAGTTCTCTTTTTTTGCTGGATCTCTGTCTGGCTTGGGAATCAGTGTGATGCTGGCTTCATAAAATGAGTCCGGGAGTTTTCCTTTGATTTCTTTTTTTGGAATAGCTTGAGAAGAATTGGGATTAATTCTGTTTTAAATGTCTGGTAGAATTCCCCAGGGAAGCCATCTGGCCCAGGGCTCTTATTTGTTGGGAGATTTTTGATCACTGATTTGATTTCTTCACTTGTTATAGATCTGTTCAGATTTTCTATTTCTTCCATGAGAATTTGGTAGTGAGTGTGTGTTAGGAATTTGTCCATTTCTTCTAAGTTGTCCAATTTGTTGGCATATAATTTTTCATAGTTTTCCCTGATAATTGCTTGTATTTCTGAGGGGTTGGTTGTAATAAGTCCATTTTCATTCATGATTTTGTCTATGGGTGCTCTCTCTTTTCTTTTTGAGATCCTGACTAGAGGTTTGTCAATTTTGTTTGTTTTTTCAAAAAACCAGCTCTTGGTTTCATTGATCTGTTCAATTGTTTCTTTGGTCTCTATGTTGTATATTTCTGCTCTGATTTTTACTATTTCTCTTCTTCTACTGGGTTTAGGGCATTCCTGTTGCTCTTCCTCTAGTTCCTTTAGGTGAGCTGTTAGATTTTAGACTTGCGTTTTTTCTAATTTCTTGAAATAGGCCTGGTGTGCACTGTACTTTCCTCTTAGGACTGCCTTTGCTGCATCCCATAGATTTTTTGATTGTTGTGTTTTCATTTTCATTTGTTTCCATATATTTTAAAATTTCTTCTCTAATTGCCTGATTGGCCCATTCATTCTTTAGTAGGGTGTTCTTTAACCTCCATGTTTTTGGAGGTTTTCCAGACTTTTTCCTGTGATTGATTTCAAGTGTCAAAGCATTATGATCTGAGAGTGTGCATGGTATGATCTCAATTCTTTTATATTTATTGAGGGCTGCCTTATGTCCCAGGATGTGATCTATCTTGGAGAATGTGCCATGCATACTTGAGGAGAAAGTGAATTCCCTGGCCTCAGGATGTAGAGTTCTATATATATTTGTCAGATCCATCTGGTCCAGTGTGTCTTTCAAGTCCATTATTTCTTTAATGATTTTCTGTCTGGTTGACCTATCCATTGCTGTAAGTGGAGTATTAAAGTCCCCTGCTATTAGCACATTCTTATCTATAAGATTGTTTCTGTTTGTGATTGTTTTAAGTATTTAGGTGCTCCCATCATCGGTACATAGACATTTATGATTGTTAGTTCTTCCTGATGGATGGACCCTGTAATTATTATGTAATGCCCTTCTTCATCTCTTGTTATCGTCTTTAATTTAAAGTCCAGTTTGTCTGATAGAAGTATCGCTACTCTAGCTTTCTTTTGATTTCCAGTAACATGATATATATTTCTCCATCCCCTTACTTTTAAAATGAAGGTATCTTCCAGTCTAAAATGTGTTTCTTGTAGACAGCATATAGATGGATTTTGGTTTTTTATCCATTCTGCTACCCTGTGTCTTTTGATTGGAGCATTCAGGCCATTTACATTCAGTGTTATTATTGAAATATGTGGTTTTAGAGTCTTTGTGTCCTTTGTGGGGTTCATGTTTGTGGTGGTGTCTCTGGTATCTTTGTTCCTTGCAACCTTTCCTTCAGAGTGTCCCCCTCAGGATTTCTTGTAGGGCTGGCTTCGTGGTGACAACTTCTTTCAATTTCTGTTTATTTGGAAAGACTTTTATCTCTCCTTCTATTTTGAATGACAGGCTTGCTGGATAGAGGATTCTTGGCTGCATATTTTTACTGCTCATCACATTGAAGATCTCCTGCCATTCCTTTCTGGCCTGCCAAGTTTCAGTAGATAGGTCTGTCACCACTCTGATAAGTTTCCCTTTGTATGTTAGGGCCCTTGTCTCCCTAGCTGCTTTCAAAATTCTCTCTCTGTCCTTGTATTTTGCCATTTTTACTATGATATGCCATGCAGAACATCGATTCAAATTACATCTGAGGGAAGTCCTCTGTGCCTCTTGTATATCAACGTTTACTTCCTTCCCCAGGTCGGAGAAGTTCTCTGCTATAATTTGTTCCAGGACTCCTTCAGCACCTTTCCCTCTCTTTTCCTCTTCTGGGATTCCTATGGTATGGATATTGTTGCGTTTGACCATATCGCTGAGCTCTCAAACTCTTCTTTCATGATCCTGGATCAGTTTGTCTCTTTTTGTTCTCAGTTTCCTCTTTTTCTATCATGGTGTCTTCTAAATCACTTATTCTCCTTTCTGCCTTTTCAATCTGTGCATTGGATGCCTCCAATTTATTAAGTATCTCATTTATCGCATTTTTAAATTCATCATGCCTGTTTTTATGCTCCATGTTGCTTGTAGCCCTAGTTTCTTTGATGTCCCCTATGCTTTTTTCAAGCCCAGCTATTAATTTTATGATTATTGATCTAAAATCTTGTTCACTTATGCTGCTTTTATCTGTTTTGAGCAGTTCATTGGCTGTCAGTTCTTCTTGGAATTTCTTTGGAGGAGAGCTCTTTCGTTTTGTCATTTTAGTTGGCTTTCTGTCTCTTGTTAGTTTTAAAGACTTGTTGTACTCTCTGCACCTGCGAGTGCTGCTGTACCCAAGAAGACTCTTTGTCCAGGGCCTATCCTTTCAGAAAGTGTTCCTTTAATGGTATCTCTTGGTCTCTCTTGTTGAGACCTTGGTTATTTTATTTTCCTACTCGTAGTGATATTTGGGACTTTCCACCATGTATACTTTGGCTTTTTTCTTGAGGTAGCTGTTAGAAGGCTTTCTCAGTGGATTCTGCGTCCTTTTTCTCCCAGTCTCTTGGGTTCTGTAAGGTTTCCTATGGCTTTAGATGTTTTCCGTGTGAGATATGGGAGCTAGTGCAATGCACAGAGCTCCCTATTTCTCTACCATCTTGCCCCTCTCTCTCATTAATTTATTTATTTTGAGAGAACTATGAGCATGAGTAGGGGAGGGGAGAGAGACAGAGAGAGAGAGAGAGAGAGAGAGAGAATCCAAAGCAGGCTCCACTCTGTCAGTGAGGAGCCAAATGTGGGACTTAAACTCACAAACTGTGAAATAATGACCTGAGCTGAAGTCAGATGCTTAACTGACTGAGCCACCCACATGCCCCAAGATTCATCTGTGTTGTAACATGTATTATTTCTATTTATTGCTGAATGATATTTGGTGCCAAATAATATCCCATTGTTGGATATACCACATCTTATTTATTCATTCACCATTTGATGGACATTTGGGTTATTTCTACTTAGTTGCTCTTAGACGTAATGCCACAATGAGCATTTATGTACATTTCTGTGTGGATGTATATTTTCCTTTCTTTTAAGTGTATTTCTAAGAGTGGAATTGCTTGATCATATGGTACTTCTTTTTGTATTGATCTTGTATCTTTTTTATTGCTCTGGTATCCTGCAACCTGGTTGAACTCATTTATTAGTTCTAATAGTTGTATGTGCATGTGTGTGTGTATGTGTGGACTCCTCAAGATTGTCTATATGTAAGATCATGTGACCTAAAATAGAAATCATTGTACTTCTTCCTGTCTAATCTGGTTGCTTTTATTAATTTATTTATTTTGTCTAATTGCTCTGGCTAGAACCTCTAATATAATGTCAAAGGGGGCAAAAACATATTCTTTTCTTGTTCCTGATTTTGGGGAGAAAGCAATCAATTATTTACCAATTTAAGTATGATATTAGGTATGAATTTTGTTGTGTATGCCCTTTATCAAGTTAATGAAGTTTCCTTCTATTACTGGTTTCTTGAATGTTTTATCATGAAAAGCTGTTAGGTTTTGTCAAATGCTTTTATGTGCCAGTAGAGATGATCTTACATCATCTCTATTCTTTACTCTGTTAATGTGGTGTATTGATTGATCTTTTTTGAATGTTAAACCAACTTTATGCACCCTGGATCATGCTGTGTTTTATGGGAAGTATTTTTTTTGGGTACCAGCTGCTTACCAAGCCTGTAGAAGTACACACATGACTAAGATGTTGGAATCATTCACTGTAATTTTGGAGACAGAAAAACACACAGGTTTAAAGTTGAAAACACATGAATGTAATAAATACAGGATCTTGTATTGGTATGTGATAGATAGTGACCAAATGCACTCTACAGTGACCTTATTTTCAGGCCATTCAGTGACAATAGAGTTGGCATAGTATAACTCATTTTGTCCTCAGGTATGTCCTTTCCTTTCTCCAGGTCTCAGATTCATTGTCTGTACAAGGGAAAGTTGGACTTAGTGGCATGTAAGAGTTCCTCTAGTTATAGCATGTTGTGAAACTACTTGCCTTCCGTGGGGTTTCCTTCACTTAGGTCCTTCCGAAAAGTTTGCTGTTTTGATAAGTTCTAAGTGGCTCGGTAGTTAGGTACCTCTTCCTATTCTGGTTCTGAGAGGAAGAAAGATGCTTTACTATTTTTTTAGTTCTCCTTAATCACACTCCCATCTCAGAGAGATAAGTTCTTTTCATATTATTCCACATTCTGGTGAAAGGAGATAATCCTTGAGAAGGGCCATTTCCTTCAGCAACACTGGAGGGTTTCAAAGGACACTGGAGAGGGACTTGGGAGTATGTTTCAGGCTCACTTGTGCATTTAACTAACTTAAAATTGGGCACATCAGTTCATTCTATTCTTGTTTCAGTTGCTTATCTGTCAAATAGAAAAAAGTGTGCCACTATTATTACATAACCTCTCAGGGTGGTTGTAAGGTGTAAATGATAACCTAGATGCATTTAAAACTGTGTATACACATTAGTTATTTGCAAAAGGTAGAGTTGCAAATAATATAGCAAAAATAATGTAAATAAAAACAATATAAATAATAATGCAAATTATTGTTGTAAATAATAATGCAAATAATAGCAAAAAGTTACAAATAATATAGCAAAATGTAGCTAAATGATAGGTACAATTTAAACTCCTGCTGTTTACGGCACTTTAGGTAGGACTTTAAACATTATTTTTCCAACACTTTAAAATGAAAACATTATCCCCATTTGATAGGTGAGGAAATTCCAGTTCAAAAGGGTTAAATAATCAGGGCAAGGTGGCAGAGTCAGGAATCAAAACTGGCTCTAATTCCAGAGTCCATATTCTATTATATATTGCTGTGGCTGTCTCATTACTTTGATGTTCAGTTTGGCAACTTGCTCAAGATGGTATCTTCTAGGCTTCTCTACTGAGAAGTTACTCTTTTCTCCTTCATAATTAATAAGTATTTTGTAGGGAGGTATTATGAAACTGTATAAATATCCTTTTCTGTGCCAAGCTTTCCATATATTTATTTGTATCTGTATGGACTCATGGCTTCCTGTTTTATTTGGTAGGTAGTAAGCTGTTGCTATTATTATTTATTTTGGTGCTCAAATTCTCCCTGATTTGGCCAGTAGGAGGCCCATTCAGGTTGGCTTCTGTCTACTTTTGACATGTCCCTGCCATTCTTTGACGACTCCCCTGCTTTCTGGCCCAAAAAGATATTCTAGCCTCATCTTGTGCATTCTTAGCCCTAGGCCTCGAATAAGCCATTTCACCAAGGAGCCCTTGGTTTCTTTTAGTGGTAAGTGATATTAAGAAACCAAGATCTGGCTGCTAGGTATGCTTATTTCTGTCAGGCTTATGCTGCTCCTACGCCCTCACAATAGACATAGTGAGGAACTGAGGTTCTAACTCCCCATTGCAGGCTCTCTCCATTGTATGGATGCTTTCTTCATCCTATGTAGGCCTCAGTACCCGAGACCAGGCTGCTCTGTCATGGAGATTTCTTCTTTCTTTAGCATGAGTTCTGACATGCTGTACCAGGCACCATTACCCTCATATGGATGCCCTCCTTACTATGATTTTTATATCCCACACCAATCCATCTTCCTGTTCTGTGCATGGATGCCCTTTTCACCTTGTTTGGGTCCTGTTTTTCCTTACCAGCCCCCTCCCCAGTGTAGATTCTCCTCACCCTGTTTAGGCTCTAATCACGATGTTTGGCTGTCCTCATCATTTTTTAACTGGGCTATTATAACACAGTAGCTTCCTAACAGTCTTACTGCTTTTAATCTTCCTGTACTTTTCACAGTTCTGCTAGAGTGATCTTTCTAAAATAGAAGTCAAATCATGCCACAGTTCTGTTTAAAAAGTTTACAATAGTTCCCCTTGCTTGTAGAATGAATTCCAAGTTGCTTTGTTAGACTGGCATGCAAAGCCCTCCAGAATCTGACCCAAATGTGCCTTTCCTGCCTTGCTTGTTTGTTTTTTTTATATTTTTTAAATGCTGCTTTATTTGCGTGTGTGTGTGTGTGTGTGTGTGTACAGAGACAGGGAGAGGGAGAGGGGGAGAGGGAGAGAGAGAGAGAGAGAGACAGACAGTGGGGGAGGGACAGAGAGCAAGGGAAACACAGAATCTGAAGCAGGCTCCAGGCTCTGACCTGTCAGCACATAGCCTGATGGGGGCTTGAACCTACGAACCATGAGATCATGACCTGAGCTGAAGTCAGACACTTAACTGACTGAGCCACCCAGGTGCCCCTCCTGCCCCTCCTCGTTTCTTATTAATTCCTCTATGCACCTTGCACTCCAGCCATGGTCATTGGCCATTCCTTACATACCTATGCATGTACTCTTCCAAGTTTTTGCCTTTGTCTTCTCCTCTCCCTGGCTTAGCTAAGTCTTTTCTTTGGTATATAACACAATCCCTTGGGATGCTTGTTCAGGTGTTTGGTGCGGGCTGTCAGCATCTGAGTAAAGTATAGTCAAGAGGGCATCTATAAAGGAAGAGGCTGCCAGGTGAAGCCCCTCTGACCTCCATAGTCAAAGTCAAACCTCACTTCTGATGAAGTACTTACTTTATTCTTCCTGTTTTCATGATTAACTCCTATCTGTTACTCCTGATTCATTGGCTGCGCTTTGAATTCACCTAGCACATGGCATTGTGTCTAGTAGACTCTTCGCGAAAGTCCATAGACCTTGTTGAGGGAATGACTTATGAGTTGTGAGTCTGTTCTTTTCACTTCAAGTCTTTTTACGGGTCCTGCTGAGGTCTAGGAGGCTCGATGCCTGAAAGCATTTAGGCTCTGGTGCTGCTGGGTCAGATGCCTGCCCCATGACAGAGCTCCTTCTGAGAAAATTAAATATTCACACTGCTCTCCTTTTTCGTGAATTCCAAATATATCCTTAAAAAATTTCTCTACACTCTCATCCCAAATAAAAGACTTGGTGGCTACATGTATATGGGTATCTATGGCTGCAAATAATGGTAGCTCCGTGACTCTACCGAAAAAGCCTTCCCCAAACTATATGAAAGGACAGTGTAATGACAACATGTGTCTTCTAACAGCCTGTCTATCATTTATTCTGTCTTTGGAGAGACATTTAGGCTGAAATGTCAGCATAGGAAGGTTTTCAGTGTTCTCTTACTAATCTGTACTGTTGGGGTGCGGGAAGGGAGACAAGAAGCATCACTAGTTAGGTCCCTTGCAGGATGTGTGGGTGTCTAGGGAGTAGATAAAAGACAGGAGATTGTATTTTCATGGGTCTCACTGCCAACCCCACTTACTCTAGCTGTCACCACTTCTTGTCTTCTGTCTGGGCCTTGGGCCTTTGCCCAGGCTTTTTCTTTTTTTCTTTCTTTCTTTCTTTCTTTCTTTCTTTCTTTCTTTCTTTCTTTCTTTCTTTCTTTGTTTATTTAACTTTAGAGAGAAAGAGAGAGAGAGAGAGCAGGGGGGAGAAGGAGAAGGAGAGAGAATCTTAAGCAGGCTCTATCCTCAGCATGGAGCCCAATGCAGGGCTTCATCCCACACCCTGAGATCATGACCTGAAACGAAAGAACAGTCAGGCACTAAACCAACTGAGGCACCCAGGTGCCCCAGGCTTCTCTTTTCTAAGTTTAAACTGATTTCAAAGCCTAGGTTTTTTCCCCCATGTTTCATAGTCATAACAATGAATGGTTTAAAAAAAAAGATCACTTTGACCTTTCCTGTCAGATTTTTAGTCATTAAAATAATTTCAAATTTGAAGTCAAAACATTTTCTAATATACACGTTCAGTTTTTAGCTCATCTTACTGAGGCAGGGCACCACAGGGATTGCAGTCAAGCTTACCTACAAGGTACTTGTACTTACCTGAAAGGCTAACTCTTAGTTTGATTTGGCCTGAGAGGCAATGGAATGCTCTTTAAAAAATTTTTTTTAATGTTTATTAATTTTTGAGAGAGAGACAGAGCACAAGCAGGGGAGGAGCAGAGAGACAGGGAGACACAAAATCTGAAGCAGGGTCCATACTCTGAGCAGTCAGCACAAAACCCGACATGGGGCTCGAACCCACGAACTGTGAGATCATGACCTGAGCCAGTCAGACACTTATCCAAATAATCCACCCAGGCGCCCCTATAATGGAATGCTCTTAACTCAAGATTAGCATTATTCCATCTGCCTAGTGGTAATTGAAATTAAAGAAGAATAAGACCTTAGTTCTATAATGTTGGGGAAGCAGCATGGGAAGCTTTTTAGGCTGTGACAGACCTGATTTCTCATTCCAGCTCTAGTCTCTACTAGGTTTGTAGTCTCTGGCAAGTTTAAGTTCTCTTTGCCTTATTTTTCTCATCTGTAAAATGAGGATAATAAAGCCAGGGTAACTGTGATTCCTCTAGGGCAGACTCTGATTTTGACTTTGTCACTAACAGTGGGAGTCATCACCCTAAGTATTGTCTCTGGCATAGTGTATCGTTTCACACATCTCAAGCCACTTTCCCATCATCTTATGTAATCTTCACAGTATGTTCAGGGAGGAAAAAATAATGTGATTGTTCTCACTTGAAAAACAGGGAGACTGATACTCAGAGAAATGGCTTGTCCAAGGACCAGGACTTCAGAGTCTTAGTTTAGGACTACCTTTGGACCCTGACCAGTTCTAGGAGAGAGCATTGTGGTAAAGATTGTCCAGAACTGAAACTCAAGAACACCCTGATTAATGTCTTTGGCTAGGAGAATTTGGGAATATCATCTCAGTTTCTATTTTAAAGCAAATATGCTAACTCTTCTGCCTAACTCACTTTGCCTTGTTCATTCGGCAGTTGCCAAGCATTTCTGTGCTGTACATTGTGCTGTAGGTCTGCCCTTCCCTCAAGCTACTCATACTTCACTGTGGAGAACAGAAAATCTGAGTCACTGAGAAGAGCTATAGCAAATGTGTGTGGGGGTGGGACTGGCCTTGGTAGTGCTAGTGGTCCAGGAGAGATGGCTTTGGGACTGGGCTTTGCTTGTGAGGAGAAATTTCACAAGATTTTATGTAAGAATTAAATTGGATAATGAGTATGACTGTGCTTTGTTTATTGTAATGAACTCCATAAATGTTATAGACTGAAGTACTTCTTTTCTAATACCTTACTAACCTAGTGGAAGTTATTGGGCCACGCATCTGGCTCTGTGTTGACAGCTCAGAGCCTGGAGCCTGCTTCAGATTCTGTGTCCCTTTTTCCACCTGCCCCTCTTCTGCTCATGCTCTGTCTTTCTAAAAAATAAATAAACATTAAACATTTTTTTAAAAAATCTGTGTCTAAAGTGTTTTGGGTCTCTGAGTTCTTAAAATGGGGATGTGCCTATTAAAATGTCTTTTGCTTTGATGACACAGTGGAACTTCAAACTGCTTTTGGGTTTGTAAAGAATTTATTTACAATAATCTTTAATCTTTTTTTAAAAAGCTACTTGTGTTGCTGCAGTTTTAAATACGTAAGAGCTATATTTAACAAGCATGTATCCTGGGGTCTAAATGGGAGCAGATTAAGACAGAGAGCAATTGTGTGGCTGGGCCAAAAGATACGTGATTTTTTTTTTTTAGATTTGTTTTGATTCAGTAGATATAATTGCTAAGAACTTGTATGTGTGAGGCTTTGATTGGGTCCTGAGGAAACAGAAATGAATGAAACATTCTCTAACCAAAGGGGCTTATAGTCTGGTTGGAGATATAAGGCACCTGTGGTAAATGAGGTGCTCTAAGATCCTAAAGGAGGAAGACCTACTCAGGCCTTTGGACAGGACCACAACAGAAATGGCAAGTTTGGAGAGGCTAACACCTGCAGATTAAAAGTTTGCCAGGAAACAAAGGGGGATAATGAGAGATAAGGCTGTTCCAACTAGAAGAATATTTGTGTACATTGTGAAATGTTCACCACAGTAAGTCTAGTTAATATCTGTCACCATAGTTACATTTTTCTTTTTATTCCCTTGTGATGAGGACTTTTGTTTATTAATTTTTTTAAATGTTTTATTTATTTTTGAGAGAGAGATAAGAGATAGCATGAACAGGGGAGGGTCAGAGAGAGAGGGAGTTACAGAATCTGAAGACAGGCTCCAGGCTCTGAGCTAGCTGTCAGCACAGAGCCTGACACGGGGCTCAAACTCATGAACTGTGAGATCATGACCTGAGCCGAAGTCGGACACTTAACTGACTGAGCTACCTAGGTGCCCCATGATGAGGACTTTTATTTTATTTATTTATTTATTTATTTTTTAAATGTTTTATTTATTTCTAGGAGAGAGAGACAGCGTGAGCAGGGGAGGGTCAGAGAGAGAGGGAGTCACAGACCGAAACAGGCTCCAGGCTCTGAGCTGGCAGTCAGCACAGAGCCCGACGCTGGGCTCAAACTCACGAACCGCGAGATCATGACCTAAGCGAAAGTCGGACGCTTAACCGACTAAGCCACCCAGGTGCCCCGATGAGGACTTTTAATATTTACTTTCTTAGCAACTTTCAAATATGTAATACAGTATTATGAACTATAACCACCATATTGTACATTACATCCCCAGGACTTGTTTTATACCTGGAAGTTTGTGCCTTTTGACCTCCTTACCTGTTTCACCAGTCCTCTTCCCCGGCCACCTGTTCTGTGTGTTTATCTATGAACATTTCTTTTTTTAGATTCCACATATCGCTTCTCGGCCTTTTGGCCAAGATTAAATTTGATCTAATCTACACTTGGATTACACATATAAGTGAGATCATACGTATTTGTCTTTCTCTGTTTGACGTTTCACTTAGCATAATGACCTTGACGTCCATCCATGTTGTTGGAAATGGTAAAATTTCATTCTTTTTTATGGTTGAATAGTATTCTGTTGCATATATTTTCTCTAACCATTTACCCATCAATTGATACTCAGATTGTTTCTATATCTTGGCTGTTGTAAATAGTGCTTCATCATGCATATATCTTTCTAAATTAATGTTTTTACTTTCTTTGGATAAATGCCAGAAGTGGAATTGCTAGACCATATAGTAGTTCCATTTTCAGGTTTTTTTTAATTTTTAAAAAACGTTTTATTTACAGGGGTACCTGGGTGGCTTAGTCAGGTAAGGGTCTGACTTCAGCTCAGGTCATGATCTCACAGTCTGTGGGTTCATCTCTCTCAAAAATAAATAAACATTAAAAAGTTTTAAAAAATATTTTATTTATTTTTGAGAGAGAGAGGGTAAGAGAGAGAAAGAATGAGCGTGAGTAGGGGAGGGACTGAGAAAGAGGGAGACATAGAATCTGAAGCAGGCTCCAGGCTCTGGGCTGTCAGCACAGAGCCCAATGTGGGACTGGAACCCACAGACCGTGAGATCATGACCTGAGCCGAAGTCGGACACTTAACTAAGCCACCAGGTACCCCTATTTTCAGTTTTTTGAAGAATATTCCTGTTATTTTCCTAGTGGCTGTACCAGTTTACATGACTACCTTCAGTGGACAGGGTCTCCCTTTTCTCCACATCCCCAGCAACACTTGTTATTTTTTGTCTTTCTGATAACAGCCATTCTAACAGGTGTGAGGTGATATCTCACTGTGATTTCAATTTGCATTTCCCTCACAATTGGTGATGATAGGCTGTATTTTTAAACGACAATTTACATATGGGAAGAAAAAGTATAAGTAACAGATAACTGAAGTGAATAGGTATCATTTGTTTTTACTGCACAGCATTTTGTGTTCCTCAATTTATGAGTCTTCTTGGGGGCAAAGATGCTATCCCCTGAAAGTGATAAAAATGTATCTTAGATAGTTGCTTTTCAAATTGCTCTGCTTCTGGAGCAGTGACCTAGCTTTCACCAAAACTGCAATTGGATTTAGGACTTAATGACATGAGAGAAAAAGTAATGGGGAGCTAAATTTGTATCTTTGGAAGCCATAGCATAACCTGCAAGTTTGAGTCTCTGGCATTGAAGTGGTATTATTTCTGGTGGTTCTTCAACTGAGGTTGAATTTCGCACTGCCAGAAGTGGCAGAGCTACCCATTCTAGCATCTAATGATCAGAAGTAATGGCAGTCATTTCCACTGACTGGGTTGTGAGTGTGGCCTTATGCTTTGTGTGGGATTCGATGTAGAGGTGATAGAAAAGGCGGGGTCAAAGACGAATCTAAATTTTGGCTAAGTAACTGAAAGAGTTGAATTGCTATTTACTGAGAGGGAGACAACTGAAGAAGGAACAGATTTTAGACCTGTTAAGTCCAACTGTCAGTGACACAGCTTTGTCTTCTGTTATATTTAAAAATGCTTTGCTTCTAAGAAGTAGGTCTCCTCATGTTTGCATCCCTTATGACTAGCACTGTGTCTGGCATGTAAAACATATTCAGTAAGTAGTGAATGAATAATGAGATTATTTGCTATTTCCTTGAATGACTAGACTATTTACTATTTTCTAAACAGAGCGAATGCTTTTTCCTCCTTTGAGCCTTTGCTTTTGTGTTCCCTCAAGGGAATTCTCTACTCTTACCCCCAATCTCAATACCTCTGTCTATAAACATCTGCTTCTTCAATATCCATCCCAAATGCCGTCTCCTCTATTGCTTCCATCTTTTCTTGCAGTATTTTTTGTAAGCTGTTGTTGTCATTTATTTTTAATTTTTAAAATTAATTAATTTAGAGCACGCATGAGTGGGATAGGAGCAGAGAGAGGGAGAGAGAATTCCAAGGAGGCTCCATGCTGACACAGTGCTGAGCCCAACACAGGGCTCAAACTTACCAACCATGAGATGATAACCTGAGCCAAAATCAAGAGTTGACACTTAACCAACTGAGCCACCCAGGCATCCCTATTTATTTATTTTATATTATACCTCATTTCATTCATGGTCCTTAATAGGCAACTAGCCTTCCCATCTAATTACAAGAAAGAATAGTATGTTCAATGACTACTTTATAAGCAAAATCATCATTATTGACTGACTTCCTCCTACATTTAACTGGTGATATAGGAAGATTGTAATTTTCAATCAGTAAATGCATTGTTCTTAAAATTATTTCTGTTTGCAAAATAATCAAATAAAACAATCTTTTTTTCCCTGTGGGCTATATAATCACTATGGATAAGACATTAGTTAGGTTGAAACCTGTAGTGTCTAAACAAAATTTGCTAATTATTACCAGTCATTAGCCTTTGTATAGTGTTACTGAAGGTTATAAACTCATATGCCTATACAAGCCAGGTAAGTGATCTAAAGGGCCTGGTCAGGCCTAAGGTGATTACATGGATAAAACACTAGTGGTCAGGGTCCATTGCTCAGAAGAATAACTTGTGAATTATTTACTTTGTGAACCACGGGACTATATAAATGCAAGGAGTAATTGCATCTTGAACAAGTTAACTGCTAACTTGTGTAAACTTGCGCAAATTATTTTTTATCTCTAAGATTTAAATTCTTTCTTTGAATGTACAGTTTTGTCTCTAAAGTCCCTTCTACCTCATTTGATTCTGCTTTTTCATTTCTTTAGCTTATAGTTTCTTCCTTGATTATAAGTTTGATTGGTTATTAGCCCTCAGTAATAAAGCTTCCTTCATTATTAGCCCTCATTAATAAATAGAATGCTGGCTTCTCACCAATATGCCTCATTTTCATGAGTCTTATGTTTTATCAGAGGAAGCCAAGTTTAGCCCAGCTTCCTATAGTAGCACCCACCATTGATGAGGCTCTTAGCTGGCTGCTGGCTAGAAGTGAGCCATCTAGTCAACCTTCTATAACCAAACCAGCATCTGGTTTTTGAGAACTGAAATCTAAAATAGAAGATGCCTGAATTTGGTCTTTCCTGCTGAAAATGTTAGTGGGCCTGCCTTATATTGTATGATATTATTTCGTTGTTTCTTCTTCCTTATCCTGTTTGTTTTGTTTATTCAGTTTTCTAGTGTGGGACTTTTTCATTTTATATATGCCAGCCTCCACTATTAGCGGTGATTAGTGGAGACATAGGCCATTTCTAAGTTGTTTAATCTCTGAAGCCTAGTATAGGCAAGGACACATGGTAGATGTTTGGTATTAGATTTGCAGGTGATAAAGACTGGAAGGAAAAACTATTCTAGATGGCATAGAGAGAGAGCATGTGAGCAAGCAAGGGAGCTTGCAAAGATGGGTTGAAGCCAACAAGATGGAATTTAAGGAGGATGACAGAGAAGTTCTACATTTTAAGTCTCAAAGAAATACCAACATATGGGAAGGCTGGAGAAGACCTAGCATGCTGCTATTCTTACATAAATGGTGGTTTTGGCTGCCTAAGTTCAGTGTCAGCCAAAGACATTGCAGTGGCTACAGAGTAATGCAGACTACCTTATTGGAAGTAAGTAGAGTTAAAGGAGGTGATAGTCCAACAATGTTCTGAAGGGGACAGACTACACTTAAGAGTGTCATGTTCCCCATCGTGTACCAGGCAGTAAGAGGGTCACTGCAAACAGCACTATGCATAGTGGATGATGTCCTAGATCACCACTACTCAAAGTAGAGTTGGAACTGTTCTCAGTCTACAATGAGGTAAGCATAAAAATTGAGAGTGTTTAGAAATTTTTATAGCAAATTGACAGAGTAATTTTATGTCTAATGAATCTACTAAAAAAGAAAATGAGCTTTGTCTTGTATGTCCTTTATTTTGCTTGAAACTTTTTATTTTATTTTAATACATTTTATTTTTAGGGCAGTTTTTGGGCTTACAGAAAAATTGATCAGAGAGTACAAAGAGCTCCCAAATATTCTCTTTCTGCCCCTACCCCTTGCATTTTGTCAATGATCAACATCTTGCAGTGTTGTGAATTAGGTACAGTTGATGAACCAATATTGACCCATTATTATTAACTAAAGTCTATAGTTTATATTAGGGTTCATTCTTTGTGTTGTACAGTTTTGTGGGTTTTGACAAGTGCATAATGTCGTGTGTCCTATCCACCATGATAGTATCATATGGAATAGTTTCACTGTGTTAAAGGTGCCCCATGTTCCACCTGCTAATCCTTGTCCCATCCCCCTTCTAAACTCCTGGCAGCCATGGATATTTTTGCTGCTTTTATAGTTTTGCATTTTCCAAGAATACGATGCTTTTGAGATTAGCTTTTTACTTGACATTTTTTCACTTAAGGATTTTCTATGTCTTTTTGTGGTTGAGAAGTTCATTTCTTTTTATTGTTGAATGATACACTGTTGTATGGATGTTTGCTTACCCATTTATCTGTTGAAGGATATCTTGGTTGCTTCTACACTTTGGCAGTTAAGAATATGGCTGCAATCAATATTTGTGGACAAGGTTTTTTGTGGACATAAATTTTCAACATACTTGTATAAATACCTAGGAATGCAATTGCTGGATTGTATGGTAAGCCTATACTGTATTTAGTTTTATAAGGAACTGCCAAACTGTCTCCCAAAGTTGCTGTACCATTTTGCATTACCATCAGCAATGAATGAGAATTCTTGTTGCTGTGTATACTCACCCACATTTGGTGTTATCAGTGTTGTGGGTTTTAGCCATTCTACTAGGTATGTAGTTGTACCTCATTACTATCCCTAATGACTTATGATGCTGATTGTCCCTTCATATTCTCTGTATCTTCTTTGGTGAGGTGTCCAGATTTTTTGGTCCATTTTTTGGATTCGGTTGTTTGTTTTCTTGCTGTCGAGTTTTAAGAGCTCTTTGTACATTTTGGATACAAATTCTTTATCAGATATGTGTTTTGCCGCAATATTTTCTCCAGTCTATGACTTGTCTTTTCATTTTCTTAATGGTACCTTTTGCAGAAGTTGTAAATTTTAATAAAGTTCAATTTACCAACTTTTTCTTTTATGGATCGTGATTTTGCTGTTGTATCTGAAAAGTCATAACCAAACTTTTTTTTTTTTTTTTTTTTTTAGAGAGAGAGGGTGCAAGTGAGCAAGAGGCAGGGAGAGAGTGAGAGAGAGAGAATATCCCACGAAGGGCAGAGAGACAGAGACAAACAGAGAATATCCCTTGAGGGGCAGAGAGTAGACAGAGAGTGAGGAAAGGAGGGAGGGAGGAAGAGAGAGAGAAAGAGCGAGCGAGAGAGAGAGAGAGAGAGAGAGAGAGAGAAAGAGAGACCGAGCAAAGAGGGGCTCATCTGGGACTTATGTTTTTATCTGAAGCAGGGCTGGAGCTAAGCAGGGCATGAGCTCACCTGAAGCGGGGCATGAGCTCACTGAAGTGGGGCTCATGCTTACCTGATGTGGGACTTGAACTCACCAACCATGAGATCATGACCTGAGCCAAAGTAAAGACTGAGCCACCCAGGCGCCCTTTAGTGTATATTTTTAAAGTTTCCCAGGCAATTTTGATGTAAAGGGAGGACTGACAAACCATCATATTAAAACCACAGAGGGGCACCTGGGTAGCTCAGTTGGTTATGCGTCCAACTTTGGCTCAGGTCATGATCTCGCAGTTTGGAGTTTGAGCCCCGCATCGGGCTCTGTGCTGACAGCTCAGAGCCTGGAACCTGCTTTGGATTCTGTGTCTCCCTCTCTCTCTACTCCTCCCCTGTTCACGCTCTCTCTCTCTCTCTCAAAATACATAAACATTTAAAAAAATGTAAAAAACAAACCATAGACTGTAAAGGTTTGGTCCTGTTTACTGATATTTCTATCCCTTGTGGGTTATACAAAAGCTTAAATAGTTATTGAATGAACAGGTGATTAATAGAACTGGGAGTACTTATCCTGGAGAAGAGAAAAAGTGCAGGGGCTTGATTGATTACCATAACACATGTCTGAAAGCCTTTACTGTTTGCCCTGAAGGATGTTTTCCAGGAGGCAGAATTGGAAATTTACAGAGAGGCACCTGGGTGAATGTTAGGAAGCATCGTCTAATAGTGCTATTTTCAAGTAAGCTCTCTATTCCTACCTAGAAAGCCATTTGTAAGAGGGGGGAATGCTACATGGGGTGGAAAGTTGGGTAAGATCAGATGCTATGATTATTGATCATTACTTTGGAAAACTATGTCCAAAGCAGAGGACTGTTTCTGGCTTTCATCTACTCTGTATAAGTTGAGACAAGGGTGTGCAGTTAAAGGAGCATCCTAAAACTGCTTTCAAGCTGAGTTCTCATAGTGTTGCAGGTCCCCCAATCAGTGTTCTTGACCAATTCTCTCTATAATGTGGGTGTCTTCAAGAAATTCCCTATCTCCTCCATTAAAATTGGGACTTATGGTAATTGGACTAGCATGGGTACTCAGGGTCTGGGAAAGATGGAAGATACTTAACTGAAGAGCTCTTTCTGTCCTCATGGAATTCTTCCCTTACATCCTTCTGCAGTTAAATAATTTGGGCACATTGAGTGGAGGTGTAGACATATGACAAGGAAAATGGATAAATACCATAAGATTTCTGCCTAGCACACTTAAATCATTGATCAAGCATAATGCTGGTTATTTGCTCTTTGCTAGGCAGTAGGGACAGGAGTATGGCAGTTGATAATAAAGATGACTAACATGGCAGAGAGAAATAAAGCATAGGCTTAGGAGTCAGACCAGAGTTGGGGCAACTCAGCCATTTTCCAGTTGTGTGGTCTTGGGGAAGTCACTGTCCTGTCCCACCCATCACATTCTTTTGCTAAGTTCTGCTGCAGCTTCTCCAAGCTGTATCCTTAGAATATGCTTGTGTTGTTTCAGCTCTTCTTCCAACATATTAGTCTAAATCATTATTATCTTTCTTGTTTTGAAAGAACCTACTAACTTGTTTTCTTGTTTCTATCATCCTCCCCTTTATTCTCCACTCAGCAGTCAGTGATCTGTTAAAGATGTAAATGAGATCTTGTCATTCTGCTTAAAATCATCCAAAGCCTTCTGATTGTTAAAATGTAGAACAAAACCAAAATCCTCATTCTGACCTGGAAGAGACCTTGCATAATCTGACTCCTGCCATATGTCTCAAGAGCAGGGTGTAGAGGGGGTAGGTAATGGCATAGTATCACCTCTTAGAGAGCATTTGGAAAGGTATGAAGGCATTTTTAAAAAATGTTAAATGATTGAGGGGGCACTAGTGGGGTTTAGGGGATCTGGGCCAGGGTTGATGAATGCCCTGTAATGTGTTGCTCAGCTCAGGGTCCATTACAATGCCTGACCCACAATATGTGCTTAAGAAATACTTATTGTATGAAACCATTTTCTTCCCGGACCTCGGTTTTGACGTGTGATTTGGTAGAGTGCCTACTTCATCAGGTTGTGGTGAGATACCCACAACATTTTTATTTATTTTTGAGACAGAGACAGAGCGTGAGTGGGGGAGGGGCAGAGAGAGAGGGAGACACAGAATGTGAAGCAGGCTCCAGGCTCTGAGCTGTCAGCACAGAGCCCTACGCCAGGCTTGAACTCAAGGACTGGGAAATCATGACCGGAGTAGAAGTCAGAAGCTTAGCCGACTGAGCCCCTAGACAAAACATTTTGTAAAGTGCCTGGTACACAATAGCATTTAATAGATGGTAGCTGCTGCTAAGCTTTCTTTACTTAGAAGCAGCTGTAAGTGCCCACGTAGAGTTTTCCCTAGGGCATTAGAATTAGATAGAACCTGACACCTTTGTTGGTGGGTTAAAGGGGTGGGTGCCTCTCTTTCCTTGAAGGCTAATCTGATAAAATACCGGGTTTGATCTGAATTGCCCTTGAGTCCAAGAACAGCTGCAGAGCAGGTCTGGTTCTCTCCCTTAACTCTGGGGCTCACCCAGGACTCTGACCGGCCCTCGAAAGCCTAGCCCCCTGGAGAAATTACCTCCTGCTAGGAGGCTGGGGAACTACGTGGGTGAGAAGAGCAGTGAGGGTGGGAAGGTAGTAGTCTCCCCGCCCTCAGAGCTTCTACGGGGGAGGGGGAGGGAGAAGCGCCGTTTCCTCCCGCCTCCTTCCCTCCCTTCTTCCCCCGCCCCTTCTGCTTCACCAACCCCGAAGCTGCGCCTCCGCTGCGCCCTGCGAGGGCGGGAGCGTGCTGCAGCCGAGAGCGGGAGCTCGGCCCCAGCTGGGGAGAGCGGCGCGGGTGGAGCCGGGGCGTTGTGCCGCTAGCTGGGCGGCAGAGGTGCGACTCTGCGACAAAAACAGGAGCCAGAGATGCCGGGGCCGGCTCCCCCCGCCAGGTAAGGCTGGCGCACCCGGGGGCACGCCCAGCTGGGCGCTCCTCGGGAGGGGGAGGGGTCTCCACTGGCTTCCGGGGAGTGGTGCCGCGCAGACCGGTGCGTTTAGGAGTCTCTTTCCTTAAGACTCTAAGTGGGAGAAAGGGCTGAGGGCGGAATCCCCAGATGAGCCGTCCTAGGACTAGGCCGGCACCTGGATTCAGCCCTGGCTAGGAAAGGTTGAGAAGGGGAAGCTGGTTTTGTGGAACTGCTGTGCCTCAGGAGCCCATCTCCTTTCGCTAACACCTTTCTGCTTGGTGGTTCGGGTGATGCTTTCCTCTTTCTTGGCTTAGCTGCTGGCCTGCAGGGACCGTGGGGGTTTTCTCTTGGGTGCCGGGAAGGGGCGTTATAAGTGACCTGTTAAGAGGTGGAGTAGAAACCGGGAGATAGGAGACCTAGGCTGGTCCTGTTCTGGTAGCCTCTGTGGGCCTCAGTTTCCTTATCTTTGCAGTGAAGAGCTTGATGCTCTCTTTCTAACTTTGGCTTCCCTAGACGGTAGCTGCCTTTTGGAAGAGTAAGCTTGTTAGACCCTAGAATGGGCTGCAGAGACGTCCCCTTCAACACTGTAGAAGACGGGAGAACTTGAGAGCAGGCCTTTGTATCCTGTCCTCTAGCCAGCTCTTTGAATGACATCTTGCTGGTCTGCTGAGGACCCAGAGACTTCGTGGACAAGGCAGGGGCTGATTATTTTAGTGTTGAGTGTAGGTACGTTGGGTGTAGGGAGGTGGGGTTGGCCAGAAACAGGTCAAGGCATGTTAATGGTTTTTCTGTGAACTGGCCAATGATTTGATACTTGAGGGTAAAGCTGCTCTAAACTCGACTATCTTTGGGGCATCTAGGTAGCTCATTCCGTTGAGTGTCTGACTCCTCATTTCAGCTCAGGTTGTGATCCCAGGGTCGTGGAATTGAGCTCCACATAGGGCTCTGTGCTGAGCGTGGAGCCTGGTTGGGATTCTCTCTCTCTCCCTTTCTCTTCCTCTCCCCAGCTTGCTTGCATGCTCTCTCTCTCTAAAATAAATAAATAAATAAAATGTTAAAAAAAAATAAACTAGTATATCTTTTCTGGAGCCCCCTCCTTACTCAGCCTAGTTAATGGCAGACCGTGGGGGCTGCGTAATGTCTTACTATAATTCTTTCCTTCTTGATCATCTGGGACCAAGAAACACCAGGCCTGCTACTAACCTACCTTGATGATTTTGATCCCCTACCTCCCCCCAGTTTTTCTGTGACTCTGCCTCCTTGTCTTCCTCTCCCCATTTTTCTGTTTCCTCCTCCTGATCATTTTTCCTTCCCCTATTTTTTCTCCCACCCTCCATTTTCTTCCTCCTTCTTGCTCTCCTCATATTTCCCTTCCTTATCCTTTCCCCTCCATAGCTAGGTTTTCCTTCCCTCTCTTGGGTCCTTCTTTTCTTGGTTAGACTTCTCTTTTCCTTTTAGAACTGTAAAATTTCTCATCATCAGTAAACCTACTGGTTTCTATGGACCTTTGTTCTGGTGTTTGTGAGGTCCAGACTCTCTCTGTTTCCTCCCTAACTCCCTTACGTTCAGTTTTCTTCTACAAATTCTGTCTTCCTCAATTACCAGTCTGTCTCCTTACTTCATCTATGCCTTGCTTTGGGCCTGCCAATAAGCAATCTTTCTTCCAGAATTTGACTCCTTCCTCCTTCCCAGAGGGGATTGGGCAGCAGTAGGCAGGGGGGAGTAAGCAAGGTGGGAAGTGGACAGCTTGAAGACTAGAGTGGGAGAAGAACAAGGTGTCCAGTAGGGCTGGGCCCAGACTCTTTTGTGAGACAAATGACTGACAGAGGAACAGAGGCTCTGTACAGCTTTGAAACATCGTTGACCTGGAGGAAAAGAGGTGGACTTGTGAGCCTAGGGAAGAAGAGGGGATAGCAGGGATGGGGTAGAGGGAGGAGGGTGGGGTGCTGGGGAGAACAGTGGTCTTTTTTTAAATTTCATTTTTAAAAATGTTTTTATTTATTTTTGAGGGAGAGAGAGAGAGACAGCGTGAGCAGGGAAGGGTCAGAGAGAGAAAGAGACACAGAATCCGAAGACAGGCTCCAGGCTCTGAGCTAGCTGTCAGCACAGAGCCGAACATGGGGCTCAAACCCACGAACCATGAGATCATGACCTGAGCCGAAGTCAGACGCTTAACCGATTGAGCCACCCAGGCACCCCAAGAACAGTGGTCTTTTGAAGAAGAAGGTGGATTGGGCAAGATAGGGGTTATTTTGGGGGTTATATGGTGGGAAAGACTACAGTCTGGGAAAAAGGACAATATAGGTTAATTTCTTTCCCTCCGAAGGCTGGCTTTTAGGACTGTTTTGTTTCTACTCAATGAACTTTTCTTGAGCAGTGTCCTCAAAGTGGGAGAGTGAGCTGGGAAGCAGAGATAAGAAGACAAGGTTGCTATATTCCTGGCAATCACTGTGTAGACTATAATGTGGAATGGATATGTACACAAAAAGCTTTGAATATGACATCCATTTTCACATATTCCCTGGATCATCTATTCAGTGCTAGTTATGGTGCCAGGTGCTGGGGACACAGAGATGGAAATTAGACTCAGTTGCTACCTTCCATTGCAGGTCAAGGAGTCTGTAACCTCATGTGATAAGTGTATGTGACAGAAGCACAAGGGGTTGTGATAACACAGGGAGGGAACTTTTTATTCAGCAAGTCATTAGCAGTGATTGGGCCAAAATTCAAGTCTTCTCTAAAGGTGGTATCTGTTTATTTATGCCATGTTATCTTCAGACCCTGTGTATGCATATGGTGTACAAAGAGTGTTCTTATATTCTCTTTTCTGCCTGCTTCTGGGGCTGGGCTCAAGGTACTACTGAAATGAAAAAAGAGCTGTTCCATGTGGTAGGTCACTGTGCTGTGGCCACTCATTACCTTGGAAAGGAAACTGACTTGGTCCCTGGTAATTTCTTCTGGCTCTAGGCCACTTGGGTGAGCTTCCTCTATGAGTCATTTGCTCTCTTCATCCCCTTCCACACTCCTCTCAAATTCACCCCTTCTTAAATTCAATTTCTAATGGGCTGTAGAGTCCAGAGATCCGATAGAGCTAGGCTAGGCATTTCATTTCCATTGGCCTCTGTAAAATAGAGATTTAACACCTTACAGGGTTGGTGAAGATCAAATTAAAAATTGAATGTGTGAAACTAATTGTAAACTGTGCACTGATCTACAGATGATACTACGGTTATCCTTGAATGTATCTTCAGCCATGAAAAATGCTTCGATGCTATAGCATGAAAGAAATGCCTAAGGTTGTTCACTGACTAGTTTAAAACTGAGCCCTCAATCTTTTTTTTTTTTTAATGTTTTCTTTATTTTCGAGAGAGAGAGAGACAGAGAGAGATGGAGTATGAGCAGGGAGGGCAGACAGAGAGGAAGACACAGAATCCGAAGCAGACTCTAGGCTCTGAGTTGTCAGCACAGAGCCGGGTGTGGGGCTTGAACTTGTGAACTGGGAAATCGTGACCTGAGCTGAAGTCAGAGACTTAACTGACTGAGCCACCCAGGCACCCCTCAATCTTTTTTTTAAAGGTTATTCATTTATTTTGAGAGAGAGAGAAAGCTAGCACAAGTAGGGGAGGGGAAGAGAGAGAGGAAGAGAGAGAATCCCAAGCTGTCAGCGCAAAGCCTGATGCGGGGCTCCATCTCGCACAAATTTGTGAGATCATGATTTGAGCCAAAATCAAGAGTCTGACGCTTAGCCTATTGAGGTACCCAGGTGCCATGAGTCTCAATCTTTAATAACAAAGGAAAAGGAGGAAGTTAGAATGAGAAGGATTTAGAGACTGGTAATTGAACCCCATGCTAAAAACTGAGGTCAAGAGTTATAGTGATTTTCTTTTAGGTCAAACAAATAGTAGGTGGCAAGTATAGAAGATACTATTTTTGGTGATACCTTGTGATGTAGCAAAAAAAAAAAAAGAAGGTGGAGGGATTGAAAAGCAGACTGACCTCAGCTCAGATTTTGGTTCCACTACCTATTACTTGGTTTTTAATCTCTCTAAGCTTCATATATGAAATGGAATATATTTATACCTACCTTGAAGAGTTATTGTAAAGGTTAAATATAATTATATAAAAAAGAAAAAATGCATAGTAGGCACTGAATAACTATTCTTGCAAATATAAACTCTTAAGTTATCTTCTAAATAAAGCCTTCCTTGACTCCAGGGCTATGCAGGGCCCTTCTTTGGGATTCATGAAGCACTCATGTTCTTCCTCTCACCACTCACAGTGGCACTTACCATAACATGTGATACTGTCATGGTGGTTTATGTATCTGTCCATCCCATTAGTTTGTGACTATTTTGAGGGTAGAGACAGGGTCTAGTAAATTTTGGTGTCTTCTCTTGCTGAGCCCTATTTAGTTTGTAGGTATATATTAGTAAGCACAAAAGACTTAGTTGCTCCTTTGTGACGCTTTCTGTTTATTGATAGAGATGTATAATAAATAAGCAAATATAATTAAAATTCAGGATAGATGCTGTGAATACCAGGAGTTTCATTTGTTCATGTTAGGTGTGGGTACTTATGAGAAATATAGGTGGAATTGTCTAACAGATGGTTATGAGTCTGAAAGAGAGCTTTTGGGCTAAAGATAGAAACTAGGGCATCATCAACATATAGGTAATATGTAAAGCTATAGGAATGGATGAGATCATCTAGATGAGAATGTGGCATATGAGAAAAGGAGGTTTCTAACCTTGGACTTGTGAAGGGTAGCTGGGAAGAGTCTGCAAAGGAGATAGTACACAGAAGGTAGAAGGAAAACCAGGTGAATGCTACAGAGAGATTGAGTAAGGTGAAGACAGAATAGTAACCATTTGATTTGGCAACATGGAGGTAATTGGTAATCTTGACTACTTTTGGTGCAATAGTAGGGTATTACTTGGCAAACAGAAGGGGAGGAAGTGGAGATAGTATAAATAGACAGTTCTTTTGAGAAGCTGTGCTGTGAAGAAAACAGAAATATATGGTGTTTCCAGGAAGATGTTGGTGTCTTTGAATAGGAGACACTATAGCATGTTTATATTCACTCAGTATTCTCAGATCAGGCCAAAAACTTAGAGATCATTTTTGAATTTTCCTTTTTTCTCAAATCCAATATCTAACTAAACCATTTGGCTCTACCTTCTAAATATCTATCTTTGCTTATACTACCGTATACTGACTGCAGTCCATTCAAGTCACCATCAGTTCCCACCTAGATTATTGTAATAATTTCTCAATGGTCTCTTTACTTTTCCTTTGCTCCCCTGCAGTCTGTTGTCTGCAGCCAGAGTGGTTTAAACATAAATCAGAACACTACTCAAAACTCTATATTCTCTTCTCATGCTTGAAACAGAATCCAAACTTATTGTTTGTAGGACTGTAAAGTCCTACATAATCTGACCTCTGGCTATATCTCTAATCTTAGTTTTCTGCCACGGTTCTCCCTGTTCAATAAACTTTGTCTTGCTGTCCTTTTTGCAACTCTACATGCCCCCAAATAGTCTCATCTAGGACATTTGTACCTACTGCTCCCTCTGCTTAAAATGCTCCAGGTATTAGTTGTCTCATTTATTCAGGTCTTAAGTGTCTCTTCCTCAGAGAAGCCTCTCCTGATCATCTCGTCTTACATACCACCCATCCCTATTCCCCTCCATACTCACATGTACTACTCTTTAATTTCCATTATGGATTTGACATTGTATGTTTATTTGCTTATTTCTTTGTCTGCTTCCCTTATTAGTCCATAAAATCCACAAACACAGGGACTTTGTCTTATTCAGCTAGATTGGTATTAGATGCTCAATAAATATTTGTTGAATGACTGAATAGATCTAAAAGAGAGAGGGAGTGGGGGTGAGAGACTGATTAATTGATTGGTTGATTAATGTAGCTGAGAGATCATTCCAGGTGAGAGGGAGTGCAAGTAAAGGAGTAGAGTGAGAAGAGAGAATGCCTTTTTATGGGAGTAGGAACACCTCCTTCATTGTAACTGGGTGGTGCAGGTGCAGGCAGGTACATAGGTTTGGGAGTGGGAAGATGGAATTCTCCTGCAAAGATTTCTGTTTGCTCACAGAAGTTGAGTTTATCAGTAAAGGGGAAGGGTGAGTGGGAAGCCCAATTGAATCCCCAGTTGAGGCAAGATAATCATATGTAGGTAGGTATTCATAGTTTTCAACTGAAAGTGGTCAATCAGGCAGTGTTCTGTAGGACATTCAGCTGCTTTGGTACCGAGACATTTGGGAGGAAGTTAGAGTTCAGCCATCCCAAAGCTGAGATCTTTCCAGTTGATTTTTGGAAAGGGAGAGAAGGCAAAGACATTGATTGTTTTGTTGTGTGTATGTATATATATGTGTGTTTTTATCAGATTTGTTTAGATGGATCAGATTTATTTAAAGTATACATGTCCGGTGAAAGCCTGTTATAAGCTGTCTTACTGTCCTACAGATTTTACTGAGAATCATTTATCATTTGCCTGTAATTAGTATCTTTTTTTTTGAGAGAGAAAACATGCATGTGCAAGTGGGGGAGGGGCAGAAGGCGGGGGCATCTTAATTAAGTAGGCTCTTTGGCCAGCACAGAGTCCATGGCAGGGCCTGATCTCACCGCGAGACTGTGTCCTGAGCTGAAATGAAGACTTGGATGCTCAACTGAGCCACGCAGGCACCCCCTGTAATTATTATCTCAAGTCTCAATTCATTGGCCTCTACCCCAGTGCTAACAGGCTCCTATAGCAATATGACTGTGATACCATTGTGAACTTTCAGCACATTGTAGTGTATTTATTGGATAGTAAACTCTAATTCCTGTTATTTTTTTTCTTTTTTTTGTGGTAAAATATGTTAACATAAAACTTACCGTCTTAACTATTTTTAAGTGCACAGGTCAGTGGCATTAAATACATTCACATTATTATGTAACAATCACCACCATTCATCCTAGAACTCTTTTTATTTTATAAAACTGAAGCTCTGTGCCTCTTAAACAGTAATTCTGCACACTCCCCTCCACCAGTCCCTCACAGCCAACATCATACTTTTTATCTTTATGATTTTGACCACTCTAAAGATCTCATATTCGTGGAATAACATAGTATTTGTGTTTTTCTGACTTATTTAACTTAGCATAATGTTCTCAAATTTCATCCAGATTATAGCATATTACAGAATTTCTGTCCTTTCCTAAATAATATTTGAGTGTATGCATATACTACATTTTGCTTATCTATTCATCTGTCAATGGATACTTGTATTGCTTCTACATTTTAGCTATTGTGAATAATATTATTATGGACATGGGTGTGCAAATGTCTTTTTGAGACCTGTTTTCAGTATTTTTGTGTTTATACCCAGAAGTGGAATTGCTGGATCATATGGTAATTTTATTTTTAATTTTTTGAGGAGCCACTAAACTGTTTTCCATATTGGCTGTGCCATCTTATATTCCCACCAAGAGTGTGCAGGGGTTCTAATTTCTCTGCATTCTCACCAACACTTGTTGGTTTCTCTTTTTTTGATAGTAGCCATCCTAATGGAACAAGGTGTTATCTCACTGTTGTTTTGACTTGCATTTTCCTAATGATTAGTGATGTTTTTCATGTGATTATTGGCCATTCACATATCTTTTTTTTTTTTTTGAGAAATGTATATTCAGATCCTTTGTCCTTTTTTGAATTGAGTTGTTAGGATTTTTGTTGTTGAGTTTTAGAGGACTGTTGGGTTTTGATGTTTGAGTGATTTTGATGGACTGTAATTAAAGAAAAAGAGAAGTGAAGGCAGGAGGTACTAATGGATAGATTAGAGCTCAATATGAAGTCTGAGAGTTATAGTAGAAGTTCTTGAGCAAGTGAGCTGCAGGGATAGGACGTTGTGTTAGAGTATATATGATTCATTCCAGATGTTGGAGTTGATACACATTTTGATGATAAGGTCCAGAGTGTGATCATGGGAGTATTGGCCAACTTGGACTAGAGGTCCGCAATTGAAATGGCCAGGGTGTTGGAATGGTCATCATTGTGGCTGTAAAGGTCACCTAGAATGATAACTGGAGAGGCACAGAAGAAGATAGATCAAGGAACTAAAGCCTTTGAGTGAGGTGACCAGGAAGTGAGTATTAGGCAGCAAGGAAGTGTGATAGCAACCAGTGGAGGCTATTCAAAGGAAAGAAGTTTTTACAGTGAGAAAGGAGTTGTTTGGAAATAGCACTGAAAATTAAGGACGGCACTGATAGGTTGGGTATGAGAGAGAAAACAGCCTCCAGTTGAGAGGGCCGCTGAAGTCTCTTCTTTAGGTGATAGCCAGGTTTCTTTTAAGAAAAGAAGGCAAGGGAAGTTAGCCCATGACAAATGGGAAGATACAGAGGAAATAGTGAAAGGCATCTAGAGTCAGGAAGGGAGTGAGGAATTTGATGATATTAGAGGGGATACGATTTTAGGTGATTGAGGATGACTGAGGTAAATGGACACTGGGAGCTCGATTGACTTAGTCCTGATTATCTTTTAGAGGAGAGAGGGCAGTCCACTTTGAAGCTGTGGTTCTTAACACTTCCAATAGAAAATGTTCCTTTGAGGTAGCATGTGGCAGTGTGGGAAATCGCAGGATATGTTTAAGCAGAGATTGACTGGAAAGTCTTCCATCTACGAGGCAGCTGAGTAGATTTCATGTTCCTTGGGTGGTTGAACCAGATGGCCATTTAGGTTCAGCTCTCTGATTGTATGGGCCTCAGATTTCAGTGATGATTTTCTTAGTTCAGGGCATCCATTGTGAAGTCTAATGATTTGAACTTACATTTGAATTCTTGCCTTAACTGTTGGGAATAGCTTAACTGGGGCTGCAGGTCAGGAATTTCCCAAGATGGTAGGGGGAAGTATCAGACCTTTGGTACTAGTTTCTGCAGGTAACTCTAGTGGCTATCTGCAAAGGTGGTAGAAGTGAGGAAGATATGTAGCTCTGATTGGTGAGAGGAAGGAAGGTTGAAGGTACATGTCTACCCTCAGTCTGTGACTCCAAATCTCTCTGCCTTTTCCATTTCATTTTGCTGCCTCTCATACCTCTCTAATTCCAGGTATAGTCCTTTGTTCATTTTGTCTCAAACTATAATTAGTGTAGAAAGAGGGTGTTTTTATGAGAATCAGCATAATTAGAGGCTCATCATGTCCTCATTATTTCATTGAGTTATCTTAGGTAAATTTCATACCCATATGGGTTTCAGGTTCCCAGCTATAAAATAAAGGTTTGGAACTTGCTGATTTTTTTCATGATCCTTCTAGCTCCTAATTTTTCCCCCTGTAAACAAACCAGCCTTAGTCAGTGAGCCTTTGCTAATTATCTGATGTGTGCCAGGTTTGTGCTGGGTGGGACTTAGAGAATAGAGATTAATCAGACTCTGTTTTGTCCTTTGACTTGTTCATGGTCTGGTGAGGTTATTGTGATGAAATATGGAAACTACTGCACAGAAGTATGTATAAAATACCATTAAATTTGGGGGGAAAAGATCGAGGTAGGGTGGTTTCTATGAAGGTTTCATAGAGTAAATCAAGCTGGGTCTTGCAGAATGAGTAGGAGTTTGGGGCGCCTGGGTGGCTCAGTTGGTCAAGCATTCAACTTCAGCCCAGGTCATGATCCCACATTTTATGAGTTTGAGCCTGGCGTCAGGCTCTGTGCTGACAGCTCAGAGCCTGAAGCCTACTTCAGATTCTGTGTCGCCCTCTCTCTCTGCCCCTCCCCTGCTTGTACTCTGTCTCCCAAAAATAAATAAACATTTTAAAAAATTTAAAAAAAAAGAATGAGTAGGAGTTTGCTTGGCAGATAAGTTGGGACATTTTAGGCAGAGAGAACAGTGTGGGCAAAGGCAGGGGCATGAAAGAATATTGAGTTGGAATGAACAAGTTTAGGGAATAATAAGAGATGAAACTAGAAAGATGACGGGGGGAAGAACAGATATTTACTGGATGTCTGTTTTATCCCAGGCAGCATGCTAGGTGCTTTTCCCCCTCCCCTCATGGGCAGCGCTCTCTCGCTCTCGCTCTTGCTCTCTCTCCTCTCTCTCTCTCTCTTTCTCTCTCTCTCTCTCTCTCTCTCTCTATACATATATATATATATCTATATATCTATATCTATATATATCTATATATATCTATATATATATATATCACATATATAAAGTACATACTCTTATGTGTATTTTGCATAAGAGGAAACTGAGGGTCAGAAATTAAAGTATCTTTCCTAACAGCCCAGAAACAGCCTCCACAGTTTTCCTCTCTGCTACTTCAGCAGTTGCTTTCTTGCTGCTAAACCAGAACAAGTGGCTGGTGGCTGCATAGCAGGAGTGCCTTTGACGTGTCAGAAGGACATCCCTCAGCAAATTCAAGACTGCGGCATTCCAGGCTCCTGCCAAAGAAAGCCTCCTGGCACAATTTAATTAAGGATCAGATTCTCCTAACCAGGTGTCAAGGGCATGCAGTACTCCCCAGTTCTGGGTGGAGTGTTGGTCATGCCAGCCTCAGCTGCTTTGAGTTGTTGACTGACAAATGTGATTAATATATGGAATAGGTTTTATTTTAAATAATGCCCTGAGGGGTTATTAGAGGTTATCTAGTCCATTCCTTTGCTTTTAGAGTGAACAGAGACATGTGGTGTAATAGAAAAAGAGGTGGTCCTGTAGTCACACAGACTTCATTTCAGATCCCTGCCTCTGTTGGCTCTGGGTGGCTGGCCGCATCTCTGATGTTTTGCTTCTTCTGACTTGTTCACTGTTTTATCCCCAGCACCTAGCACAGCCTGGCAAACAGTAGGCGATGAATAAATATTTGCATGAATGAATGAGAAAAAAGATACCAACCAAATAGATTTCCAGGTTTTCTGTAAATTCCAAAGTGTTTTGGAATGTTAGTGGTTATTAAACTGTCAGTGTCAAATGATGGCTGAAATCCTATTTGCAAAGATGGTTAGCTCAAGATGTTCTCTGGGGACACTGTTTTTTAGAATCTAGGCAACCCTGTTAGGCAATTTAGAAGACTCTTCTAAACTCCGAGTCCTATTGTGTGAGCTCAGGTCATCACAGAGTCCTCTGTGCAGACAGATGGCAGCTGGCCTCCTCCTCCAGGCAACACCTCTTTTTTCATTGTCATCTCTCCACAGCCTTTTTAAATCAAGTGTCATCTTTTATTTTTAACATGGGACATTCATCGCATGGATCTAGAATTGCTTGGAAGGGACCGTTTTTCTGACTAGTGCTGTATGTGTTACAGAACATAAAAGGCTCTCTGTGAGCACTGTGTCCTATTTTTTCATTTTCATGTTGCCTTCTACCACACTATACTCTCACACTTAGGCTATTCCTGTGGTCTGGGATGCACTTGCCATTATCATTCTCCATCAAAATCATCCATTTATTTATTGCCTGTTTTTTTTGGTTCAGGTACTATACCGATGCCTGGGCCTATTTCATACTAATTAAATCAGAGCTCAACACTGGTATCCATCCCCCAACTTTTTATTAGGAGAAATTTCAAAAGTATAGCAAAGTTGGAATAATTTTATAGTGAACACTTTTATACCCACCACCTAGATTCTTCTTCCATTAACACTTTCAAGTATTTGCTTTATCACATTCATTATAAATTATATATGGACATGTATATTCTATCACATCCCTGTTTCATCCATTAACCCACCTTTTTTTTTTTTTTTTATAATATTTTTATTTCTAGAGAGAGAGAGAGACAGCGTGAGCAGGGGAGGGTCAGAGAGAGAGGGAGTCACAGACTGAAACAGGCTCCAGGCTCTGAGCTGGCAGTCAGCACAGAGCCCGACGCGGGGCTCGAACCCACGAACCGCGAGATCATGACCTAAGCGAAAGTCAGACGCTTAACCGACTAAGCCACCCAGGCGCCCCGCCCCACCTTATTTTTTTAAATGCATTTCAAAGTAAATTGCAAATATTAGTATACTTCCCCCTAAGTACTTTGGCTGGTGCTTTAAAAAGCTTATAGGGGGTTCTAATAATCCAGAGTCAAAGACGACCAGTCTGATCTGTTTATTCTTTAAGCCCCTACTTCTAACACCACCTCTTCTATGAAGCCTCACTGATCACCTAAGTTCAATATAGTCTTTCCTTTTTGTGTCTGCTGACATTTTACTGCTTGTACTGCTCTGACAGCACTGTTCACAAGTAGCCTGGCATTGTGGTTTTCTAGATTCTATCTTGCTTACCAGACTATGAGAACCTCTAGAGTTAGATCATATTCCTTTATTTATCTCTGAGCCCCTAGTGTCTAACATGACAGCTTATATATACATACTCAGTAAAAATTTATTGACTTTAATTGTACTTAAATGAAGAATCTGCAGTGATAGCAAAAGGTGTACAAAACTTTCACATGCTTAAGTCTCATGGAAGACATTAGTAAATATCAATCACATCCAGTCCAAACATGTTTATATCATTGTATATTTGCCATTGGCTAGATTTGACTCCCCTAAATCAAGAATAGCACAATTCAGGTCAGAAAAGGTACAAAGGGCGGGCCCCCTGGGTGGCTCAGCCAGTTGAGTGTGGAGCCTGTGAGTTTTGAGTCTGCTTGGGATTTTCCCCCCGCTCTCCTGCGTGTATGTGCTCGCTGTTTCTGTCTCTTTCTCTCTCTCTCTCTCTCTCTCTCAAACCAAACAGATTTAAAAGAAGAAAAGTTACAAAGGGGTTAGAGTTGCTTCACATATATTTGGAAAATTCTTTGGCAGAGAGTCTGAAAACATGGGTTCCAATCCCCACCTTTAAATTGCTGTGTGATCTTAAGCAATTTCGTTCTGTGTTTTGGACCTCAGTGTTCCTATCTGTTACATGAGAGGGCCAGATTAGGTGACTTTTAAGGTTGCTTCTGGCTTTGATGTTATGTGTATCTTGGCTGTTTTTATACTTGTGACTGTGGCATCCAGATGTGATAAAGTGGAAGGAAGTAGCGGCTGGTGTGCATACTCCTTCCCTCAGTCCTGTCCAGTTTCATTTTATGTAAAGTACTTTACACATAGTGGCTACTTGAAAAGTGTTTTTCCCCCTTCTTTCTGCCCTAGCACAATGTTTTTATGCTTTTTACAGCAAAGGAGACATAAATCACTTCCCCTCCTTGGTTGCCTTCCTGAGCAGTGTCTGTCTAGTAGCTATATAGTGGGAAACAGCAAATTGCCCCTCATAGGTGAAGGGATTTTTATTAGAATCGTAGCTAGTAAATGGCAGAGTCAGGACTTAAATCCAGGTCTCCTAATTTTAGCCTCCAGTCATCTTTTTATTATATTGTCCTACCAGTGGCCTTTTTGAAACCTCACAATGATCCTGCATGTATTATAGAGACATTCAGTTGATTCATAATACTTCAGTATAATTAGTTTCTCATAAATTATTAGGCTCCCTGAGCCTCTGGGTAAAATGTAGTCAGTCTATCTTTCCCTCTGTCTGTTTTATCAGCTTGTTGTCTAGGATGGATAGAAGAGTGCCATCTGACTGATCATTCTAAATGTTGGCCTTGAACCTAGCTTTATACTGCAGCATGTCAGAAGGTATGGGCTTGTTATCTTCCCAAACCTTTGGCCTGCATAAACTGTTAGAAGATTTAAGATGTGTTTGGTCTCCTTATTTAAGAGTTGAGTATATTTCTCCTTTCTTCACTCAGGATTGATGTTTTGGACTTGTTTTCCTGTAAAAAAAAAAAAAAAAGTTTAAAATGGCATAGTTTTAAACATGTACCAGTTATTGTCCTGAATGTAGATGGACAGAACGACCAGTGAGGGGATCTATGAAGTAAAGAGAGTAAAGACTTGTGGAGAAACCATAGGAAAAGACTGGTTGGAGGGCTACAGGGAAACTGGAAAGTAGTTTAGAAATATTAAGTCCAAGTAAATTCAGAGGGAAGGATCAGGAAGATATAAAATTGTGTTCTATTGAGTGTAGTTGAAGGCACTGATGGTGTTTAGCATTGAGAAAATAGATTTGGGGGGTTTTAAAAGATGTTTTCAAGTATCTAAAGTTCAGTCTGGGGAAGAAGCAATAGACTTTTTGGAATAGCTGTGAGATAGGATTTAGGACTAACAAATAGAAGTAGTTTTTGTTTATTCACTTGTTTGTTTACTTGCTTTTTGTTCATTTGTTCAACAAATATTTATTGAGTATTCTTTTTTTAAAATTTATTTATTTAAACTCAAGTTAGTTAACATACTGTGTAGTATTGGTTTCAGGAGTAGAATCCAGTACTTCATCACTTAGGTATAACACCCAGTGCTCATCCCAACAATCCATCCCCTCTCTAGCCTACCCCCCACCTACTTCCCCTCTAGCAACCTTCAGGTTGTTCTGTATTTAACAGTCTCTTATGGTTTGCCTCCCTCTCTGTTTTTATCTTATTTTTAATTCCCTACCTCTATGTTCATCTGTTTTGTTTATTAAATTCCACATGTGAGTGAAATCATATGATATTGTCTTTCTCTGACTGACGTATTTCATTTAGCATAATACACTCTAGTTCTACCCACATTGTTGCATATGGCAAGATTTCATTCTTTTTGATTATTCTTTTCCAGACTTGGTGTTGGGGATTGAGAAATAAATAAGACTGAACTTTGTTCTTCTTCTTCTTTTTTTAATGTTTACTAATTTATTTTGAGAGAGTGAGAATGTGTGCACCCATACAAGCAGGGAAGGGCGAAGGGAGATGGAGAGAGAATCCCAAGCAGACTCTGCACTGTCAGTGTAGAGCCTGACACAGGGCTCCATCTCAGCTGAAATCAAGAGTCCAAGGCTTTACTGATAGAACTGCCAGACATCCTTAAACTTTTTTCTTGAGGAGTTCATAGTCTAAGTCTGGCAGAGGAGGGAGTATTTGGGGAGGAAATGTATAAAGAGATAATTGCAATGCAGTGTGAGGTAGATAGAACTTAATCTAAGTGAGAACTCTTTAAATGAAGTGACCAAAGATAGAATAGGCTGACTTTTGAGACTATAGACTTCCTAAAAATGGAAGTTTTCAAGCATAGGCTCGGTGACTTAGGCTGGAATGTGGTACAGAGGATTCAAGCATTGTATTCCAACAACAGATTTAGGTTTTAATAATTTGGAATCATTTTGAAAATGGAAGGCTACCCCTGAGAATTATCCAACCATGGTGAAAGAAATGAGAAATGAAAAGCCTGTATCAGAAAGGGTGATGAAGCCTTTCTTGGCACAATCTTGGGCTATGGTCCTGAAAGGGAGTTACATTGAATGAAGCTGTTGGCCTGAGGACAAAAAGGCAGGAAGGGCCTGCTTAGGCTATCAGGTGGCTGTGGGGAGTGTACTTTTGGAACTGGCAGTCCAGGGTAGGAAGGTACACTTGAGAACTGAGACTGTGGAAATTCTCTTTGGGGAGCTGAGGGACTTGAGTTGGGGCTGGAAGGGAAAGCAAAGGCAAAGCTGCAAAGTGAAACTGGAAAAAATGGATTAAAAGCACAGCACCCAGAGAGTTAGCATAGATTAATAAGATTGTCCTTGCTTTCTTTTGTTCAAAAAGAGAAGTAAGGAGCAATTGGTTTGCCAGAGATAGGTTAGGGTGAATTACACAAAGAGGTGAAGCTTTAATTTGGCCCTGAAAGATGAGTAAGATTTTTATAGTGAGATTTTTATCAGTGATAAGAAGCATTGAAGGATTGGGAGGAGAGTAAAAGACTAATTGGCAAATCAGGAGAACAGAGGTTTCCAGAGTATAGTTAAATGTAGGCTGTGTCCGGATGTGATGGCTTAATTTGTAAGGAACTTTAGCTTTTGTGACGGAGTTTTAAGTAGAGGAGTGCTGTATTTTAGATCACTGATGGCATGTGGAGAAATAATTGAAAGACAAAAATAGATGCACGGGATCATTTAGTTCTGCATTATTAGAAAGAAGATTCAGTTTTGTTCATAGCATTTATGTAATTGACGTCTAAAGCAGTGGTATTCAGGTATTGAACTCTGGCTAGCATTGGAATCACTAATTCTTAAAATTACAGAATTTGGGCCATAACCTAATCATACTAAATCAAAATTTGTGGGGGTCAAAACAGGGCTCCTATATTTATAAACAGCTTGTGGTGATTATTATGTTGGTTTCTTGTTTGTTTGTTTTAATTAGAAACTTTAGTCTCTAATGCATTATTGTATTTTACTCCAAGGAACGTACATTCTAAGTAGTCATGGTTAGAGATATAGTTTCTATACTAACCTGGGAGAATAATAAGAGACTTTATTAATTCTGGATATATTCATACCTATCCATTGTCAAGGACATTTACTTATTTAAGGTAATAACATCTATCTTAATTAAAACTATTGGTACATGATAGAGAATTTCTCCCCTTTTTAAAACATTTTATTCCTTCCCTTTACCAGAAACATTGGAGATTACCAGTAAACTCAACATCATATATTACTGCATGTGGCCATCACATATTTAGAACCAGTTCAAATTTTAAGGGAAGAAGGTACTGGAGAGATGATATAGGCCAATGGTCAGCAAAGTTTTCCTGGAAAGAACCAGATAAATATTTTAGGTTTGTGAGCATATAGTCTGTGTTGCAACTACTCAACCATTGGAATGTGAAAAATGCCATAGATAGTATATAAATGAATGACTATGTTCCAATAAGACTATTAACAAAATCATCAGCTTTACTGACTTTTGATGTAGTGATACAGGCCATTTCAGAGGGGGAAAATGATTTCCTAAGGCTACAGAATTAGAGGTTGGCAAAGAGTCACCATGTAGAATGCTGTTAGCCGTTTTATTTAATGAATGAATAAATGTAACCCAAGTGGTTAAAAAATTCTTCTAAAGCTATTATGTGGCACTGGGATTCACACTAAATTTGGGATTCATACTTCGGCTGGGCCAAATTTCTGCCTTTTAAACGACATTGTGGTGGGGCGCCTGGGTGGCTCAGTCGGTTAAGCATCCGACTTCAGCTCAGGTCATGATCTCACGGTTCGTGGGTTTGAGCCCCACATTGGGCTCTGTGCTGACAGTCAGCTCAGAGCCTGGAGCCTGTTTCAGATTCTGTGTCTCCCTCTCTCTCTGACCCTCCCCTGCTCACGCTGTTTCTCTCTCTCTCAGAAATAAATACAACATTAAAAAAAAATAAAATAAACGACATTGTGGTGGTTCTGTGTGCTCTCCAGTGCCTTAGATAGAGAAAAACAAGAACCTTGTGAATTTTCAGCAGTGCTTGGCACAGAATAGGTACTGCATCTTCGAGTATTGTTGGCTGAATCACACAGTAGTAGTTATGGTATGCAGTGGAAGGATTTAAGCTGGGTCCCGGAGGATGGCTTGTGTAATTTGGATTAAAGTTTTTTTTAATATATATTCCCTTTACCACGAAAATGATAAAAGAATATGTTCTTCTCTCTGATTCCAGTAGCTGCTGCTGGTGGTGACAATGTCAAATAACGGCCTAGACATTCAAGACAAACCTCCAGCCCCTCCAATGAGAAACACCAGCACTATGATTGGAGCTGGCGGCAAAGATGCTGGAACCCTAAATCACGGTTCCAAACCTCTGCCTCCAAACCCAGAGGAGAAGAAAAAGAAGGACCGATTTTACCGATCCATCTTACCTGGAGATAAAAGTACAGTATTTCATTTTTCTCATCATTTGTATACTTAAAACATTTGTTTTGTAACCTAGATAAAAGATCTGTCCTTTCCTTGACTTAATTTTCCTTTAATGCCTTTTCTCCCCTTAAATACTTCGTTTGTTTTTCTTTCCTAAGGTGGCTGGAGACAAATAGAAAATAGACTTATTTGGGGGGCTGGGGGGCAGGGGAAAATGGGTGATGGGCATTGAGGAGGGCACTTGTTGGGATGAGCTCTGGGTGTTGTATGTAAGTCAAATTGACAATAAATTATATTCGTAAAAATAGACTTACTTTTATACTTTATTAACTATATCTGAGCAAAATTCCAGGAAAAGAATTATTCTGTTACCAGAGTTTGGACAATCTAAAGTCAAGTATTATTTTTTAAGTTATTAAACTTTTATGAACTCACAGAATATAATAAATACTGGAATGTCTTCATTTGGAATTTTTTTTTGTAAATGTTTATTTATTTTTTTGACAGAGAATGAGTAGGGGAAAGAAAGTAAAAGACAGAGGTTCAGAAGCAGGCTCTGTTGCAGACCCTGATGCAGAGCTCAAACTCAAAAACCATGAACCATGACTTGAACCAAAGTAGGGCACTTAATTAACTGAGCCAAGCAGGTGCTTCAAGAAATGTTTTTTTTTTTTCCCCAAACTAGTTTCATTTGGAATGTCTTTCTGATTCTTGATTGCCTCTTCTTTATTTGTATGTCCTCATCTCACATAGATTTGGACATTAAATATTGTGAGAAGGGCAAGTAATAGCTGAGAAAAGGAAGCAGGACTCAGCATGAGTTTGCTAAGAATAAGTCATATTAGGTGCACTCATTTTCTTTTTTGATAAAACTTCTAGAAGAATAATCAGGATTTTAATAGTGTATCTGATAAAGTCCCTGAGATTCTATGGACAAGATAGTGAAATAGAGGTTTGAGTGTCTGCATCGATAGATGACTTTTGTTTGACTCCTCAAATGTTTATTGATACGAGGTAAAATTCTCAGTCATGCTTTCAGGTCCTTTTCTTGTGGGGTGTTGACAAAATTGGCTTTCTGTTTGTAAATAGTTATCATGAGCTTCTGATTTAGATGGACCTGGTTCAAATCCTGGATTCATCACTTACCAGCTCTCTGATCTTTGTTTGTGAGTTACCTCCTTTGACTTGTAGTTTCCTTTCTCAAGGAAAGATTGGGATTTTCATATCTCTAAAATTGGGATGATATTTCACAGGGTTGTTGTATGAAGATTACATGCAAATTTCATAATTAAGTACTTTCCACACAGAAGGTACTCACGTATTAGATACCCTTTCTCTTTACTCCTTTATTGAAGCTGGGAGGAATTAGACTTGATGCTAAAATCAGAATTGGGATTCTGAAGCAGTAGGCCAAATATAGCAGTCACAGTGGTGAATTGCAGAAAATATCTTTTGTTGCAGAAAAATATAACTGCATAACTATAGATCAGTGTAAGATGGTAGATGATAGTATTATTAACCAAATAGGGAACACAGGAAGAGGAACAAGTCAGGAGGTGTGTAGTTAGAGAGCATGAAAGATGATGACTTTAAACACATTGCATTTGAGGTGAAAAGATAATTTTAGGCACTTTGTGTCTGAGATGTCTTGACATAGAGATGTCTAATAGGCAGTGATATATGTATAGGAAATGATTGTTGAATAACTGAAATGAGAACTATTGAGGATTTTTAGTGAGTATTTTGGGCTTGTTTCTTTGTGTGTGTTTACCCTTTCCCCTATTCTACCTTCATTGTGAGCCCTTTGGGGGCCTAGATAGAAGAGATAGGGGTAAGTTGCTTAGCTTTCATTTTCTGGCTAATTCATTCAGGTAGTAGCTGCCAACTCCTAGGATATAGTGGCTATGATCTAGGTGGTATTACCCTGCCCTAGAATCTTCTCCCACATATACATCCACATTGTGTCCCTCAATTTAGGTGTATGCTTATTTTTTTAATTTTTTCCTTAAATAGTTTACTGTCAAGTTGGTTTCCGTATAACACCAGTGCTCATCCCAACAAGGGGCCTCCTCCATGCCCATCATTCTCCTTCCCTTCTCCCACACCCCCATAAGCCCTTAGTTTGTTCTCAGCATTCAAGAGTCTCTCATGATTTACCTAGGTGTATGCTTATTTTTAACATTGTGCTTTAACAACCATAATTCTTTTTTTTCAGTTACTGAAAATTTTATTTTATTTTTTTATTTAAATTTTAGTTAATATACAGTACAATACTGAGTTCAGGAGTAGAATTCAGGGATTCATCACTTACATACAATACCCAGTGCTCATCACAACTTAGTACCCATCACCCATCTAGCCCACCTCCCTCCATCAACTCTCAGTTTATTCTCTATCATTAAGAGTCTTTTGTGGTTTGTTTCCCTCTCTTCTCTCCCCACCCTGCCTTCCCATATGCTCCTCTGTTTGTTTCTTAAATTCCACATATGAATGAAATCATATGGTATTTGTCTTTCTCTGATTGACTTATTTTGCGTAGCATAATATATTCTGGCTCCACCCACATCATTGCAAATGGCAAGATTTCATTCTTTTTGATAGCCAAGTAATATTCCATAGTGTATGTATATCACATCGTCTTTATCAGTTCATCAGTCAGTGGACATTTGGACTCTCTCCATAGTTTTGCTATTGCTGACAATGCTGCTGTAAACATTGGGGTGCATGTATCCCTTGGAATCTGTATTTTTGTATCCTTTAGGTAAATATCTAATAGTGGAATTGCTGGATTATAGGGTAGTTCTATTTTTTGTTTCTTGAGGAACCTCCATACTGTTCTCCAGAGTGGCTGCATTAGTTTGCATTCCCACCAACAGTGCCACATCCTTGCCAACACCTGTTGTTTCTTGTCATTAATTTTAGCCATTCTGACAGGTGTGAGGTGGTATCTCGTTGTTTTGATTTGTATTTACCTGATGAGGAGTGATAGCCATCTTTTCATGTGTCTATTAGCCATCTGGATGTCTTCTTTGGAAAAGTGTCTAATCCTGTCTTCTGCCCATTTCTTAACTGGCCTGTTTGTTTTTTGGGTTCAACCGTAATTCTTGAACTCTATAAATAAGTAGGTCTTTGGCCCAAGTTTCTACATATAGTAGAAAGGACTTTTAAAATTAAAGTTGGAATTGTTATTGCCGAATAAGATTTCTACCTCATAGATATCATTAAAATTAAAATTTTTTTGTGTTTCAAAGGTCGCAATCAAGAAAATAAAAAGATAACCCACAGTATGGGAGAAAATTTTCTTAACACATATATCTGATGAGGGACTTGTATCATAAATATATAGAGAGCTATTACAACTTAACAATAAAAAATGGGGCGCCTTGGTGGCTTAGTCGGTTAAGCGTCCGACTTTCGCTTAGGTCATGATCTCACGGTTCGTGGGTTCGAGCCCCGCATCGGGCTCTGTGCTGACAGCCGGCTCAGAGCCTGGAGCCTGTTTCAGTCTGTGACTCCCTCTCTCTCTGACCCTCCCCTGCTCACGCTGTCTCTCTCTCTGCTAGAAATAAATAAAACATTAAAAAAAAAAACAAAAAAAAACAAAAAAAAACCAATAAAAAGACAACTCAATTAAAAAATGAGTAAAGAAGCCAAATAGGCATTTCTCCAAAGAAGACATACAAATGGCCAATAAGCACATGAAAAGATGCTCAAAATCATTAGTCATCAGGGAAATGCAAATCAAAACCACAATGAGATGTCATTTCACACCCACTAGAATGACTGTATGATAACAAGTGTTGACAAGGATGTGGAGACATTGGAACCCTCATACCCTGCTGGTGGGAGTGTAAAATGGTACAGCCACTTAGAACAGTCTGGCAGTTTCTCAAAATTAAACATAGAGTTACCGTATGACCTAGAAATGGAAACATGTTCACATAATACTTGCACATGAATGTTTATAGCAGTGTTATACACAATAGCCAAAAAGTAGAAACAACCCAAATATCCATCAACTGATGAATGGATAAATAAAATGTGGCATATCCTAACAATGAAGTACTACTTGGTAATAAAAACAAATGGAGTCTTGATGCATGCTGTAACATGGGTAAACTTTGAAAACATTATGCTAGGGAAAGAAGCCAGTCACAAAGGACCATATATTATATGATTCCATTTATATGAAATGTCCAGGCAAGTCCATAGGCAAAAAACAGAGGAATGGTTGCCTAGGGCTGTGGGAGGAGGTGGATGGGATTAGGGGGTGATGGCTAAGGGTATGGAGTTTCTTTTTGGGTTGATGAAAATGTTCTAAAATTGATGATGAGAATAGTTGCCCAGCTCCATGAATATACAAAAAGCCACTGAATTGTACACTATATGAATGAATTGTATGGTTTTAAAACTTTTTTTAAAGAAGATTTTTGCCTAAAACGGCAGGTAGAAGTATAACCCTCAAACATCATTGAGAGCTAAAGGGATGATCTTATGTACCGAAGAGGGAGGTGGAGTTTTGGATATCTGGGTTGTGGTCTTAGTTCTTTTATAAATTAGCCGTCTATTTTGGGTCAGTTATTTCTCTGTAGATTTCAGTGCTTTCATCTAAAAAATGACTAAAGTCAAACCAGTAGACATATAAAGTCTTCTGCAGTTTTGAAATTCTGTAATTCTATAAATAAGATTATAAAGATGAAATCGGATTGGGTTGTATATGTAGGTAGAAAGAAAGTAGGCCCTTGTAAAATATTTTAATTAGTGATAAAGCTGTAGACTCAGAGGTTTTGCTTGGGCACTCTTGCTGAGTGATCCTTGGTCAAATCTGTTCTGAAAATAAATCTCATAGCTCAAGATCAAAGCTGTATCTTTATAAATCCAAAGCATAGATGTAGAAAGCATAGAGTTATAAGTAGTTCTTGTGAAATAATCTGGTAACCTCTCTTTCATCCCCTACTTCTAAATTTTCTATGCATGCCCTGAGCCCAGAGGTTTCACCCATTTGCTTTAAGAACCTAGATGGCTATAATTAATGCATACATCAAAATGAAATAAGTGATTTTTCCCCCCTTTTGTTTGGATCCTTTGTTCAGTTTAATTCTGTGCTTGTTGGTACTGTCATTCATCCAACAAGCATTTTTGCCCTTTGCTTTGTGCCTCACTGAGTCCTGGCAGAATACAAAGCAATGTTGGCAATCTTTGAAGTGGTATGCCTTTACTAAAGTATTTGGTTTAGAAGTGGTTTAGAAGCAGACTTAGAGAACCCAGATTGAGTCCTGTCTCTGACATTTATTGTATGCTTTCTTTTCCTCTTACCAATTGATTTTTTTTTTTTTTACAAATACTTTATTGTCAAATTAGTTTCCACATAACACCCAGTGCTCATCCCCACGAGTGCCCTCCTCCATGCCCATTCCCTCCCACCCCCCACATCCATCAGTCCTCAATTTGTCCTCAGCATTCAAGAGTCTCTCATGGTTGGCCTCTCTCCCTTTCCCCCACCATTTCCCCCCTTCTTCTCCCCCTTGGTCCTCAGTTAAGTTCCTCCCAATCCTCCTATACATGCAAACATATGATATTTGTCCTTCTCTGCCTGACTTATTTCGCTCAGCATAACACCCTCAAGGTCCATCCATGTTGCTACACATGGCCAGATTTCATTGTTTCTCATTGCCATGTAGTATTCCATGGTATAGATAAACCACATCGTCTTGATCCATTCATCTGTTGATGGACACTTAGGCTCTTTCCAGGTTTTAGCTATTGTGGAGAGTGCTGCTATGAACATTGGGGTACATGTGCTCCTATGCATCAGCATTTCTGTATCCCTTGGGTAAATTCCTAGCAGTGCTATTGCTGGGTCATAGGGGAGTTCTATTGTTAGTTTCCTGAGGAACCTCCACACTGTTTTCCGGAGGGGCTGTACCAGTTTGCATTCCCACCAACAGTGTAGGAGGGTGCCCATTTCACACATCCTCGCCAGCATCTAGAGTTCTGTGATTTGCTCATTTTAGCCACTCTGACTGGCATGAGGTGGTATCTCAGTGTGGTTTTGGTTTGTATTTCCCTGATGAGGAGGGATGCTGAGCATCGTTTCATGTGTCTGTTGGCCATCTAGATGTCCTCTTTGGAGAAGTGTCTGTTCATATCTTTTGCCCATTTCTTCACTGGGTTGTTCGTTTTTTGGGTGTGGAGTTTGGAGAGTTCCTTATAGATTTTGGATATTAACCCTTTATCTGATATGTCATTTGCAACTATCTTTTCCCATTCCGTTGGTTGCCTATTAGTTTTGTGGGTTGTTTCCTTGGCTGTGCAGAAGCTTTTAATCTTGATGAGGTGCCAGTCGTTTATTTTTGCTCTTGATTCCCTTGCTTTTTGGGATGTGTCAAGTAAGAAGTTGCTGCGGTGGAGGTCAAGGAGGTTGTTTCCTGTCTGCTCCTCTAGAGTGTTGATAGTTTCCTGTCTCACGTTCAAATCCTTTATCCATTTTGAGTTTATTTTTGTGCATTCTTACCAATTGATTTTAATCTCAGTATCCATATCTGTAAAGTGGGGATAATCATAATTCCCTATCATGAATAGCCTTTTGTTATTTCACTTAGTGGATATAAAGCCATTTTCCAAACTGTAAAACACTACAAATATGAGGGGTTTTGTTTGTGTGTTTTAATGGGAAACTCATTTCTTGTTTTAATCTGATGCCCACAAGTCATTTTCAGTTGAGGAGGCTGAGGCTTAGAGAAAGTTAAATTGCTCAAGATCTTGCAGCTGGAAAGTGGTCAAGATGAGTGTAGAACTAAGTCTTTCTAATGTATCTGTTATAGCATAAGCTACTCTCTCTGTTAGTTGTTCTCAATCCAGATTACTCAGCTGACTCACCCATGGTGCTTTTAAAAAATAAGAGGTGCCTAGTTCCTACCCAGACTTTTGGAGCCAAATTTACCAGAGTGGTAGTTTTAGGTCTCTGAAGAGATTTGGGAAATGAGAAAAAGAGTCTTTGTGGCCTGCGGTAGTGGTTGAGATTTGAGCTGGCAATGGTTAGAATGTTTGTGGGCATTACCTAATGCTGACCTCCAGCACGGCTTCTGGCTTCTGTGTGTGCCTGAGGGAATGCATAAATAATTGGAAGAAGCTGTAATTGATGGCCTGTAATAGGTAGCACTGGGTTGCAGAATTCCATGTGGGAAAGCCTGATACCTGTGGTTAGGGTCTGGAGCCTTCGCTTTATTCCAAGAAGTCCTGCAGCATTTAGTTTGGAATCTTTTTTCTGGCTGAATTTTCACAACCAAAGTGGAATTTCCAGGCTTGGGAAGAGTTTAGTAAAGTTAATTTTAAAACTGGACTACGTCAGTGTTTCTCTCTCCCAAGTTTGGAGCGTTTTACTGCCTTGAGCTCAGATTAACTCAGCTGAACCAATGAGAGGTACTTCTTAAAAAGAAATCTTTTTAAAAAATAAATAAGGCGAGTGATTTGCGCGGAAACCCAGACAGCTCTACTGCACCATAGGATTTGGCAGTGTCAGCCTCATTTCCCATGCTGTTTGAAAAACCAAATGGACTAGGCCAAAGATAAGGTTAAAATCAGGATGGGTGAGGTTGCAAGTTTCTCTTTCTACTTTGTTTCTTCAAGCTAGTGATCTCTAGTTACATGACATCAGGATGATTCTTCTCAGCCACAGTTTCTCTGTCTTAATGAGTAGGTTGGGAACTCTTATTCTGCAACTTTCTCATATTAACGATAACTCGTGCTTGTAAAGCTCTTTAGCTTATAAAGCATATACATTTTCTTCACCTTAGTTGATCCTCAATGATAATAATAATGCTAAATAGTAGTAGCAATAACAAATAGTAATAATCATAAAATAGTAACAACAATAACCCAGCTACTCTATATTGAATGCCTATTAATTTCCCCACAGTATTTCAGGAGCTTTGGTGTTTGTAAAATATACCAGCCCTTTTAGGTAGCTGAATATTTCACTTTGTAGTCAGTACACTGAGGTTCACAGTGATTAAGTAACTTTCCTAAGGTGATCTAGTTAGGGAACGGCTGACTTGGGATTGAAGCTCTGATTCCACTGTACAACACTGATACTCTTATGCTTCGCAGGTCAACAACTTGCCCAGGGGCACATGCTGCAGAGTTGTAATGCTTGGAGTCTGAATTTGAATCATTGTCTCTTGACTTCTGGACTGTGCCCTTCCATTCTTCTGAGTCTTTGGACACTGTATGTGTTTGAGGGCTCCCATCGTAGAAATACTCAGACAAGTGCCTTTAGTAGAACTGATTTGGTTGTTTCTTTTACTTTAAAACAAATTTGCATTGAATGACATTCATTCTATCACTTACTGGCCTACTCATTTAGTCTGCAGTTTGGGGAAGGCACAGTGTGTACGAAAGGAACCGCGTTGGGGTTTAAGCACTTGAAGTTGTTGCCATTGCTCATCCCTGATTCTGAGACTTTTCATAGGTTGCTTTACCTTGCTTCACCTCTCTTCTTATACCTGTAGTATGGGTACACAATATTTATCTCATAGAATCGCTGAAAGGATTATAAGATTAAAGATGTGAAAAAAATTATGCAAACTGAAACCTTGTTAAGAATTGGTAAAATTTGGGTGGCTCATTGCTTGCAGTCATAGTTTTCTTTTGGAATCTGTGATTAACACTTAAGAGTTTTTTCGAGATTTACAAAATAGCAGCTCTGACAGGGTTCCTCCAAGATAGAATTAAAAAATGATTCTGGGGTAAGCTACCTTTCTATTCCTACATATAAGCCTGTATTTCCTGTTGGTTGAGATAGGACTAATGGAAAGGCCAGATAAAGCTATTTTGGGCACTGAGACTAAGCAGACCCAAAAACAGCTTTCCCAAGAAGTTCCCAAGAATTCTCTGTAATATCTGTCAGAAGCAGGATTCTAAGCTCTGGATATGGGCGTAGATCTCTGGAAGAAGTAATATATTTGAATGAAACGGAGGCCAAAAAGGTAAGCCATTTAAAACTACAAAATCTTAGCTACTCTTCATTTCTTTCTTATTCTAATCCTCTCTTTCTTCCGTTTCTTTCCCTTTCTTCCCTTCTTCCTCTATGTTCTCTGATTCATTTACATAGTTTTTGTCCACAGGGTTGGAAGCACTGATGTACCTTTGATACTAGGAGTTTAGCTTGGCAACCAGTTATATGTTCAAGATTTTCTTTTTTGTTTTATATATATATATATACAATTTTTAAATGTTTTTTATTTATTTCTGAGAGAGAGAGAGAGACAGTGTGAGCAGGGGAGGTTCAGAGAGAGATGGAGACACAGAATCTGAAACAGACTCCAGGCTCTGAGCTGTCAGCACAGAGCCCGACATGGGGCTGGAATCCATGAACCGTGAGATCATGACCTGAGCTGAAGTCAGACACTTAACTGACTGAGCCACCCAGGTGCCCCTGTTCAAGACTTTTCTAAGGAAGTAATGCTATAACGTATTCTGTTTAGGGTTTGGTTCCTCTTGTAGTGTTCTCACTTACTCGTTGTGTGGCCTTGGACAACTTCCTGAACATCTCTGGGCTTTCTTATCTTTAAAATGAAAAACTTGGGGGTGCCTGGGTAGCTCAGTCGGTTAGCATCTGACTCTTGATTTATGAGATCACACCGTGTTGGTCTCTGTGCTGACAGTGTGAAGCCTGCTTGGCATCCTCTCTTTCTCTCCCTCTCTGTCCCTTCCCTCCCTCAAAAATAAATAAATAAACTTAAAAAAATAAATAAAATGAAAAGATTGGACTAAATGCTCTTTAAGGTCATATGTGGCTCATGAACCATGGTTTCTTTTAGGTTCCTCCACTGCACTTTTGCACTTTTATTAGAAAAATGCACATTTTAGAAGTGTACAGTTTAGTGATCGTTGACCACATCTGTGTGGCCGCTAACATGTCCAAAAAAAAGGATATAACCAGCCCCCTAAAAGCTCCCTCCATTTTTCCTTCTAGACACTAACGTCTATCTCCTTCCCAAAGATAAATCCATAAACGAGTTGCTATATATAGAATTATATGATGTATATTCTTTTCTTTGTCTTCATTTGATTAACACTGTTTATAATATTTATTGGTATTTTTACATATAGATTAGCTCATTTTCATTGCTATATAATATTCTCTTATAGGATTATTTTCCATTGTACTATTGATGAACATCAGGTTGGTTTCAGTGGTAGACTCTTATGGGTAATGTTTTCTGACCATACTTGTGTGTTTTTATCGATGTGTTCACACTTTTTGTTGGGTACATATACATAGTGAAAATGATGGATCATGCAGATATTTATGCTAAACTTTGATTGATAATATAAAAAACTCAAAGTTAAAACACACAGTTGTCCATTTTATGTTCCCACCAGCCATGCGTAAGAATTGCACTTACTTCACTTTTTTGTCACCATTCAGTATTGTCAGTCTTTAATGAGGTTGAGCAGCATTTATATTAATTGACTATTTGGATATATATTTTTTGTGAAGTGCTTGTTCAAGTGTTTTGCCCATTTAAGAAAAAATATTTTTATTGATTTTCAGGAGTTCTTATCTACGTATAAGCCTTTTGCCAGTTTTGTATATTGCAGATATCTTCATTTATGCACTTAATGGTATCTTTGATTTATGTGTGACATGGTATCTTTGATAGAATTTACTGTAACTAAATTTATTATTTCCTTTCTAATGCTTTCTGTTCTGTTTTTGGAATCTTTACCTACTCTAGGATATGAAGACTTTTCTCCTATTTGAATTTTTCTATGTTCATGTACACAATCATCTTATCTGTCCATTGTGATAGTTTTGTTTCTTCCTTTCACATCCTTTTCCTTCTCTTTCCTAGTTGCACTAATAATACCTTCAGTGTTGGGATAAATAGTGACACCCTTAATCTTATTTGTAATCTCAGAGGAAAACTGTCAACATTTTACCATTAAGTATGATGTTGGCTCTAGGGGTTTTGGTAATTAGCTTTTATTAGGTTAAATAGATTACCTTGTAATCCTAGTTTGCTATGAGTGTTTAATCACAATTGAATATAAAATTTTAACAAATACATTTTCTCCTTTATTTTATTATTATCATATATTACATTTACTCTGTTAAAAAATTGAAATATAGTTCAGTGGTTTTTAGTATAGTCACAAGACTGTACAAGTATTACAGTGCTCTAATTCCAGTACATTTTCACCACCCTAAAAAAGAAACCCGGTACTTCACCATATTTCCTTTGTCCCTTTGGCAACCACTAATCTCCTTTCTGTCTATGGATTTGACTTCTCTGGACATTTTATATAAATAGATTCATACAATATGTGGCCTTTTGTCATTGGCTTTTTTGACTCAACATAATGTTTTTAAGGTTTATCCATGTTGTAGCATGGGTCAGGGCTTCATTTCTTTTATAGCTTAATAATATTTTGTTATATGGATATACCACATTTTAATTTATCTCTTCTTCAGTTGAGGTACATTTTGGTTTCTACGTTTTGACTATTTGAGTAACGTGGCTATCAACACTCACAAATCTTTGTGCAGATACAGTTTTTCATCAGATTGCTCTAGACTCATACCTACTAGTCATCATGAAAAAATGTGCTAGCAGCAGCAGTCATCCCAGGCAGCCTGATGTTTGTGGCCTTGGGACTACCAGTATCCTGAGTTTGCTTTATTTTCTCCATTGTATCTTCCCTCAGTCCCATGCTCGGAGTCCATCTCCAATAAGAGTTTATTAAATTTGGTTGACCTGATGGGCAGATAGAAAGCTGGGACAAAGAGCACTGTTTTCTGGGTCTTTGTTTATTCTGTTTCCGTCTGGAATGCCCTTCTCCATTTCTGCCTGACCAACTCCTATTTATTCTTCATGAGTCCTTTCAGGCATTATCTTCTCCAGAAAGGTGATTTTTTACATACCTTTACCTATACCTAAACATGGATCATTGATATTTTGCAGACTGAAGACTGGAATTAAGAAGAAAGTGGTTTTTCTAGAGTAATAAAGTGAGTTAATGACAAAGATAATGCTGGATCCATCTAACTCTGACTCCTAGTCCAGGAGAGATTTCTTTTAATTTCCTGAACTCAGTCTTCTCTGCTGTGAAATGGGGATAATGCTGTCTGGTTCTTCGAGTTGTAAGGAGCCAGTGAGGCAGTGACTGTGAAAAGGCTTTGTGAAGGGCTGTACACATGTGAGTGTGATTTTTACTTCCAGGAAAGTGTTTACTGTGTGCCAGGTAGCTCTGCGACTGCATGGCTTCTCCAGTTCTGTCCTCCTTTCCTGCCTCAGGTATCCTGTTTCCTGCTGGTGCTCCCCAGCCAGTGACTACTCAGCCTGAATTGCACAGCATGCAGGATAAATTCTGCCAGCTAGGGGTTTTTCCCCCTGTACTTCCCTCCTCTCCCACTTCAGCCAAGCCCTTCCTTTTCTAATCCTCCAGTTATGGTCTATGTTAAACTGTTATTTCAGTTAGTAGTTGCTTCCAGTCAAATCAGTCAGTAGGGATCAGAGGATATCACAAAGGGTAAAAAAAACTCGATCAGGTGAACTGAGTCCTACCATCATGTGCTCTGTGATACAGTGAGTCAGTTTACTTCTTAGGGCCCCTTTTTTCAGGAAGTAGAATAACAGACTCTAAGGTTACTTCTTAATATTTTGGGGGTGTTCTTGAACTAACCTCTTCTGTGTTGGGTCCACAATAGAAGATTTGGAAGTATAACGATCATAATTAGAAGCCATGATTATGGTCCTCAGGAAGCTTACATTTTAAGTAAAGGGATAAGTAAGTCTTTAAAATAGCAAAGAATCACACAAGACAGGAAATGACTAAATGCCTGATGGTGTGTGGCAGACTCAGTGTCTTGGGAATTCAGAGAGGGAAGAAAGGTTAGGAAGAAGTGAGTGGGACTTGGACCAGTCTTTAAAAGATGACTGAGAGTTTGACAGGGAGTTTGGGAGGAAGAGCATTCCAAAGTAAGGAGAAGAAAAAGCAGAAACTTGGAGGTGGGAATATGGGAGGTATATGCAAAGTTTACAGAACAAAAAGTGATCTGTGGAGGCTTCAGCATGACCTTGTACGTTCACGTGTTAAATGGTTTCATTTCTGTGGGGCTCTTTTCTATAGATTACCCATCCTCTAAGCCCCTCTCTTTTCGTGTCTCCGTTACTGAAGTTTCTTTTGTATTTGACATTCCATGCCTATGATGGCATGTTGTATAGTATATTAATAACATAAATTAGAAATAATATGTAAAAATATGTTATAGAAGTATAAAACATAAATGTTGGTTTTTCCTGCAGTCTTTTAAGTAACTAGATCAGAGGAAATTTAGGAACAGTAAGCAGTTCCAAAGCCCTGCAACATGTCCCATGCATTCTAGCTATGAGTAAGACAGATGGACATATGTCATAAATGACTCCTTTATTTGGGCCTGCTAAACTCTTGGCCTTCCCTTTCTAAAAGCAGCTGCTTCTGGAAGGGAAATTGCCAAGTGCTGAATAGCTTAAACTATTGGCATGTAGGCAAATAGTTCTTATTAAGACACTGAGGAAAAGAACTTTGGAATCAGACCCGGGTTCAAATCCCAGCTCTTACTAGCTGTGTGAGCTTGAATAAATTATTTAATGTTTTTTTTGTTTTATTTTTTTGTTTTTAGTTTCTTCATCTGTAAAATGACAACAGTAATAATCTATCTCATAGGATTATAAGAATTAAGGAAAATAATGTGTGTTATGGTATCTTAAACATGGTAAGTTCTTATTTAATGTTATTTCTTTTTCTTTTTATACCAAAGTATGTTTTCTTGACTCAACTTGAAATTCTTTAGGGAAGGTGAAATAGTAGAATGTAAAGGGTCTTGGCTTTGAAGCCACCTTTTGAATTTTAGTCACTTCAGTAACGTTAGGCAAGCCTGTTCTTCAGTTTCCTAATCTATAAGTAAAATTGCCTCTCAGGATTATGGTCATTATATGAGATGATGTAAATGGAGTAACTATTAAAAAAACTGTGGGTTGCCATGTTAGGAAGAATCTAGCTACAGAGCTTTGAGAGTATTCATCCCTCTGTTTTCATGGACTTATAGAATGAAGGAGCTAGAAGGGTCCTAACAGTCCTCTAGTTCATTCTCTCCATTGTTCATATGGGAAAGCTGAGCATCTAGACTGTATGGTGTGTAGAGGCAAAACTAGCTTGGACTCTAGAACCTTCTTATTCCTCCCCTGACATTTTGCTGCCTTTCCTTAGGGTTATCCATTTATCCTGGGTCTGTGAGACATTAGGACTTCAGAATTTCTTTAGGCCAGTATGCTGAACTCCCACAGAGCAGGGCTTTCAAACGGGATTGATGATGGCTGGGTAACAAGGATTGTGAAAGTCAGGTCAGATCTTGTAAAAATGAAACATTTATTCCTGTCTTGGAAATAATTTGCCTGTCTTAGTCAGATTCCTTAGATTCCTTGCCACGCTGAGTTAGGTATCTGGTTATTTGTTACTTTCTTCACTCACTCTCTGTACACCTGTTTTGTGCCAGGCGTGTGCTAGCCATTGAGGATCCAAAATGAATTGGACATGGCGCCTGCACTTGGGACTCAGTGTGATTGGAAGAGAAAACCTTCAAATAGGCAATTACGATAATGGTGCTGTGGGAACAGAGCAAAGGGTGAAGGGCTGCCCAACCTAGAGATCAGGGAGGACTTCAGAGAGAAGAGACCTGAAAGGATAAATAAATGGCTGAGGTAGCAAGAGAAGGGAAAACGATGGCAGGATTCATAGGCCAAGGGCGTAGCTTGAGAAAATGTGAAGAGATGTGAACGAGCCCCTTATGTCTGGTGACATAGCTGATTCAGGGTAGTGGTGTAGAGTGTGTGAACCATAAGTAGCAAGATGTTAAAAGTGGGTACAAGTTTGTAGAGCGGAGCTTTTGAAACTTTTTTTTTTTGAAACTGTTTTTTTTAATAACACAGTTTTAGGTTCACAGCAAAATTGAGTGGAAGGTACCCACATTTACTGTATACCTCCTGCCCCCACATGTGTACAACCTTTCCCACAAGTAACATCTTGAACCAGGGTGGTGCATTTGTTACAATTGATGCACTTACATCAACACATCGTATTCACCTTACGTCTGTATTTCACATTAGAGTTCATTCTTGGCATTGTATACTCAGTGGGTTTGGACAAATGTATAATGACATGTATCCACCATGATAGTATTGTACAGACTAGTTTCACTGCCCTAAAATTCCTCTGTGCTCTGCTAATTCATCGCCCTTCCCTCCTAACCCCTTGACAACGACTGATCCTTCTGCTTTTCCCAAGGTGTTGCCTTTTCTAAAATGTTATATAGTTGGAATAATACAGTACATAGTCTTTTCAATTTGGTTTCTTTTCCTAGTACTATGTATTTAAGGTTCCTCATTGTCTTTTCATGGCTTAAGAGCTCGTTTCTTTTTAGTGGTAAATAATATTCCATTTCCTAGAGGTACCACAGTTTATTTATCCACTCACCTACTGAGGGATATCTTGGTTACTTCTGAGTTTTGGCAATTATGAATAATGCTGCTATATATTTTTTTTTAATTTTTAATGTTTTTATTTATTTCTGAGAGAGAGAAGTGCAGTGTGAGCAGGGAAGGGTCAGAGAGAGAGGGAGAGACAGAATCTGAAGACAGGCTCCAGGGTCTGAGCTGTCAGCACAGAGCCTGACACAGGCTCGAACCCACGAACCGTGAGATCATGACCTGAGCCGAAGTTGGACGCTTAACTGACTGAGCCACCCAGGTGCCCCAAAGGTGCTATATTTTTATGTGAACATAAGTTTTCAGCTCATTTGGGTAAATAGCAAGAAGTGCAATTGCTGGATTGTATAGTAAGAATATGTTTAATTTTGTAAGAAACTGCCAACCTGTCTTCCATAGTGACTACCATTTTGCTTTCCTGCCAGCAAGAAATAAACATTCTTGTTTCATAGCCTTGTAAGCATTTTATATTTTCAATTTTGGATTTTGACCATTCTGATAGATGTGTAGTGGTAGGTCATTGTCATCTTAATTTGCAGTTCCCTAATGATACATGATGTTGCATGTCTTTTCCATCTGTATGTATCTTCTTTTTCTTTGGTGAGTTATTTTTTCAGGTCTTTTACCCATTTTATTAATCAAGTTTTTGTCTCCTTATTGTTGAGTTTTAAGAGTTCTTATATTTTGGATAACAATCCTTTATCAGATAAATCTTTTTCAAATATTTTCTCTTTGTGGTTTGTCTTCTCATTATCTTGATTCTCAAACTTTTATATGCACATGAATCATTTCTGATCTCTTTAAAATTCAAATTCTGATTCAGTAGGTCTGGGTTGGAGCTTGAGATCCTGCGTTCCTAGTGGTCTTCCAAGTTGTGCTGATGCTGCTTTGAATATCAAGGCTATAGATCACCTTGGCTGCTGCCCGTATTGGAGGGGACCAGAATGCAGGTGACAAGTTACTTTTAGAATGATCCAGGCCATAGATAACAATGCCTGAAAGAGGGTGGTAGCAATGAAAATGGAGAAGAGTGGATAAGGGACACCTGGATGGCTCAGTTAAGTGTCTGACTTCAGCTCAGGTCATGATCTCATGGTTTGCGGGTTTGAGCCCCGTGTCCGGCTCTGTGCTGACGGCTAGCTTGGAGTTTGGAGCCTATTTCAGATTCTGTGTCTCCCTCTCTCTCTGACCCTCCCCTGCTCACGCTGTCTCTTTCTGTCTCTCAGAAATAAATAACACATTAAAAATTTTTTAAATAAAAAAAAGAGAATAGTGGATAAATTTGATCTCTGTATAGCAGAGGAGATCATTAGTAACCGGGAGACTGAATGTAAGAGGGATGGGAGGTAAGAGGAGAGATCGCATAATCATGAGCAGTGATAGTCCATAAGAGGCAGAGTGACAGAATAGGAGGGCCTCGTGGCTGGGAGTCTGAAGACCCCAGTTTCTGGGTGCACATCTGCTCCTAACTTGTGATCTTATGCAGGTTATTTAACGTCTTGGAACCTCTGTTTCGTCTCTCGGATAGACACCGTAACCACTGCCCTGCTCATCACACCGTTGTTTTGAGGCTCTGGTGAAACAATATATGTGAACACTAGAGCATGATACAAATGAAGGTGGTTATTGTAATTATTATGAAATGTAAATCTGTTGTAAAGTGCTGTAAGGTATACTGATACTTTCTTTGCCCTTTAGGAATATTCAGTCTGGTAGTGAGGTTCAGACCAGTCAACCTAGAAAGGTAATAGAACAAGTGGATCATATATATGCAGTGCAGCTCTCTTGGACATTGGGGCCTTAACTGTGGATTTGGGGGCCCGTTTTTGTCCACAGCCTATACTTTAAAAAAATTATTCTTATTGGAGTATAGTTGACATACATTACATTAGTTTCAGGTGTACAACATCGTGATTCAAGTTTATACATTATGCTATGTTCACAAGTGTAAGTACCATCTGTTACCATATGGTGCTATTATGGTACCATTGACTCTATTCCTTATGCTGTGCCATTTATTCCTGTGATTTATTCTGTAACTGGAGACCTTGTCTCCTACTCCTCTACACCCATGTTGCCCATATCCTCCCTCCCCTCTGGCAACCATCAGTTTGTTCTCTGTATTTATGGCTCTAGTTCTGCTTTTTGTTTGTTTATTCACTTTTTTTTTTTTAAAGATTCCACATATGAGTGAAAATCATATAGTATTTGTCTTTCTCAGTCTGACTTTATTTCATTTAGTATTCTCTGGTCTATCCATGTTGTTGCGAATGGCACTATCTTTTTTTTTTTTTTATAAAAAAATTATTTTTATCAAAAAAATGGCACACCTTTTTTTTTATAGCTGCATAATATTCATGTATATGTGTATGTGTGTGTGTGTGTGTGTGTGTGTGTGTGTGTTTGTACATACACACACCCCACATCTTCCTTATCCATTTATCAATGGACACTTAGGTTGCTTCCATATGGTGGTACATGTATCTATTCAAATTAATGTTTTTGTTTTCTTTGAATAAATGCCCAGTAGTGGAATTACTGGATCATATGGTAGTTCTATTTTTAACTTTTTGAGGAACCCCATACTGTTTTCCACATTGCTGTATCAATTTACATTCCCACCAACAGCACAAGGTTTCCTTTCTCTCTATATACCCACCAGTACTTGTTATTTCTTGACTTTTTGATTTTAGCCACTCTGTCAGGTGTCAGATGATATTTCATTGTGGTTTTGACTTGCATTTCCCTGATGATGAGTGATGTTGAGCTCTTTTCATGTCTGTTGGCCATCTGTATCTTCTTTGGAAAAATGCCTGTCTGTGTCCTCTGCCCATTTTTAAATCAGATTGATAGGTGTGTGTGTGTGTGTGTGTGTGTGTGTGTGTGTGTGTGTGTGTGTGTGTGTGTTGAGTTGTATAAATACTTTTTTAAAAAGTTTATTTGTTTTGGGAGAGAGTGCAGTGAGCTCCTGCCTTCGTGGAAGTTGGGGAGGGGCATGGGGGGGAGGAGAGGGACGGAGAGAGGGAGAGGGAGAGGGAGGAAGGGAGGGAGGGAGAGAGAGAGAGAGAGAGAGAGAGAATCCCAAACAGGCTATGCACTTAATAGTGCAGACCCTGACGTGGAGCCCAATATCATGATCTATGAGATCATGACCTGAGCTGAAAAACAGGGTCGAGCACTTAACTGACTGGACCACCCAGGTGCCCCTCAGTTTTTTGTAGGTTTTGGATATTAACCCCTTATTGGATATCTCATTTGCAAATACGTTCTCCTATTCAGTAGGTTGCCTTTTTGTTGATGATTTTCTTTGCAGTGCAAAACCTTTTTATTTTGATGTAGTCCCAATAGTTTATTTTTGCTTTTGTTTTCCTTGCCTTTGGAGACAAGGGGAAGTGTTAGAAAAATGTTGCTATGGCCAAGGTCAGAGAAATTACTGCCTGTGCTGTCTTCTAGGGTTTTTATAGTTTCATCTCTTATATTTAGGTCTAATCCATTGTGAAATTATTTTGTGTTTGGTGTTAGAAAGTGGTCCAGTTTCATTCTTTTGTATGTAGCTATCCAGTTTTCCTAGCACCATTTATTGAAGAGACTGTCTTTTCCCCATCCAAATTTTTGTCTCCTTTGTCATAGATTAATTGACTATATAACCATGGGTTTATTTCTGGACTCTCTATTTTATTCCATTGATCTGTGTGTCTGTTTTTGTGCCAGCACCATACTGTTTTGATTGCTATAATTCAGCCTATACTTTTAATCCGATCTCCAAGGATAGGCTTAGACAAGCCTGGCATTCAGCCTTTGTCTGATCCCAGCCAAGTTCTTCAGTACTGCTCAGTGAATTCTCTTAGAGGTGAATTTTGCGTTTACAAGTGTTTTTATTCTTGTCATCCTGTTTTGTTGTTGTTGTGTTTGTTTTTTGTTTGTTGCTGTTTGTTTGTTTTTAGCTTTGCTGGTGTGTAATCCTAGGCATTTCTAGGAGGGAAAATGTCTTATCATAGAGCCAGGGACTTTGGGCCTTTACTGTGACAGTATAGAACATACTGTCTACAAAGGAGAAAATGTGATTTCATTGAGAGATTGATAGTTGGAAAGACCAGAGACTTAGTGTTCCTGGGCTTTGTGTTATGATTTTCCTTAAAGAGAGGATATTCTAGTCTTGCCTCACAGGCCTCTGAGCATACATGGCAATTTCTAGTATTTGTAGGATAGACTTGTCACTGAAACTCAGGAATGATAAAGCAAGTTATTAAAAATAAGTACTTACGTTTCCTTACCTATAAAATGAAGATGTTACTATCTGTTTTGTGGGGTTGTATGGAGTATTTGGTGACGTAATGCATATAAAATTCTTAGTCCATGCTCGGCACTTGGTAAGAGCTCAATTAATAGTAACTTTTGCAGTTAGTCTCTGAACCCAGTTCCCCTAGGTATGTGTACGGAGTTCCCTGGAAGTTTAGACCAGATGACCTTCTTCTTTGTCTCCTTAAAACATCGAGGGAGGAGGAGCCTTGGTTGAAGGGATAAGGAGAGTTTTTACAGCTGTTGAAAATCTGGGCTCTGTAGGATCCCATCTAGGAAGAAAGATCTGGCTGAGCCTTGGAGGGTTTTTAAGCCTCTTTCAGTGGGATTGCATTTGCAGATGTCTGCTGAAGTCTAACCTTGAAACTGATATCAAGACCTTGAAACTCCTTTTAGTTGGAAGAAGGTTATATTTACTAGAGCTTCTGTTACTAAGCGCCACAAATTAGGCAGCTTAAACAACAGAAATGTATTGTTTCAGTTCTGGAAACAAGAATTCTGAGATTAGTTGTATGCAGTGTTGGTTCCTCCTGAAGGCTGTGAAGAAGAATCTGTCCCATGCCTCTCCCGTCGCTTCTGGTGGCTTGCTGGCAGTCTTTGGTGTTTCTTGGCTTGAAACAGCATCACTGACATCTCTGTTCATCTTCATTTGGTATTCTTGTGTATATCTGTATCCAAATTTCTTATTTTTGTAAGGACATCAGTCTTAGTGGCGTGGGGGTCCCCCCTACTCCTTTATCACCTATCATAACTAATTATATCTGCAATGACCGTATTTCCAAATAAGGTCACATTCTGAGGTACTTGGAATTAGGACATAAAATTTGGGGGGGGGGGGGGACATAATCCAGCCCCTGACAAGGGTACTTTACTTTAGCACTACAGTTCCTTAACTCTTGAAGCTGTTTTGCCAGGTCAGCAGGACCTCTGTGAACATCTACTTTATGGAAGACCTTTGATGGGAGAAAGATGACTACAAGTATTTTGTTTTAATGATCTTTTAAGGTCCTAGCCTAGAGAGGCTGCCTAGCATAGTGGTTTTGAGCTCAGGCTCTGGGCCAGACCACCTGGGTTTGTGCCTGGAAGCTGCCGACTACTAATCATGTGATCTCAAGCAAGTAACTTAATCTCTGTGCTTCAGTTTCTTTATCTGCAAAATACAGATAGTGCCTAACTGCTAGGGTTGCTGGGAGGCTAAAGCGAATTTGTACATTTAAAGAATAGAACTATTGCCTGATAAGCACCTGATAAAATATTAGTGATTTATATTATTAAGATAACATCCAGATCTAAAGTTCTGTAATTTAGGGAACCTTCAAGCAGTCCATAATCAAATACCAAACCGGTGGGATGTAGGTCATAGAAGCTCATAGAACATAGGTTGTCAGGGCTGGAAGGATCTTTAGAGACCATCTGCCTTAGCCTTCTCTTTTTAGAGATGGGGAAACCAGGGTTCAGAAAAAGGAAGTTACTCATTCCAGATCAAATGGCTCATTAGTGGACTTTAAACTCTGAAGAACGTTCTTTCTATCCCTTTCTGTAGTTCAACAAAAAATTAAGTCTTTAATCATGCTTTGAGCACCTACTCCAATCTAAGTCTAGCATTTGGCTTGTCAATACATATGTGAGGTAGATAGTCCTTAGCTTTAAAGGAGGCTGCAGCTCAACGAACAGTTAAATAAGCCAAAAAAAAAAGTAATGTCCTTGTTTTTCATTTCTTTTTCTCTGTTTCTTTTGCAGCAAATAAAAAGAAGGAGAAGGAACGGCCAGAGATTTCTCTTCCTTCAGATTTTGAGCACACAATTCACGTTGGTTTTGATGCTGTCACAGGGGAGTTTACAGTAAGTCCTGGGTCACAGAAAGGCCTTTGATCTTTGAGAGTTCTGACTATGCAGTATTAGACTCATTTTTTTCCCTACTATTCCTGATGCTTCTGTCTTTGCCTGATAGCCTCATTACTATCTTCTTATATTCATGAGAGGGACATTTTCCTCATCTCTAAAATTATACCAGAGAACACTTTGAATCATCATTCCTTAAGCAGACCTTTGTTAAATGGTTCCTTGGCAGTAGACTTTGTGCTGGGCACTGATGATATAAAGACAAATCAGTCATGGTTCCTATTGTGAAGGAGGAATAACCTAGTGAAAGGGCAAACATCTCAAGAAATGACCAATACAATGAGATAGGTATTATTAAAAGGGCTTATATAGAGCTCTGAGGGTGTAGAGAGAAAGAAATAACTAAGCACGTCTTTAACTGCCAGCAGGTATTAGAGTTAGCTTTGATTTTCCATCAGGATCCCCTCTGACTATGCCTTCCTGACAATGTTGTTTGTCTCTTCTAGGGGATGCCAGAGCAGTGGGCTCGCTTGCTTCAAACATCAAATATCACTAAGTCAGAGCAGAAGAAAAACCCGCAGGCTGTTCTGGATGTATTGGAGTTTTATAACTCAAAGAAGACCTCCAACAGCCAGAAGTACATGAGCTTTACAGGTATGGGGATTGAATCCAGAATAGTCTAGGGGAAAAAAAAGGTTTTCACCTGGGTGGAAAAGCTCCACATGTCTTTTGGTATGGGGTAAAGGGAGAAAGTACTGGAAAGAGTAGAGATGGTACTGTAACTAAGGTAGGCTTTTGAAATTTGAGAGCCAAAATGATGAGTTTTTGCATCAACCTTGAGTCTTTATTTTGAAACTGCACCTTCTTTAAAAGTAGCATGATATGTATATAAATTGGCCTCAAAATGGGAATAATAATTTGTCTCCAGAGATTGTAATGAGGAATAAATGAGCTCATTGGTATGAAAGTTCTTTATAGGTTGTAAACAGCATCATGGAAATATAGCTATCATCATTATTAATTTTAATATCATCGTTAATTTAATAACACATTGCATGTATATCTTTTAAGCAAGCAAGACCAATTTCTTCCTCAAGGAATTAATTTTTATCACTCAAATGCAGAACAGGCCAGTAATAATATACGTTCTTTAGATATACCCTCTCCATAACAGACTATGTTTTTCAATATGTTTTTCGGTGTTTTTAATGGCAGAATTGGGATTTGAATCCAGGCCTCCTAATTCCCAGATGAGTACCTTTCGAGTTTACTACTTGCCTCTAGGAACTCTATCAGGAACACCTCCTTACATAGCAAGGACATTTTTCTTTTCCTGGATATATTTTAGAAGGCCTTCATTTCTAGAAGTTTGCCTTTTATAACAGCATCTTAGAATGTTAGAGCAAGACATATCCTCTGTATATACTACTTCCAGGTTCTCCTTGTTTTGCAGACATGAAAGCCAAAAAAGGACTTTCTAATATGGCTAACTTGATGGCAGAACTGGTCTCTTAACTCCAAGTCGGGTACTCTTTCTGGTGTTCATACTGTCTCTTTCAAAGAGCAATTTTGTTGGGGAAGGTGAGAACCAGGGTGAACTAGCTGATTTTGAAGCATGCTTCCCCCAGCAAGTATCTGGCTTGTATCAAAGGGTACAGATGGTGAGGATGAGAAACTGCAGCTTTGCCCATTCTGCCATGGTGGTACCCAGGAGAGGGTCGTGCGTGTTCCCAGCAGTATTTCCTTCCTCACGTCTGGCCCCGTTGGCCCTGGCTCACTTCTCTCATTGAGTAATGGGGTCATTCCAAGGAGGAATTGGGGTTGAAGGGTGCTGGGTGGGAGAGTTTTCTAGTCAGAAGATTAGAATTTACATTTTAATGTGTTTGTCATGAACATCAGATTAGAAGCTGGCTTGGAAAGCCTCAGCAGCAGAGTCTTTGGAAGAATCTCCGTGTTTATGTGTACATGTATGTAGATGTGTACAGGTACCAGATATGTGTATGGAAGCATAGCCCTGTGGGTTTGCTTGTGTTTAGAATTAAAGCCCACTATGTATTCATGAATTAATATGTATATAGATACACACATTCAGGTGTATATGTTCACCTTTGCATGCATATATGAATAACCCTGTGTATATAGAATGTATAGATGTGTTCATACATCTCCTTCTGTGTTTATAAATTTTTGCACACACGTATATGTGTGTATGCGTACTCGCAAGTACAGAATTTTTAGTTTTTAGAAGTTGAAGACCAGGGCCATTTCTAGGCAATATTGTATATTTGGCACTGTTTATTTTTTAATGTCATCGCTTTCCTTTTCCTGTTTCCCTTCTCATACTATTGATTCTGAGAGCACTACTTTAATTTGTATATGCTTGCACACGAGTTAGCTCACTGATTCTCATGATGGCCTTAGGGGTTTGGTATGACAAGGACTATTATCCCCAGTTCACAGACTCAGAGAAATTAATTAGTCTCAGAGAAACTGAATAATTTACTCAGGGTGAATCAACTAATATGTGATGGAATTATGTTTAGAGTATATCCTGAATTGATTTCTCCCAGGTACAGCTGGCTGTTCAGGGTTTGTTTTTAAGAATATATTGTCAGGGCACCTGGGTGGCTCAGTCGGTTGAGCGTCTGACTTCGGCTCAGGTCATGATCTCACGGTTTGTGAGTTTGAGCCCTGTGTCGGGCTCTGTGCTGACAGCTAGCTCAGAGCTTGGAACCTGTTTCAGATTCTGTTTCTTCCTCTTTCTCTGATCCTCCCCTGCTCATGCTGACTCTCTCTGAGAAATAAATAAAAACATTAAAAAAAAAAAGAATATATTGTCATAGCTTGTGGGTTCATGATTTGTTGTAGGACCAAAGAAGCTGTACCTGACACTTTCTTATATGATAGAATTGGGATCTTGAACATTCTCTGGACTTGGTTCTTGGTGAAGAATATGTTGAATTTGGTAGAATGTTTCTCCTCCTTAATTCCATTGGTGTTGAACTGGCTAAGTCAGGTTCATCTAAGGCCTGTAGAAATTAAAGACTAAAACCAAACATAATACTTGGCTTTTAAACTTATTTTCTTGCTAAGATCTCCATTGAGTCTATGTTTCATATTTCATTAAATCTAAGATATCATTAATTGCAAGCTGCATCATTATTTTATATACCACTAAAGAAAAAAATTTGCTAATTAAACCATGAAATGCCTTTGATTGTAGGACACATCTCTGTTTCATAGATGTTAACGTAAAAAATTTACATTTCAGAATCAATGAACTATGGTAATTGCCTCATTGAGGAAGCTTGAATTTGTTCTTAGAAATAAAACTCTGCCCTAAATTAGACTTGACATGATTAATGCTTCTCTTTTCCTGAACTTTAGTTTTTCTTTCCCAGTAGGGGAAAAGATGCATGTAGAAGGATTCTTTCTAAAAGCTGAAGCCACAAACTGGTCATGATTTGTCATGGATAGCTCAGGACATAAATTCTTCCCTTTTTTCTTAGATTGCAGGAAATTTCCTTGACCATTGAGACCTGATGATGATATAGTTGACAATGTAGAGGCAGTTCTAGCATAGTATTTAGAATTAGACCAGGATTCAAATCTTGACTCCTATTTAACCTGTTATACCCTGGGAAAATTACTTAACTTTTCTGAACCTCAGTTTCCAAATCTATAAAAGTAGACATAATAATAGTACTCAGAACTGTAGTGAGGATTAAAGAAGGTAATGTATATAATGTGCTTTAGCATGGTCTCAGGCCCCTAGTACCAGTAATACTACTATTAATCACGGCAAGTGCTTGACTGGATAGGCTTCCTTAGCCTTCAAAAATGGATTAATTGTAATTGTTTACTGACTGAGTCCCTTGTCTTCTTCACTTTGCAGATAAATCAGCTGAGGATTATAATTCATCTAACACTTTGGTAAGTCTTAATTTTCTTTATTCCAATATGGGCAGACCTGGTGGTTAGCGATCCAGACAGTGTGGTAGATGCAGAGCCTGGGCTGAAAGAAACTCATCTTGGCCACTGCCCCCACCCCACCAGGCCTCATAGTTCTTAACCTATATGGTAAAGAACTTGGACTTAATAAACAGTAAAGTATCCCTTCCAGATTTAATTTTTTAGTGTTCCAGAAATCCTAACCTTGGAACTGGAACTGGTTAGACTCAGTTTTTCATCTGTAGCTTTGAACCTTGGAAAGCCAATTTGCCTTTCTGGGCTTCAGTTTTTTTCATCAACAAAATGAGAATCATAATCATAATGTTGCCTCACCTAGACATGTCTTCGAATACCTAAATTTAGAAGAGAATTCCCTCTTTTTTGTTGGTATGGTCTACAAAACCAGGATTAGGACTAATTGTTGAAGGGAGCCAATTCTATTCATTTAATGTCATTCATTCTGTCCTCTGACATTGTAGTGAATCCCTGTCACTTGAAGGCATATTGTACTGATGAATTGGTTGGAAAATAAAGCTAGATGATCTCATCCTCAAAAATTTAAAAATAGAACTACCTTACAATCCAGTAATTCCACTACTGGGTATTTACCCAAAGATTATAAAAACACAAAATTTTTTAAATGTTTATTTTTGAGAGAGAGAGAGAGAGAGAAAGAGAGTGAGTGGTGGAGGGGTGGAAAGAGAGGGAGGCACAGAATCTGAAGCAGGCTTCAGGTTTTAACTGTCAGCACAGAGCCCGATGTGGGGCTCAAACCCATGAACTGTGAGATCATGACCTAAGCTGAAGTCAGATGCCCAACCAATTGAGCCACCCAGGTGCCCCTAAAAACACAAATTCAAAAGGATACATACACCCCTATGTTTTTAGTAGCATTATTTACATTATTTATTATTACGGAAGCAGCCTAAGCATCCATTGATAGATGAATGGATAAAGAAGATGCAGTAGACCCACACAGGAATATTATTCAGGCATTAATAAAGAATGAAATTTTGCCATTTGCAACAACATTGGTGAAGCTAGAGAGTATTATACAAAGAGAAATAGTCAAATGCTGTATGATTTCACTCATATGGAATTTAAAAAACAAATGAACAAAGGAAAAATAAGAGCGAAACAAAACAAGAAGCGGACTCTATAAGAGAACAAATTGATGGTTACCATAGGGAAGGGGAACAGGTAGGTGAAATAGGTGATAGGGATTAAGAGTACATTTATCATGGTGATCCCTGAATAATGTATAGAATTGTTGAAAACTCGTGTACACCTGTAACTAATATAACCCTGTATGTTAACTCTACTGGAATTAAAAATAAAAACCTAAAAAAAAAAAAAGAAGCTAGATGACCTTAAAGGTCTCTCTCTGCCTCTCTCAATTTACAAATTCCATTTTCAGAGCAGATAAAATGAGTTGTTGGTGTGTGAAAGGGTCTTACAAATAGTAAGCTGTGATTTGTGTAAGAGTATACTGCCATTCCTTACACCTGGTGTTTTCTTTTAGACAGAGGTGGTTTTGTCATATTGATTTACTGAATATTTACAAAATCTCCACTCTGCCAGATCCTGTGTGTAAGAGTGACAATATGGAAATTAATCAATCATTGTCCCAACTCCTAAGAGTGTCCCAGTCTTAGGAGCACCACGGAGGCACAAACAGTTACACACACAGTACATACAGTGTGCTAAAATTTCATGAGGCCAGGGACTCTGTCTGACTTGTTAATTGCTGTATCCAGGGCATCTGACAAGTAACCATTTACAGAATGAACGGTTGGAAGTTTAAGAGAAAACATCTTGATTGTAGAGTCTGAGCTTAAAGAGTTTTTTATCTAGGGCAAGAATTAAGGAGAGATGAGGATATTCCAGACAAAGAGAAAATACCTGGTGCAAAAACAAGGAGGTTCACAAGGGTATGCTTTAATAGGGAACTGCAAGTAGTTTGTTATGATCGGAATGTGAAGTGTGAATGGACTGGAGGTGGATGATGAGGAGGAATAGTGGCAGGTCAGGTCATGTAGAAGTTTTATCTTTATCTTAAGGGGTAATGAGAAGCTATTAAAGAATTTTAAGCAGGGGAATAGTAAGTTCTCACACAATACTGAGTCACCATCAAAATACTTTAAATCCGTGCTTCCAGCAGTAGACATTGGTTTACTTGAGTCATTTGCATTCCTATCAATCATAAAAAAATGTTCACATGTCCAGTACATTTGTAGCATATTGGAGCCTGTCATAGTCACTATTTCTTTCATCCTCACAGGAGTTTAATGATGTGGATTATTTCATTGTTTCATAGATGATAAAATGAAACTAGAGAAGGGTTAATGGCAGAGGGTATCTGGTTCCCAGTCTGCATTGCTTTCCCCCTGAAAGCAGTGGAATAATCTTTCTTTCATCAAATGAAAGAGATATAATTGAAGGAGGGGGAAAAGTTTGTAAATGTTAAGATCTTTGGTAGTTTCTCCCCATTTTTGAGCAGTAAATTATTGAAGAAGGAGCCTGAACAAAGATGAGCTGTGCTTTGTGGCTCATATGTGTTTATGCTTTTATAGGAGTGATAGTCATCATTTATTGAGTGGCTAATGTGTGCCAGGCACTATCTTAATAACTATTTATGGTTAGTGTGATTAGTCCAAACAGTGTACGTTGTGAAGAAGGCATTATCCATCCCCATTCCACAGGTAGAAAAACAGACTTTCCTCAAACTCATAGCTAGTGATGGTGGCAGAACCAGATTAGAACTAGGGTCTTCTGAGTCCCAGTCCAGGATTCTTTTCGCTGTGACAGGGAACTGAGAAAGATGATGTCAGAGAGGTCTTATAGAGGAGACTACAGTAAAGTCATAGCTATGTTATTCATTCATGAGGAGCAGGGAGCCCTGGGGCTCATATCATAGGTCAGAGGGCATAACACCTGCTTGGTGAATACCTGTGCTGGTTTACTATCTAAAATTAAAACTACTCAGGCTATCAAGGACATCCCCTCAATTCATAACATTTTCTCCTATAGTTCAGTATTCTGTATTTCTTTACTAGTTTTACATGGGGGATTATGGTTTGTTTTGTGCTAGCATGTCATTGTTTTCCATATTGATTTCATATAGATCATGCCACTTGATGTGTGAAGTAATTGGATGGGACTGTTATTCCCATAACACAGGTTACGAAGTTGAGACTTGGAGATTAAGTGACTTGCTCCCAACCCTTGAATAAAGTAGTAGTAGAAACCAGTACAAAATCCCATTGTCTTGAGCATACACTTATTCATTCATACTATAAATATTTACTTAGCACCTTCTTTGTGCCCAGGTGCTGGTGATACAGAAATGAATATGCACTATCTTAGTCCTTGAAGAGTAAAATTAACAGCAGACTAGAGGGATGAGGGCTTCAAGAGAGGTATGAATAATGTATGATGGGGATCATGTTTGAAATAGTAACTTATTCTTCCGGTAGTGCAGGGAAGTTTGCAGAGAGTTGTTGATCCCTAATGATTTGTTCATTTAAAAAACATCTTTAAGGTTCCTTCTAGCACTAAAATTTTTTTACTTGTGGCTTAATGGTTTGAGGTCTGGCTTTCAGATTCTATAGCATGTTAGTGCTTGAATTCTCATTTATAAAATGAATAGCATTATGTGATAGGCTCTTTGGGTGTTGGGGCATCAAGGACTGGTAAGGTCTTTGCCTTAATTTCACAATTTAGGGAGGAATCAGAACATGTAAACAGGGATTTATGATATCTTGTCAGGTCAACACACATAATGATACCAGACAGAAAAAAGGAAAATGCTCTTTTGTCTGAAGCAGCATGAACAAAAGTCAAGTAAAGAATCCATCATGTCAAGCCAAAAACCTTGAACTGTGTATTGGAGCTAAGGAAGTCTTTTATATAGGAGATTGATATAGCTGGATGTGTATTTAGTCTAAATTAACATCTTTGAAAGATTGCTCTGGAAGTTGAATCAGAGTACTTGAATGAATTCATGTATCTATCTCTCTTGTCATTGCAAATTTCTTTTTTAAATAATTTTTTAATGTTTATTTTTGAGAGACAGAGACATAGCATGAGTGGGAGAGGGGCAGAGAGAGAGGTGGGGGGAGACACAGAATCCGAAGCAGGCTCCAGGTTCCCAGCTGTCAGCATGGAGCCCAACGTGGGCCTTGAACGCATGACTGTGAGATCATGACTTGAGCTGAAGTTGGACGCTTAACCAACTAAGCCACCCAGGTGCCCTTATCCCAAATTTCTTAATTTCAGAAAAGATATATTTAAAAAATGAATACAAAACAATGCTCTAAAACAAAAACAGAGCATAAATAAACCATTGCCAGAAATTCACAGAAGATAGAAGGCGAAGATCAGATTGATGAGAGCAGAAGAAACCACAGCTTAAAGTATGTGGAAGAGGAAACTTCTAGGAAGATAAGAGTAGTTGAAAGAATACATATAAGAAGCAGGAAGGAGTCCTGGATCATCTTGAAGAGTAAATTAACTAAAATTTTGCATTTGAAACAGAAGGGGCAGTCTTCCTCTTAAAGTGAGCAAAAGGTAGCAGAATTTTAATTCTAAGCTTAAGCCAGATAATTTTGTCAAGAAAGTAATGCTTACTTGAAGAGAACTCCTGCTATAGTACAGGGGTCTAAGAGAGAAGCAGAGCGGAACCTGAGTTAACTACAGATCTCTACAGCAGGTATGAAAGAGGAGGAAAGGAAAAGTAGTTCTGTAGTGGAAGCAAATCCATTAAATTTCTCCATCCCAAGATGGAGATATTTTTGATAATTGGGAGAAGAGGAATCTCAGCCCTCCGTGCTCTTCGTTGCCAACATACCCTGAAGTGATGCTTGCCAGTAACCACATACAGACTCTATAACTCACATAGAGACTGCATAAGACCTTCCATTCAGAGGAGGGGACAGTGGAAACACAGGCTCACAACTGCAGAGGAAACTCATGCTACTTATATACACCATTCAGTCTAGTTTTTCACATATAAGGATGAATAGAGAACCCACGGTCCCTAGATACTTCAAGGAAACAAAGCATTGAAGGGAAGGATCAGATAAAGAAAGTAAAACTGGCCCCAGAGGAAATAGATAACTCAAAGAATTTTCGGTGTCGCCTGGGTGGCTTAGTCGGTTAAGCGTCCGACTTTCGCTTGGGTCATTATCTCACGGTTCGTGGGTTCGAGCCCCGCGTCGGGCTCTGTGCTGACTGCCAGCTCAGAGCCTGGAGCCCGTTTCAGTCTGTGAATCCCTCTCTCTCTGACCCTCCCCTGCTCACGCTGTCTCTCTCTCTCTCCTAGAAATAAATTAAAAAAACATTAAAAAAAACATAAAAAAAAAAAAAAAAGAATTTTCAAAAAATATACGGTTTATTTTTTAAATGTTGCATCCACAAAAACAGTGCTATTAGACCAGATGATTAAAAAGATTTCTTAGAAAATTAAGACTATGATTAAAGAAATCCAGAGGATTAAAAAATGCATATAAGAGTGAATTAATGACACAAACTATAAAAACAGTGAGGAAAATAGGGGAATAAGGGACAAAGGGTTGTTACTTAAGGAGATTCAAGAAGAATTAGACAACTGGGGCACGAAAGTAGAAAAAAATAATCAAAGGAATAATAGAAGAAAAATCCCTCAGCTAAAAAGAAGCATGACTCTTCAGATTAAAGGGCCTACTAGTTATCAAGTCAGGTAACTGCAGAGACCCAACAGTGAAGAGAAAGATCTTCAGATCTTTCAAAGAGAATATACACCTAATCTTCCTCATTAGCAGTAGTGGGCAAAGGAGCAGTATCTTCAGAGGTATGAGGAAAATTACTTAGAACCAAGAATTCTGTGCTTAATCAGACTAGCACTCAAGAATGCATGAGGTCAGAATAAAGACATACAAAGATACAGATGTGATTACCACTCACAGATAATCTCTGAAAGGCTAAACACCAAATTGTAGCAGTAATTACTTCCAGAGTTGATGGTGATTAAGAATATTCACTTAAAAATTACTATTACTCAAGTATTAGATTGAAAAGTCAAATAGGACTAAAATTCTTGCAGTTAACAGTTGTTGTTCTGGGATCTCTCTTCACCATTGTCCTGACAGTCCCTTTGTATTTCTGTGTTGGTGTTGTTGTTTTCTTTATGCTGTGCCTTCCTCATTTTTGGTTTACTTTTGCAGTTTGGTGGAGCTCATCTTCCAGTAGCTTTGAGAAAGTAAATGGGAAGTAAATATTTAATGTCCTCTGAGTCTCAAAATGGAGCATCTCTATTCTGCCCTCAGATTTGATTGATACTTTGGCTGAGTCTGGAGTTCTAGAATGAAAATAATTTTCCATCAGGATTTGAAAAACATTGCACTTTTGTCATCTAGCTTTCAGCATTGGCTATTGAAGTCTGAAGCTGTTTTATTCCTGCTTCTTTGTATCTGGCCCATTTTATTTTTTCACTTGAAAAGCTTGTGGCATCTTCTTTATCACCATTGCTTTAAAATTTCATATTTATATCCCTATATTCATCTGTTTATTTTGCAAGTGGCTTTGTGGACTCTTTCAGACTTGGAAATTCAAGCCATCAGTTCTAGGAAATTTGCTTTGCTTATTTCATGGATGATCTCTTCTGGTTTTTGTTGTTGTTGCTGTTGTTTCTTTCTGGAACTCCTGTTATTTAGCTTTTGGACCTTCTGGACTGATTCTCCATTTTTTAAATATTTCCTCTATTTCCCTTGCCTTGATTTTTATTCTGATATTTGGGAGACTTTCCCAACTTCATCTTTCAGTCTGTGTTTTGAATTTTTAATTTCTGTTTTCATGTTCAATTTTGAAGAGCTCTCTTATTTTTTTTTAAATTGAAGTATCCTATTCTTGTTTCCAGAGTCAGTATCTTTGCTTATCCCTAAGATGAATGATAGGCTTTTTAAGAAAATTTTTCAAGTTTATTTCTTTTTAAGAGAGAGACAGAGCGTGAGTGGAGGAGGGGCAGAGAGAGAGAGGGAGACAGGATCCCAAGCAGGTTTCAGGCCCTGAACTATCAGGACAGAGATTGATGCAGGACTTAAACTCATGAACTGTGAGATCATGACCTGAGCTGAAGTTGGATGCTTAACCAGTTGAGCCACCCAGGCATCCCTAGGCTTTTTTTGTTTTTGTTTAGTGTTTTCTTCTCTTTGCCTAGTGTATTTATCCCAGGTGTCCTTCCCCCCATTTGTTTTGGTTTCTTCCTCTTAAGTTAGAGGTATCCTATGGATATTTGGTGATCCTTGGGGACATGCCCATATTTATAATTGTGGTAATAAAGACTTTAATAGAATTTTAAGCGCATTGTGACATTGAATTATAAGTTTATAACTATAAAATGTATACCTTTAAAAGTAATTTGGGGTGCCTGGGTTGTTCAGTCAGTTAGGCATTCTACTCTTGATTTTGGCTCAGGTCATGATCTCATGGTTCATGAGATCAAGCCCTGTGTCAAACTCTGCCCTGACAGCGTGGAGCCTGCTTGGAATTCTCTCTCTCTCCCTCTCTCTGCTTCTTCCCCACATGCTTGTGTACTCTTTCTCTGTCTAAAAATTAAAACAAAAAATTTTTAAGTAAATTAATAAATTTTTAGAGTTGTACAGTCATCACTATAATTTTTTTGTTTGTATCACTATAGAGTAATCCACCTGGACCATTTGCTGAAACCTCCTGCATGTTATCTTTAGAACTGAGACTGGTGAGATCCAGAGAAGGATCTTCTAATCTCTTGCTTTGAGAATAAAAATTTGACTCCTAGTATTCTAGGAGCCTAGAAAGGGAAGACGGGTAGAGGTCTCAACATTCAGCATATTCTCTTAATTGCCCTGGTTTTGATTTGATAGTCTTTCATTTGACTGGCATCCCTAATCCAGAAATTCTGTTTTCCCTCCTAGAGAATAGACCTCCAGTTTCCTCCTAGGGGTGAGGAGGGCAACCGCACAGTGGTATAGAGTAGGGGAAGAGATTTAGGGATTTAACTTCATCTAAGATACTCTCCCCTTCCCCTCTACTTCATTTTTAATTTCTGAAGTATACAGTGCTACCAGTTCCTGTGCTTTTGATGATTCTGCTGCATAGATAAATAGATTGGTTTTCAGCTTTGAATTCAGCTCTCTTTAGTCAGTTACTGCTCTTCCATTTGTCATTGCCTCCCTTTTTTGCTGGTCTTCTCTCCTACTCTCTTCCTTCCTCTGGGTTTAATGCCTTTAAAAGACTGTTTCTTTATTATAGTTCTAGTGAGATTTCAAGATGTAGATTCCCATGTTCAATTTGCCATCTTTACGAGGCAATCCTGAGGAATGTTCACTTTTAACTCCTTATATTTCTAGATTATTTAAAATATATGTGTTTCATTCAATGCAATTCCAATCAAAACTGCACCAGCATACTTCTCAAAGCTAGAGCAAACTATCCTAAAATTTGTACGGAACCACAAAAGACCCTGAAAAGCCAAAGTAATACTGAAAAATAAAACCAAAACGGGAGGTATCACCATCCCAGACTTTAACCTCTACTACAAAGCTGTCATCATCAAGACAGTATGGTATTGGCACAAAAACAGACACATAGACCAATGGAACAGAATTGAGAACTCAGAAGTAGACCCAAAAGTATATAGCCAACTGATAATTTGACAAAGCAGGAAAGACTATCTAATGGAAAAAAGACAACCTCTTTAACCGATGCCGTTGGGAGAACTGGACAGCAACATGCAGAAGAATGAAACTAGATCAATTTCTCACACCATACACAAAAATAAACTCAAAATGGATAAAGGACCTGAATGTGAGACAGGAAACCATCAAAACCATAGAGGAGAAAGCAGGAAACAACCTCTTTGGCCTCCACCGCAGCAACCTCTTACTTGACACATCCCCCAAAACAAGGGAATCAAGACCAAAAATAAACGATTGGGACCTCATCAAGATTAAAATCTTCTGCACGGCAAAGGAAACAACCCACAAAACTAATAGACAACCAACAGAATGGGAAAAGATAGTTGCAAATGTCATATCAGATAAAAGGTTGATATCCAGAATCTATAAGGAACTCACCAAACTCCACCCCCAAAAAACAAACAACCCAGTAAAGAAATAGGCAGAAGATATGAACAGACACTTCTCCAAAGAGGACATCCAGATGGCCAACAAACACATGAAACGATGCTCAGCATCCCTCCTCATCAGGGAAATACACATCAGAACGTCACTGAGATACCACCTCACACCAGTCAGAGTGGCTAAAATGAGCAAATCAGAGAACACGAGATGCTGGCGAGGATGTGGAGAAACGGGCACCCTCTTACACTGTTGGTGGGAATGTAAACTGGTACAGCCCCTCTGGAAAACAGTGTGGAGGTTCCTCAAAAAATTAACAATACAACTCCCCTATGACCCAGCAATAGCACTGCTAGGAATTTACCCAAGGGATACAGAAATGCAGATGCATAGGAGCACATATACCCCAATGTTCAGAGCAGCACTCTCAACAATAGCCAAAACATGGAAAGAGCCTAAGTGTCCATCAATGGACGAATGGATCGAGAAGATGTGGTTTATCTATACGATGGAATACTACATGGCAATGAGAAACAATGAAATCTGGCCATGTGTAGCAACATGGATGGACCTTGAGGGTGTTATGCTGAGTGAAATAAGTCAGGCAGAGAAGGACCAATATCATATGTTTGCACGTATAGGAGGATTAGGAGGAACTTAACGGAGGACAGTGGGGGAGAAGAAGAGGGGAAATAGTGGGGGAAAGGGGGAGAGGCAAACCATGAGAGACTCTTGAATGCTGACAAAAACTGAGGACTGATGGATGTAGGGGGGAGGGGAGGATGGGAATGGAGAGGGGCACTTGTGGGGATGAGCATTGGGTGTTATATGGAAACCAACTGACAATAAACTATTTGTAAAAAAATAAAAATAAAAAAGTAAAATAAAATATATGTGTTTAACATTTGATTTATTTTTTTACTTATTATTTTAAAGAATTTATTTATTTTGAGAGCGTGCACATGCACATGGGAGTAGGGGAGGAGTAAAAGGAGAGAGAGAGAGAGAGAATCCCAAGCAGGCTCTACACTGTGAGCGCAGAGCCTGACGTGGGGCTCGAACTCACAAACCGTAGATCATGACCTCAGCTGAAATCAAGGGTTGGACGCTTAACTGACTGAGCCACCCAGGTTCTCCTCTGTGTTTAACATCTAAGGAACAGCCAGACTGTTTTTCACAGTGGCTCTTCCATATTATACTCCTACCAGCAATTAAGAGGTTTCAAATTCCTCTGTATCTTCCTTCATATTTGTTATTCTCTATCTTTTGATTATAGCCATTTTAGTGGGTGTGAAATGGTATCTCATTGTTGACTTGATTTGCATTTCTCAGTGGATAATGATGTTGAGCATCTTTTCATGTGTTTTTAGGCCATTTGTTTATCTCTTTGGAGAAATGTCTTTCCTGTTGATCTCTAACTTAATTCCAACTGTCAAATATATGTGATGGGTTTTAGTCCTTTTAAATGTATTAAGATGTGATTTGTGGCTTAGCATATGGTCTTTTCTGAAGAGTGATCTATATGTGGTTAGAAAGAATGTGTATTCTGCAGATCTTGGGTGGAATGTCCTGTATATGTCAGCTAGGGTGAATTGATTGATAGTATTATTCAAATTTTTCTATATCCTTGCTAATTTTTATTCTGGTTCTATTAATTATTAAGATCTCCTTGAAGTCTGTTACAGCTTTTCCTTTCTCCTTGGCTCTTTTGATTCTTTTATGTATATGCACACAGCTAGGCATGTAAGACTGGTGTGGGGCCCCTCTCATATCTGCTGTGCCAGTGAGTAGCCCTAGCCAGAATGTGTTTGCCCTATCCAGGACTGCAGTCTCAGGCTAGTAGATCTGAGCCGTTGGCCTCTTTTGCTACCAGCTCTGCAGGGGGTACCTCCGCTGATGGCACCACTGGGCCTGGGCATTGTTCACTGCTCCAAATGCAGGTGAGCCCCCTTGGATGATGCAGTTATAACCTGCCCTGCCCTGGAAGAACCCCCACTCTGATGGCGCTGGAGGTGGGATGGATGGAAGTAGCCCTGGGCCAGAACATCAGAGGTTCTTACTGCTTTTACCCAAAGTTCAGGTTTTATATCGTAAGCATTTCTCAGCAATATATGTAGGCCTCCTAGAAGTATTGGAATACACCAAGCATGTTTCCATCTGAGGATCTTCGTACTCCTTCCACCTGCCCTGAATATTCTTTTCCCATAGAGGCCCGTGGCCTGCTCTCTCAATTCATTCAGGCCACTGCTTATATGACTTCTCGTTAGAGAGCCCTTTCCATAATGATTCTATCTAAATTAATATTTTCCGTTCCTAACCAATTACTGCTCTCATATGTGTACCGTATTGCTACCTGGCACTTTAATTATTAATTTTGACTGTATTCTCTTCTAAAATGCAAGCATAGGACCAGGGACTATATCTGTTTTCTTCTTTAATATATAGCCTCAGAGCCTAAAATAGAGCCAGGTACGCAGTGAATGAATACATGAGTTGATGGCACTGGCTTTTGTTAAAATAGAGATTTGTGGTTATTAGACATAATAATAATTTAGTTGATTCCTTGCATCCTTCCAGCTCCTTAGCATTTATTTACAAAGTGTTTTTATACCCATATCACTTCATTTCATCATCCTTTGGCTCTCAGGCAGAGAACTGCTGTCATTATCCCCATTTTATAGACGAGAAACTTGTGGCTTAGGGTGGGACAGCTTTGCCTAAGGACACAGGGATAAAAGTAAAATTTTGGGTTAAAAACCTATAGCTCTTGATAGTGGTAGGTTTTTTTTTTCTTTTACATTTATTTGTTTATTTATTTATTTAGAGAGAGAGAGTGAGCAAGTGAGATCTTGGGTTCAGTCACCAGCAGGAGAGGGGCAAAGAAAGAGAAGGAGAGAGAATCCCAAGCAGGCTTCTGCACTGTCAGTGCAGAGCCTGATGTGGGGCTCAAACTCACATTATGAGACCATGACCTGAGCTGAAATCAAGAGCCAATCTCTCAAATGACTGGGCCACCCAGGTGCTCTGATACTGGTGGTTGTTAATATTACCACCCAAAGCCATCACCTGTGGAAAACGGAATGTGTTGCTAAGGAAGATGATGAAATACCTTTTTCTACAAAGTTATAGGAAGCAAACAAACATGTTAAACTGTGTTTACAGTATATATTGGGAGCCCCAGGGCCACCTCATGATGAAGAGGTTGCTAAGTAACTTTGTTCCCATTTTGGGTGTCTAGTTAAATTTTGTTGAGTGGAATAGTGGGGAGAAAAGAGATTAGAATAGAAAGATATCAAAATATGTGCTTTGATAGGGAAACACCTCTTGGATTTCAGAACTGAACATGACTTAAAGTTACTCCTCAAATTATACCCTTCCTCTTTCTCCACAGTCTTCAAATGATGAATCTTGAGACCAAGACGATCGATTCATCACCAGTTGGCACCAAAGCTAGTTGCTTACATACACTCAGCACTTCAGCACTGTCAGTTTTTAAGTTATGCCCTGCGCCAGCAGCCCTGTTAGAATCTATGAGATTGCCGGTTTTCCTTCCCTTAGTATGTCAAATGTGGTAAAGGCCCGTCTCCCACACAGTAGTTCTTGTCTAGTATTCCACTAGGTAAGTTTCTTCGCTTGGCTCCTGTCATTCTGACTCCTGACTTTCTTTCTTCAGAGACTCCAAATGGCAGGCAGGAGGGGAGTTCATTCTCTCTCTGTCTCCCATGTCAAATACAGAAAGGAGTAAGGGATACTGATAAACATTGTGAAATTTCAAACTTTTGATCCCTTTCCCACATTTTGTACTTTGTTACCTGTTCAGTGAAGAGAGTCAAATTCATAGACTAGGGGAAGGAACTATGAGCTTGTCTTCAGAGTTTGGACTAGGCAAGGCAAGTAGAGAATCTGTAAGGCGGCTTCCTACTCCACAAGCAGGCTTTGGGTGGGAGAAGGAAGCCCCCAGGGGACTAGTGGATAGTAGTGGCTAAAAGAAAAGAGGGGAACTGACTGAGTTCCTGGGACTGGCTACACAGAGGTGGAGAGTTAGGAGGCTGATTTGGATTTGAGAAGGGGTAGCTGAATGAGATTACTCCTGGGGATTGGTGATCCTGGTAGCTTAAGATTCACATCAGCTGGACCTGATGAAACTGGCTTTTCTCTGCTGTACAGAATGTGAAGACAGTGTCTGAGACCCCTGCAGTGCCACCAGTTTCAGAGGATGAAGATGATGATGATGATGCTACCCCGCCTCCAGTGATTGCTCCACGCCCAGAGCACACAAAATCTGTGAGTCTTTGGAGATATGGACCGCTTTGGGATTCATTAGAGCTTACAGGAGGAGGAGAGGTTGGTGCTGAGGCCTAGAGGTTTAATACTCTGGTAACGGTCCTTGGATTTTTGCAGCTGGTGAAATCACAAAACCACCTTGACTGAAAAGTACTTTCTGTATGATTAAAGACAAGAAGTGGTGTCATTATTTATCACTGGTTTGCACATAGTCTCAACGAATCCTAGGTAATTGGTGTTTATACCAATCTAACTCTAGTTAGGTTCTCCACAGCAGGAGGATATACAGAATTAATGTTACTTAGTGCGGGACTTACATAAATTATTCTGGTCTCCTGGGAAGCAACGAATCAGCCTGCTGCAGATCTTTTCTTCTCTGTTAAATATTTAGCATTCTACCTCTTAGAAGATCATTGATGATACTAAAAGGCCCAAAGGAATTTATAAATATGTTAGTGCTATTAATATGCTGGACATCAGGAGTGCATTTTGATGCTGGGTATTGGCCGTGATTTTTATTTAACTTCCTTTGAGGTTCTTGCATCTCAAAATAGCCACAGTCCCTCTGTTCTCATTTTGCACAATATGGTCCCCATACCTTTTACTTGATTTAGCATCATTGCACACTAACTTATCATCAAATGATACTCTATTAGATGATTCTTTGGACTTTTTATATGACAAGAGCTTTACAGTGAAAGAATGATCCAGGGCTTACAGTCTGTGATAATACAAAAAAAAAAAAAAAAGAAAAAGAAAAAAAAGCTGCCTTTGGAGTATTCAGGGAGATGTTCAACCACAGGTTCATTGACTATAGGAGATGCTGTGAGGGAAGTTTAAGGGGTTTAGATGAACTTATAGGATGAGAACTTATAAACAGAATCTGTGGAATCACCCTTTCTGTAGATCACAATGCGCTTCAAAATTGCACAGTTGTCAAGATAGCTCACATTGATAGGGCCTTTTTAAAGTTTACAAGTGTGTTCATTTAAAAAAATTTCCCCACTAAGCCAAGAACTTCTCAAAAACAGGAGATATATATGTATTAATAGTGCTTAACATAGTTCTTAGCAGATATCAGAAAGGCAGTAAATATTTAATAAATAATTGATAAATTTGATCTTCATATCATTCCTTTTTTTTTAATTTTTAACATTCATTTTCTGAGAGAGACAGTGAGAGCGGGGGAGGAACAAAGAGAGAAGGAGACACAGAATATGAAGCAGGCTCCAGGCTCCAAGCTGTCAGCACAGAGCCCGACGCAGGGTTCAAACCCACAAACTGTGAGATCATGACCTGAGCCAAAGTCGGATACTCAACTGACTGAGCCACCCAGGCGCCCCCATCCATAGCATTCCTTTCTAAAACGACATTGTTAATTCCTAATTTATATTGTGTATGTGAGAACAAGTAAGGCCGTTCCACCCACAGAGGATGAGCCTGGGCACAGAGGAGGAGTATAGATTTTGACCTAGGAGAAGGGATGAGTTTGTTGGGATTTGTTTTTCTGTGAATGTTTTAACACATGTATAAGAGGCTCCTGAGCATCTCCCATGCTAACAAAGACTGGCCTTGCCAAATTCTTGCACCAATAATGCAGGTATACACACGATCTGTGATTGAACCGCTTCCTGTTACTCCTACTCGAGATGTGGCTACGTCTCCCATTTCACCTACTGAGAATAATGCCATTCCACCAGATGCTCTGACCCGGAATACTGAGAAGCAGAAGAAGAAGCCTAAAATGTCTGATGAGGAGATCTTAGAGAAATTACGTAAGCATTTTGTAGCCTTCTGAACTCACCTTTTGTATGTGACTGGATGAGCACAAAGATGGAAAACCATTGCTAAAAGGATCCTGGTCCTAGGCTTTGTCTATGTGGCTGGCTGGCTATGCTTGATATCTTAGCCACATAAGGTTTGCTTCTCACCTTGCCCCTGCGGCCATCTCCTCTCTCTCAGCAGCCCTCATAGGATGTCACATTAGGATGGGAATGTGATGAGAGTGTGGTTTGCTCACTTTGATAGCTAGGCATCTCTTAACCTTAGGCATGGGTTATGGAAATGAAAAATAGCTTATCTAGTGAATAGTCTGTAATGTGTTGAGAAAGACCGAGGCCTTGTTCATAGCTGGTCGGAAAGGTTGCTTGATTATTGATGCTTAACATTGACCAAGGAAAAGACAGATCTGCCATGTTGGTTGTAGGAAAAGAGTGAAAGCAAACTAACATTTTGTGAGCCTATGCTATGTACCAAATGACAAGCAAGGTATTTTCTTGATTTTTTTTTTTTTTGTTCATTTATTCCTCTTGAAGATAGACTTTATAATCCTCATTTTTTGCAGTTAAGGTATTTGAGGCTCAGGTTATGCTAAATACCCTGCCCAACGATTGCACAGCCAGAAAGTAACAGGGCTGAGGTTAGGGCCCAACCTCTGCTCCTGTAATTAGAATATGCTGCCTCTTGCTCTCAGGTGGAAACTTCCATTTCACTTTCTTTAGTGGCCAGAAATGAGGGTGTGTTAGAATAGCTTGTTTCTGTGTTTCAGTAAACTGTAAGAGAATTCATACTAGCAGGAAGGAGTAGGTTGGTCTTTGGGGTAGGAAAAATCATTTGATGAGGACTTTATTCTTTGTACCTATTTAGTTCTTTTTTATGTTAAAAAATAAACGTAATAAAAATGTTTATTTTTGAGAGAGAGAGAGGGAGAAACAGAGTGAGAGTGGAGGAGGGGCGGAGAGAGAGGAGACAGTATGTGAAGCTGACTCCAGGCTCTGAGCTGTCCACACAGAGCCTGATGTGGGGCTTGAACCCATGAGCCATGAGATCATGACCTGAGCTGAAATCAGACATTTAACTGACTGGCCATCCAGGCACCCCTGTACCTATTTACTTCTAAAGGGGATTTGATGTGACTGATTTGGCCAAATCTGCAAACTAGCAATGCATTTTAAAGCCTAGTTTCTGGTTCTTTAGCTTAGCCACTCTCGATAGCTTCCTGGTAACTCTTATTTGACTTTTTAAAAAATTTCACTCTTTTAATAGTTGCCCTTGCCCAGAGCCCTTATGAAATGAAGTAGGAAAAGCTACTTATCTAGCCATCTGTTTACTCCTGTATGCAGTGTTTTTCTCTGAACCAGATTTGTTTTAAAGCAATAATACTTAGAACATAGAATTAGGGACAGTAGACTGGCCTGGGAGTTAAAGACACTTGGTTTGAAGCCCCAGCCTTGCCACTGACTTGAGGTCTTGGGCAATTTCCTACTATTCTCTAGGCCTCCCTTTTCTCATCTTTGAGAAATAACTGTCTTGTTTGTAAACCAAATGAAATAATATATCTGAAAATTATCAAATACTAGTCATTGGTGTTGGGGAGAGCGCACTGGACTGGGAGACCAAACTCCTAATCTTAGCTCTGCCCACCCATTTGCTGTGTGATCTCGGGGAAAAGTATCTTTCCTTCCGTGGGCCTCGGTTTCACCATCTAGATGGTAAAACCCAGCCTCTTTCATACCTTTGTGTCTTTGCACTTGATATACTTCCTGCTGTAACCCCTTTTTGACTTTCCTCTCCCTGGCTAACTCCTGCTTACCCCGTAAAAATCACATATCACCTCCTTTCTGAAGACTTTCCAGTCTGTATTTTGTGCCTCTTTCTGTGTTACAACAATTGCATTTTCATGGAACTTTATGCTTACTTTTCTGTTGCCTCCATGAGACTGAGTTTCTTGAGAGCAGGGACTGTTTTAACTATCCCTTTATTCCTAGTATTCAACATAAGGCTTGGTACATAGTAAGTGACATATTAAATGAGTAAATGTTTATTGAATGAATGAATTTAAAAATGAATGGTAGCCTTTAGGAGTTCAGAAACGGAATAGAATACTATGAATAAAAGCCGTAAGGAGATGAAATTTTTGGTTGGACCTTAGGGGCAAAAGCTAAGGACCTACTTAGTCCTTGGGTGTTAGAGATAGTTTTTTAATCCTTGCTAGCTCCAGGTTTGGGGGAATATGGGCCCTGTTTTGTATCTTGATCTGGGAAAAAAATGATTCATGGTCTCTGTTTCTTTCAAAGGGAGCATAGTGAGTGTGGGCGATCCTAAGAAGAAATATACACGGTTTGAGAAGATTGGACAAGGGTTAGTAGGGGCATTTTCTTTCCGTAGAGAAATGACTTAAAAATTGTGTATGCTGGTATATATGATTTTGCTTTTGTTTTGCCTCTCATAAACCTTGTTCTTTCTCTACCTCATCCCTCACCCATCTGGAAGTGTTCTGTTAGGCTGACTTCAGGTTTGGCAGAATTATGCTTAGTATGAGAGATGTGCCATTTAGCTGACCATGTTGCTAAAAATAACCCTTCAGTGAGAGTGCAAAAACCATTTATTTTCTTAGCACAAAACCTGCTTCCGAAATTACAGCTCTGCTTTTTCAGATTAACCCTGTTGACCTGGCGCTGAGACCTACCAGCACTAATGTGAAATGGAAGACTCAGAACTACAGACCCTTCTGCTTGTGTAATGGGACCTGCTTTTCTAGGTGGATGCCAGGATTCATGTCTCCTGCTCTCTGATTTCTTCTCTGAATCTTGCATGCTGCCCTCAGTGTACTGAACTCAGCAACTCGTAACTGAGTTCCTATGTGCCAGGCACTATGAATACAGCTATGAATCCGACATATACTCTGTCTTCAAAGACCTCATGTCTATCGACTGTCAAACAAAGAATTATAATATACTGTGTTCAGTCTTAAAAGTGTTTGGCCATTATCTTGAGCAAAAGAAGCCAGATATAAAAGAGCAGACACTATATGATGTTTGTTATATGAAGTTCAAGAGCAAGCAAAACTTGTTTATGCTAATAGAAGTCAGAATAATGGTTGTTGTCTGGGAAGGGCATGTGAATTGGGAAGGGGCATAAGGAACCTTTGGTGGTGTTCTTAATGGTGAGCTCATGGGTGTGTACATATTGAAAAATCATCAAGTTGCACACTTAAAATTTGTGCAGATTACTTACGTTATATTGCTGTATAAAAAAAGCAAAATAATGAGATTTCTGTAGACCTACCCAAATAGCTAAAATTAAAAAGAAACTGAAAGAAAAGCACCTGACTTCTAGAAAGCTCTCAGCTAATTGGGTGAAAGCATTGTTGCTAATGAAGTCTTTGAAGTTTTCTGTTCTAGTTTTCTTTCTTAGGAATCCAAGAACTTCTGAAAATAAAGCATTGCATTATATAATGATGTTTTTGTACATCATTCTACAGCTTACATCTGTTATTTGCATCCGTTGTTTAATTTAATCCTCAAAATAACCCTGGACATGAATGGATCTTATTTTTCCTGGTCCAGTGCTTTTCCTACCAGACATGCTTTTGCAAGTCTGAACTGATATAAGGTAGTTAACACCTTGAGGAGAAATCATATTGCTTGTCTCACAATAACCTGGGATGGCATTTCCTTTAGGTAACTACATTGCGATATTAAGAATGTAGCAGAAAGGTGCATGGACAAGTGTGGGCAAGTCAGGTCCCATCTCTGGACTTCAGTTTCTTCATCTGTAAATTTAAGAGAGGGCTTATAGACTCAGAGCCTTTCACTTCCAGAACTTCTGACTTTTCTTTTTTTTTCCTTAATTTTTATTTTCTTAATATTTTAAATTAATGTTTATTTCTTTTTGAGAGAGAAAGAGAGTGCAAGCAGGGGAGGGGCAGAGAGAGAGAGGGAGACACAGAATCAGAAGCAGGCTCTAGGCTCTGAGGTGTCAGCACAGAGTCCAACATGGGGCTCGAACTCACAAACCGTGAGATTATGCCCTGAGTCGAAGTCGATGCTTAAGTGACTGAGCCACCCAGGTGTCCCTCTGGCTTTTTTTTTTAATTCAGAAATGAACATTTGCAACATATATAGCCATAAATAGGCAACATCTGCAAAACGTATTTCCTTGCTTATTTGATGGGTCTGCTAGTGCTAAGAGAGGAGTGAAAAATGTATTAAGTACCTAATGCTGATGCTTCCACATTCCATTATTTTAAAATATAAATGCCAGGGCACCTGGCTGGCTCAGTTGGTAGAACATGCAACTCTTGACATCAGGGTCGTGTGTTCAAGCCCCATGTTGGGCATGGAGCCTACTTAAAAAAAATAGTAAAAAATAAATGCTACACAAATATGAATTGGTAGTTATAATTTTTGTATGCTTTTTATCCCTTAAGACCTGAAGAAATTTGTTTTTGGACCTGAAATTCATATGTCTTATTAAGGTAAAATTATCAAGTATTAACTAGTGGGCCTGACTTCTAAACCTCTGTAATCATGGAGACATAGTCCCAAAATGTCCAGTCCCCTGGAGCCTGGGCATATTTGCCCTTGAAGAATGATGCTTACGGTAGGATGGAGGAAGATGGGTTTAAGAAAATAGATACCGGCTTAGTGACAGAAAATGGCTACAGATAGAATGATCAGGCAATGGGAAGGTAACTGCCAATACAAATAATCCAGTTCTTATAGCCCATATCTGATGATCACAATTTCCTGGCATGTAGGTATGCTTCTAACTAAAGAGTGGTGGCGTGGAAGTTGGTGACCATAATTTCGAGCTGCACAGCCTACAAGTGACTTTCCTCTCTAAATTGACCTGATTTCCCTGGGTAGCATAATCTCAGAATGCATTTTGGTGATATATAGACTTTAAGATTTCTTCACATTGCACATATGTATCTGACGTACAGCGCATACAGTTACAAATGTTGTTGTCTGTCACTCACCTACAGATAGATATACAGGGTTCATGGTCATTGGCATAAAATTAAGTTTTTAGTTATTTAGAATGGACATGATTGCTTTCCTAGCATTATTCATAATTTGTCTCTGCCTTCCTTCTTCCTATTCTCTTTCTCTCTATATGCGTAAGTGTGTATGTATATATATATGTATGTATGTGTATTGTACATATATATATATGTGTATTGTGAGATTATTTTTACCTTGGGGATGGGGTAAAAATTATATCAGATTTTCAGGTAGCATATGTGTTTGAAAGACCATATTTAATATTTTATGTTTGAAAAAATGAAAAATAAAAACCTATTTTACAATATAAACTGCAAAATAAAATTCACATATCCTCTTGATAGGATAAATGATTGAAAAACACTGTTTTAAAGGTTCATAAGGTCAAAGCACCATGAGATTAATTTTCTGTTTTTTTAGTTTTTTTTTTTTTTTTTAAATGTTTTTATCTATTTCTGAGAGAGAGAGAGACAGAGTGAGCAGGGGAGGGTTAGAGAGACAGGGAGATACAGAATCTGAAGCAGGCTCCAGGCTCTGAGCTAGCTGTCAGCAAAGAGCCCGATGCGGGGCTGGAACCCACGGCCCGTGAGATCATGACCTGAGCCAAAGTCGGACGCTTAACCGACTGAGCCACCCAGGTGCCCCTTTTTTCTGTTTTTTTTAGTAGTTATAGTTTTTAAATGTAAATTGTAATTGAATTTAACACAGATAAGTGTACAACTCAATGAATTTTATGAAATGAACACACTAATGTAGCTAGTATCTACATTAAGAAATAGAACATTACTGCCACCCCAGCAGTCCATAGCTCTTTTGCTAAAAATCTAAGCAAGCCACCCCCCTACACACACACACACCTCATTCTGAAAATTTCTCTTGGACCCCTTTCCCCTCACTCCTCACCCCTGGTTAAAAACTATATATCTGATCTTACCAAGGTTTACAAATGAAGAGTTTGAGGCCATGAGAGGTTAAAGGAAACTGCCAAGGGTAATGGAGAAGAGAGGAGGAAGAGCAAGAGCAGGAAACTAATATATATTGAAGACCTATTATATTCTAGGCAGTTGGCTAAGTGCTTTATGAACTAATTGATTTAAATTCTCTTATAGTCTCCTATCTCTTATCTTCACTTTGCCAAGAGGAGAGTGAAACCCAGAGAAATTAAGTCACTTGTTCAGGATCATATAGCCAGTAGATACTCGGTAGACATTTCATTTTGAAACTTAGGTCTTTTGGTCACTAAAGCCTGTGTTTTCTTTCTACCATGTACTGCCTCTCACATATGAGAATAGGGTAAGGGGAAGAGGAGTTGGGGAGGGTTACTTTTGCTGCTATTAGTATGAACACTTACATTGCCAGGTCGTATATAGATCTACATTTAACAAATGTCACTTCATTTAATACCAGTGTTTTTTTTTTCTCTCTCTCTCTCTCATCTGTCATGTAGTGCTTCAGGCACTGTGTACACTGCAATGGATGTGGCCACAGGACAGGAGGTGAGTATTAACCACCAACTATGGTTCCTCAGCAGTTCTGTTTCTTTTTATTTTGGGTTAATTTTTAGTTCTTAGCTTAATAGGGACACTTCTTCCATAGTAAGGAACTATGGAAGACTAGAACTAAACAGAGGAGTAACAATGGCACTTAGAGATTTTGGAAAAAGTCTCTGTGGCTATAGCATGGAGAACAGATTGGACGAGTTAAGTTTGGAGCAGGTGAGTCAAGCAGTTATTGCATAATTTTAGGTGAGAGATGATGGTTTGGACTGAGGCGGTAGCATAGTATGAATGGGAGGAAGTGGCTGGATTTGAGAGGTACTTAGGTAGATTTGACAGAATCTGGTAATTGATGAATGTGAGGATGACTCACAAGTGAGCCATCCTGGTCAAGGAGAAAAAAGTAAAAAGGTGGAGGTACAGGTTTGAAGAAGTTGAATATTGTCTGAGAGAACTTCTTCTGGCACTGCCTAGTGGATGATTGTTTATACAAGATTGGTGTTTGGTAGAGAAATCTGACATAGAAGAGATTTAAACACATTAGGAGTCTCTTGACTCCTAATCTAGTGATCTTCCATTAGTCCACGCCCAGAATTCCAGTAGACATAGAAGTCCTCATTTGGAAGCACCTCTTTGTCTCTCTCATTTCATTAAGCTGGGAGAACTCTGACTTTATTGCTAAGGCCTCCTGACCCAAGATCTTAAGAAGGAGGAAGCCATGAAGGGAATATAGAGTACTTGAGTTTTCCTTGCATTCTGTCCTTTGGTTGTAGAGCAGGAATGCTGGAGGATGGGCTGGGGATGGGAGCTGCCGGTACAAGTTCTTAGGTAGCAGAGTACTAGACTCAGAGGTTGTGTGAGAGACCTCTTCTTCCCGTGATAGAGTACAGCTCCTTGAAGGGAGGCTGCTAGGACCTGCTTGTGTATGTTTGGTAGTTGAAACCCCCTAGTCTATTGGAGAAGGCATGGTCAGTAGGGATAGCACATATTTCACCTTGCTCTTGTGAGGTGCTCTTTTACAAGCATCTAAACATCTAAAGTATTGAGGCTCCATTGAGGATAAGTCAACTTAAAAAAAAAAATCATTATTTAAGGATTTAGTCATTGTTCTTTGAGATGAGAATTCAACAACCTAGATGCTTACTGTTGTTGGTACTTAAATGATTTGGGGCAAGTCATGTGACTTCTTTGAATCTGAATTTTATTTATAAAATGTGCATGATAACATATACATACCTACCAAAAGTGTTGGAAGAATTCAGTAAAGCAATGCATGTAAGACTCCATCATACACTTGAAGAATTAAAGTTATCTATTTATTATATACAATTAAAAATTACATATTTATTATTATTTGTTCCACAAAGTAGTTGCTGAAGGCTTGCCTTATGCCACACTTTGTCTAAGAAGTATGTGAAATACTGAGTCCTGTGCAGGCACGCAGACATTAAAATCATATATAAGCATTAGAGACCACACTTGCCATTGGGTACATAGAAAAGTCTCTCAGTGTGGAGAACAGATCGGAGGACTGGAACCTGTATTAAAGTCATGGTCAGTAAGGAAGGTATTACTGTGCCAGTTTTAAACATGGTGAATTAGAGGCAGAGATAGAAAAGAAGTGGTTATACCAATCCTAAAAAGAACCCTGTGTGGTAGGCAATATTATTTCCATTTTACTGATTAAGAATTTGAGGCTCAAAGAATTTAGATAACTTATGCAAGTTTATGGTACCAGCAGTTAGCAAGGGCTGGATTAGAATCTTGATTCTAGACCTGCGCTCTCCAGGCGCAAGGCCACAACAGAGCTAAGGTTAGGTAGTAGGGCTCCTTGTCACGTTTCTGGGCTCTGGGGGCCTATGGCCCATGATGAGAGACAGGCTGGTGATGGGCAGTTCCTGGAAAGGCCTGGAGCCTGCATGTGTGAGAAGCTGGCCACAGGAAATAGAAACTTGACTTCACTATATGCCAGCCTTGTGGTTACAAAACTGTGAATGGAAGCAAGTCCATTAGAGTGGCTAATGCAGTATGGTCAGGAAGGCCTCATTTCCTGCCCCAGGGAGCATAAATCATTAGTGGAGCTGGCAAGATGCTCTCAGTCTTTGTGAGTGAGTGCTTATTGGGGATCCGCCTGGGAAGAACAGAACTGTTGTCTGTCACATGTAGGAAGATTAGCATGTTAGTGCCAGGAAGCCTCTCAGTTACAGATCCAACAACTATTTTTCAAGCCTATTCTTAGAGGGAATGTGTTTTATTGAAGGAATAGATTGGAAGAGACTTTGCAGTTGTATGGACCTGAGGGCATTGATTATGACCTTGGTCAATGTTCTTATACATCTTAGTCTCAATTTCCTTACTTGAGAATACAGATAATGATTTTTTTCTTGGAGGGTTGTTGTTAGTTTTTACTGAGATACGTAACTAGAGCACCTAACCTGGCACCTGGCACATAGTAAGCATTGAATAAACAGCATTGGTGGGAAGGTGTTGGTTTTTGCTATTGTTCCTGTTGATGTCATTCTTGCTGCTCTGGGCTAGATATTCCTCAAATGCAGTTAATACTACAATTCATATTTTTATTGTTCTATTCCTTTATTATTTACAATTTTTACTTGTACTTGAGTAATGCATTGGCCAGTATCTCCTATTTAGTTCTCAAAACAGTCCTGCAAAGAAGGGAACCAAAGTTGCGATTATTATCCTCAATATATTGATAGACCAAGGCACAGAGAGCTTGTGATTGGTCAAGGTCAGTAAATGACAGACAGCCTCAGAGCTTAGGTCCTCAGAGCTCAAGCCCAATTCTTTTTCTTTGATAAGAATTCTATCTCCTGGCTTAAGAGGGACTGACCAGGTGAAGGGCACTTAGCCTAGCACATATTTAGTCAGTGGCTTTTGAAAAGGATGGTACCCGGCTACTACCTCTGTGTCATCCTCTGCCTGCCAGTCATCTCCCTTGCTGCTTCTAGCAGTGGCCTCTTTGAGGTCCCTAAGCACTGTCCCATCCTTTAGGATGGCCAGAGGAACTCTAAAGATATTCCTTTGGCCCCAGATTTTAATATGTATTATGAGGGTTGACTATATTTAATATGCTTTTAGATCAATGTGTTGCTCTTCAGATATTAGAAAAAGCTAATAATCAAACATTATAGAATGCTACAGCCAGACCAGAAGCCTAATCTGATAGGAGACCCCACTCCGAAGCAAATTTTTCTCACTTGGGGTAAGGAATGGAAGTAGTCAAAATGTTTAGAAGAATCATTTCTTTTATTATTGATGAACTAAATCTCTGCAGAAGACTGCCTATACTTAACTTAAAGAAATGTGAGAGTTATGGGTTTTTCCCATAAAAATGTGGATTATTCATTTTTTACAGTTCTTGCTGCTTCTGGAAGGACTCCTTCAGTTGTTCTGTTAGGTGTTCCATGTTCTTGTCTGTTAAGCAGGAAAAGAATGTATCTCTAGGGAATAAACATTTAGCAAATAATCTAAGTTCTGTGGAATAGAGTAGTCTATTGCTGGTACTGTTTATAGTTTAGAAACAAAGTACTTATCAACCCATTGAATTCTCTCTTTCTCTCTTCATTTCCACAAACATTTGTTAAGCAACCACTGTGTGTCAGGTCCTGTATTTGGCATCTGAGTTTTCAAATGAACTCTCGAGCTTCTAGAGCTACATGCCCTAACTAATCATAAAGGCACTATGGGATAAGGTCCCTAAGAGAACTATGAATATGATCTTACAAGGCTTTAAAGAAGAGAGAAAAGCCTATAGGGTTTGGAGAATGAGATTTCTTTTGGTCTGACACAATGTATAAATAGCTTTTGAGCACGTGCAAAGGATGCAGGGTACTCCACATGGAGAGTAGATCAGATCACAGAGTATGTGAAGGAATACAGTGGGAAGTATAGGGGTCAGATCATGAGAACTTTAAATGTTGGGCTGAGGAGCATCTCTAGGCAAACAGAAGCCATTTATGTTTTTGAGCAGGTCAGAGTGTTATCAAACGTGTACTATGGGGAAGACTAATGTGGCCGTGTGTGCAGAAGAAATGGGCGTCACTTTTGAGGGTTCTAATCCTGACTTTGCTACTGATTCACTGTGTGTGCAAACCACATATCCTCTCTGAATCATGATTTCCGTATCTTCAAAAGGAATCAGTATTAATACTTAACTCATAGTGTGTCACTGAGGATTAAATGAAATAAACCTGAGAATACCTTACCTAGTACTTGACATATAGAAGAAATGGATGCAAAAGAGTCTTGGAAACTTATACCTTATATTTGTGTTATGTGGAAATTAACTCATTCCTATAGACAAAAAGCCTAATAAGTTCTTTTTGACATAAATATTAAGGATCTCATCCCCTTTTCCCCTTCTTTCTTAATGTACTCAACTCTGATTTATCTTTCCATACCCCCTTTATGAAGCCTCTCAACATTGCCATATTAAAGGAGTTCATGCTCTATTTTGTGTTTCTGTAACACTTTAATGTTTTTCTCATATGAGTATTTTATTAGTTGAAAGTTTGATCCTCACACTTTGGTGCACTTCAGAATCACATGGAGCATTTATTAAGACAGAATTTCTGATTCTGTATGGGTGGGACCTAAAAACTTAATTTCTGGGGCACCTGGGTGGTTCAGTCAGTTAAGCATTTGACTCTTGATTTCAGCTCAGGTCATGATCTCATGGTTCAGTTCATGAGATCGAGCCCCATGTTGGGCTGTGTGCTGGCAGCATGGAGCCTACTTGGGATTCTTGTTCTCCTTCTCTCTGTCTCTCTGCTCCTCTCCCACTTGCGTGCATTCTCTCTCTCAAAAAAATTTTTTTAAAAATTAAGACTTTAATTTCTAACAAGTTGCAAAACGATGTTGATGCTGCTGGCCTGGGAACCTTACACTGAATACACGGGTTTATGTGAATTCTACGAGGGCTAAGACTGTATTTGATTCATGTCTTTCTCTTTAGTGTTTAGGTCTAGTACTAAGTAGTTGCTCAGTAAACGTTGAATGACTGGTTGCTCATTGAATGTACTCTGATCTCAGGTGGCCATTAAGCAGATGAACCTTCAGCAGCAGCCGAAGAAAGAGCTGATTATTAATGAGATCCTGGTCATGAGGGAAAACAAGAACCCAAATATTGTCAACTATTTGGACAGGTATGAAGTAATAATAGGGCTTGTCGGAGAGATCAGCCTTTGGGACTGATGGGTGGAGGTATTAGTGGAGAAGGGTATCACCAGCACTCTGAACAGCCTCCATTTAAGAATCTTTTGTGATGCGCAGCTCTCTGCTTCTGACCCTGTGTACTGCTGGACACCTCTGATTGCTGCACAGTCTTTCTGGGTTAGATGAACTCAGCTTCTAACAGCTGATTCTAGAACTGTTTGTTCTGCCTCACAGAGGCCCATCTGCCAGAATCAGACATGTAAGTCTTAAATAAGCTTATATCCCAAATCTTTCCTTATCCTGCTCACCCTCTTGGATAAGTTCTAGTTTATCTTATTCTCCTAAAATTTGACAGTCTGTAGTTTCATTTGAGATTGACCATTATGGAAAGAATAAGACTTCTCTTTTGTTCTATACTCAACACAAACTAATAATTTCATTCACTGTTTTATTTTTAGGAAGTCTGTTTCATTGTTGACCCCCTAGTAAGTCTATAGTCAATTTAAATCTCTGATCCTTTTTATTTAAATTCTGAGCTTTCCTTATGCTGGTAATGTAGAAATTTTTAGGAATCTTCATTAAATCCCATTTTGATTATTTCAGCCCGTTATTCCAGCTCATCAGAATTCTGTTTTTCAAAATGGTAATAGTGGTTATAGCTAACATTTGTGTTACGCTTTACATCAAGCACTTTCATGAATAGTATCTCATTGTGAAATAGGGTTTACTGCCTGTATTTTACTAATGAAGAAAGTGAGGCTCATAGAAGTTAATAACTTGTCCAAGACCACTAAGCCAGCAAGTAGCAAATTAGGGTTTTGGATTTGAATATTCCTAGCACCAACATCCTTCCCTTTTCCACCATATCATGTCCGTTTCTCTTGTATATGAAAAAAGAAAGTGAGCTTCTTGCCTGGGTTTCAGAGACATCACAGGTGGAGATGCTATTGGACTAAGTCTTGGACTCTAATTGTTTTTAGATTTATGTTGCATTGTCAGCTGTATTTCATTTCTGCCAGATTCTGCTAGATTTCTTCTTTTGCATCTTAAACATTGGTAAGCTTCGGTTTCTTTAAGGAGGAAATGAGTTGGACTTTGACCTTCCCAACACATAATGTTAATAACTGTAGTGAATAAAGCCTTCTTCCTTTTTGGGGAATGATGGTCTCTCCATGATGTGGATCATGACTGGCTCTGAAAAATCCTCTGAAAGTTATTATTCACTTACCCATCTCTTTGAAGAACTTATTATATAGAGAATATAGCTGGGACAAACTCATGAAGGCTATAAGGGTACCCAAATTGGGCTCAGGATGAGGAAGAAGGAAAGTTGCCCAATAAAAGTATGTCCTAGCTAATTAAAAAAGGGGTGTCATCACTGGAGATATCTAAACGATAAAGTACATGACCATATTATTGAAGAAATTTGTGTTCTGGGAATAAGATTAGAAAATTTATAAATTTGTTTATCAATTGTGCCTTTGCTGGTGTTTCCAGAGGCTTGTACTGTGAAACCAGAAGTAAATAAGACTCAGTCCCTGCCTTCAGATAGCTCTTAGTTTGCTGTGGAAAAAAATACCGAGGAGCTCCTGTGGGAAGACAGAAGAGGGTGCCCTTACCCTGAGCATTAAGCAAAGGTATTGCAGTTGGCAGTCTGGTTTTTGTGAGTTGTCCCAGAGCACGCCATCCATATTTGTTCTTCTCCAGACATGTAGTGCTCTGAAGCTTTCTGTGATTTTTGATGGTACCTTGGCACACGATATAGCCACAGACTTTTGGAGACAACCTGTATCCATTCATGCATTGTCTCAGCTTTGACAGTGTCATGTCAGGCCCAGGTAAAGAGGCTCTTCTTTGCCAGCCTCCAGAGACAGTCTCTTGAACCCTCATATTTCTCCCCCTGCCCCGCAGTCAGTCCAAGCTGGTGGATGTCTCTTTGATATGCTGGATGAGAGGACATCATGTGCATTCTTTGTCAGGGAAGAAATAGGCTCATGCCAGTGGAGAGCTTTTTACCCAGTCCTAAATTATCTTTTAGTCCAAGTCCGCATCATCTTCTCTGTCAAAAAAGATTCAAGTTGAAGAGCAACTTAATCTGTCATATATATTCTTCCTGGGAAAAAAAAGACTACAAGACTTTCAGTTACAAAGAATATAGAATCTATGGAAAGAGTACTAGATTCAGAATGAAGAGAATAGGATTCAAATCCTACTCTTTGCTGGAAGCCTTTTTTTTTTTTTTTAAACAATCTCTCCATCTACCCAGAAGTAGTCCCAATATCAGGATGACAGTAAGAGTACATACCATATAGCTCAAGCCATTCCAATATAGCTTCTTTGTCTAAAGCTAGCAGAAAAGTCTATAGGGCTCTAGGTTATTCTTCTTTTTATTTTCTCATTCGGCAGCTAAAAAAGACTGACCACACAGGCTAAGTGATATTTTTATTTATCACATAATAGGGCTGAATGATCCAGTCCCTGAGTGATAGTATTGGTTCTAACTCACGTCTCCATAATCTCTGTAGGGATATAGCAGCCCTTGGCTTACCAGAAGAGGCTTTGGCTCTGCAGCCTTTGTTGAATTCATTTCATTTTTAGAATCAGAAACACTCAAAGTGGAGATCATTGCCAGCATAATGACTATGTGTATAATACTTTATATCTTTTAAATGGCTTTCATAGCCATTGTTTCATTTAATATTTACAATCAATTATCTTTTATTTTGCTCATTGATTTATTCAGTAAATCTTGGCATCTCCTGTGTTAGACTCTGGGGATAGAGTCTTGAACAAGACCCAGTCTTGGTCTCGGGGATCTCAGATTTAGAACTCTCAAAGAGGTTTAGTGACTGACCCTAATGCTGGTAACATGGATTCCAAATCCCATCTTTGTCATATGTTTGGTTGCTCTCTGCCTTGATGCTTCTACATGTGTGGGAATCGTGCCTAATTGAGAAGCATTACTTTGTGTTGTGATTGTGATTGTATTATGTCTTCAACATAGTAATTTTAGTTCTACCCTTTTGAGCTTCCTAGAATAATCCGCTTTGTTTTCTCCAGGAGACTGCACAAGAGATATCAAATTAATGTTTTTATCCCCCCCATATTCTTCTCCCTAGAAAAAAGAACCCTAGTCTTCTCCAGAGCTGGTGGAGATACGAGTTCACTCTGTGTATATGCTTCGCCTTTGAAACCCATTGCTATGGCTCAGAGTACTCCGTTTCTTCTTACCCCTTTTCTGTACTCCTCCAGTTACCTCGTGGGAGATGAGCTGTGGGTTGTCATGGAATACTTGGCTGGAGGCTCTTTGACAGACGTGGTAACAGAAACTTGCATGGATGAAGGCCAGATCGCAGCTGTCTGCCGTGAGGTAAGGCCAATGGCCAACCAGCCTTGAGCAGGAAGTGCTCTTCAAATCAGTGTCTCTCAGAGTTTTGCACCTGATGGGATCTCAGCCTGGGCACCAAAGGTGGGAGAAATTAGCTGGGCTCTCCTATTATTCTCTTGTTTAGGTGTTTTGAATTTTCTATCACTATGATCTTTTCTTTAAAGATAATTTTATGCTGATTATAAAAGTATACACCCATTGTAGAAAAATTAGTAATTACATATATATGTAAAGTCACCCAATTTCAACCTTAAAAGTGACTGCTGTAAATACTTTATAGTATTTTTCTCTTTTATATGGATATATATTTTAATCATATTTTTATTCTACTTATTGTTTTCTTCATGTGCTGTGAGGGAAGTAAAACAGAGTAAGCAGGTAGTGACAGAGGAGGTACTATTTTAGACAGAGTAGTCAGGGATGGTTTTACCGTAGATTTGAATAAAGATCTGAATATACGAAAAAGCAAGCCACACAAAAATCTAGGGTAAAATACTTCCAGGCAAAAGAAATAGAAAATGAAAACTAAATGGGTATTCTCTTTTCTCCTCATTGCTATTAAATGTCTAAGATCTGTAATATGCTTGTGTGTGTGGGGTGGGAGGACTCTTTACAAAGTTTCTGTGAGAAGCAGTGTCCTCAGGGGAGAGCCACATGTTTTTAAAGCTTTTATTTAAATTCCAGTCAGTTAACATACAGTGTAATATTAGCCTCACGTGTACAGTATAGTGATTCAGCACTTCCATGTATAACAAGCACAATCTAATCCGCATCCCGTTTAACCCATCCCACCCACTAACCTTCACTCTGGTAACCATCAGTTTGTTCTCTATAGTTACGAGTCTTTTTCTTGGTTTACCTCTCTCTTTTTCTCTTCCCTGGTTTGTTTTGTTTCTTCAATTCCATATATGAGTGAAATCAGTGGTATTTGTCCTTCTCTGACTGATTTATTTTGCTTATCGTAATACTCTCTAGCTCAAGCCATATCATTGCAAGTGGCAAGATTTCATTCTTTTCTATGTCTAAGTAATATTCCATTATATATATATATATATATACTACATCTTCTCTATACATTCATCAGTTGATGAATACTTGGGTTGTTTCCATAATTTGGCTACTGTAGATAATGCTGCTAAAAATATCAGGGTGCATATATCCTTTTGAATTAGTATTTTTATATATTTTTGGGGTAAATACCTGGTAGTACAATTGCTAGATCATAGGGTAGTTCTATTTTTAACCTTTGAGGAACCTCTGTGCTGTTTTCCAGAGAGGTTGCACCAGTTTGCATTCCCACCAACTGTGCAAGAGAGTTCCCCTTTCTCCACATCCTCACCAACACCTGTTGTTTCTTATGTTGCTGATTTTAGCCATTCTGCAGATAGGTGTCAGATGGTATTTCATTCTTTTGATTTATATTTCCCTGATGACAAGTGATGTTGAACATCTTTTAATGTGTCTATTGGCCATCAGTGTGTCTCCTTTGGAAAAATGTCTATTCATGTCTTTTGCCCATGTTTTAATTGGATGATTTGGTTTTTGGGTGTTGAATTTTACAAGTCTTTTACATATTTTGAATATTAACCCCCTATTAGGTATGTCATTTACAAATATCTTCTCCCCTTCCATAGGTTGCCTTTTAGTTTTGTTGATTGTTTCTTTGCTGTGCAGAAGCTTTTTATCTTGATGAAGTCCCAATAATTTATTTTTGCTTTTGTTTCCCTTGCCTTAGGAGACATATCTAAAAAGAAGTTGCTATGGCCAGATGTCAAAGAGTTACTGCCTGTGTTCTCCTCTTGGATTTTTATGGTTTCATGTCTTACATTTAGGTCTTTAATCAATTTTGAATTTACTTTTATGTGTGGTGTAAGAAAGTGGTCCAGTTTCATTCTTTTGTATATTTCTGTTCAGTTTTCTCAGCACCATTTTTGAAGAGACTTTCTTTTTCCCATTGGATATATTTTTGGCCTTGTTAAACATTAATTGATGATACAGTTTTGGGTTCATTTCCAGATTTTCTATTCTGTTCTGTGATCCATATGTCTGTTTTGTATCAGTACCATCCTGTTTTGATTACTACAGGTTTGTAATATAACTTGAGGTCTGGAATTGTGATGCCTTCAGCTTTGTTTTTTCCTTTTCAAGATTGCTCTAGCTATTCGGGGCCTTTTGTGGTTCCATACTAATTTTAAGATTATTTGTTATAGCTCTGTGAAAAATGTTTTTGGTATTTTGATACAGATTGCATTAAATATGTAGATTGCTTTGGGTAGTATAGACATTTTAACAATATTTGTGATTCCAGTTCATAAGCATGGAATGTCTTTCCATTTCTTTGTGTTGTCTTCAATTTCTTTCATCAGTGTTTTAGAGTTTTCAGAATACAGGTCTTCCGCTTCTTTGATTAGGTTTATTCCTTGGTGTATCATATTGGTTTTGGTGCAGTTGTAAATGGGATTGATTCCTTCATTTCTCTTTGGATTTCTTCATTATTTGTGTATAGAAATGCAACAGATTTCTGTATGTTGATTTTGTAGCCCGTGACTTTATTGAATTTGTGTATCAATTCTAGCAATTTTTTGGTGGGGTCTTTAGGGTTTTCTATATAAAGTATTGTCATCTGCAAAGAGTGAACATTTCACCTGTCATTTTGGATGCCCTTAATTTCTTTCTATTGTATGACTCCTGTGATAGCCATGTTTTTATTAGAGCAAGAAGATGAAAGAAATATTCAGAGAAGTTGAGGATATTGGATGTTTTGCTGATAAGAGACTGGAACTTACCAGCAGCCCAATAACAGAAACGTTTGGGAATTAGGGAAAGAGTAGATTAGGTGATTAGAAGATTAGATTCAGTGTAGTAAGGGGTTAAGTCTAATAGTATGGTTGAGGTTTGACAATGTAAGGTCTGGAGGCATCCAGATGAAAAAACTGTAGTTGTATATTTAATCAATATTAGGAGAAGTGAAGTCACGTGAAGTCAATATCGTCCTAAAAAATATGATCACCTTTGCATCCTGGGATCTGGAACACACACATGGTTAATGGAATTAACATAGACCTGGGATTCTTATAAGTTATGGCTTCTTTTCTTTGCTGCACTGCTAATACAGTGTTTCTCTACTTTTTTTTTTTTATTATTCTCCCCAAGGGAGCTTTTTAAGACATTTTTTCCTCATCCCATTCCCCCCATGAAATATTAATACCATAGATACACTACATATCTGTTTAGGTATTGTGGCCCTTTGGAAAACCACAAACCACTGTAATATCTAAAATATTTGAAACTCACCCCAGGAGCTGATTCACTGATTGAGGATACTTGCATATGTATGCTTAGGGAAATCAACTTGCTTCAATTTATATACCTTTAAAATGGGAATTCACCCTGTATATATATTAGTGGTGCCATATGGATCAAAAATCACTTAGAAAAAATTTTAAATGTTACAAAAATAGGTGGCATTACTATTATCTTTAAGTTCTAAGATCGTTCCACTTTTAAAAAGTAGTTTTATTGAGATATAATTCACATACCATATAATTTACCCATTTAAAAGTATATAATTTAATGGTATTTACTATATTGAGTTACACACCATCACCATAGTCAATTTCAGAATATTTTCATCATCCCCCAAAAAACTCCTTACTCATTCATTAGTAAGCACTGCCCCACCCACCCACTTCTTGACATGGCGCCCAACCCTGTGCAACCTCTAATCTATTTTCTGTCTCTATAGATTTACTTGTTCTGGACATTTAATATAAATGGAATCATATAATATATGCTTGTTTGTGACTGGCTTCTTTTCCCTATTATAATATTTTGAAAATTCATCCATGTTATAGTATACATTAGTACTTTATTCTTTTTTTTTTTTTAGATATAGTTTATTGTCAAATTGGCTTATATACAACACCTAGTGCTCAGAACTTCATTCTTTTTATTAACAAATAAGATTCCATTTATTTGTCATTCATCAATCAGTGGACATTTGGGTCATCTCCGTTTTTGACTGTTATGAATAATAACCATATGTACTTGTACAAATTTTTGTTGGATGCCTGTTTTCATTTCTCTTGGGTGTACGCCTAGGCGTGAACTTCTGGTCATATAGCAACTCTGTGTGCTTGCTTAAGAAATGCCCAAAATGTTTTCCAAAGTGGCTGTATCATTTAATATTCCACAAACAGTGTATAAGGGTTCTAATTTCTCAAAGTCATTTTTTTATCATAATTTTTGACATCCAGAAGCCAGGGTCTCCAGCCTCCTAAGGAAAGCAACTCTTACTTTTTCAGGGAAAAGATGCTTCTGAATATTGGTTTGTTTTTAATTTGGCCATTGGTATGTTCTTAGAAAGTAAAGTATTAATTTGAAAACATTGAAGTAGTATCTTCCAATTGGTTTGCATCTTTAGTGTTTTTAAGTTGGTAGAAGCTTCTAAAATTTTAGCTTTGGGTTATGGACTTAAACTAGTAGATTTAGTAGAAACCTGAGATTATCTTTTCTAATCCCCACATTTTACAGAGGGGAAAACAGTAGCCCATAGAGAGTAAGTGGTTTGTGTAGAATGTTAGTGTTATTAGTCAAAAAGTGGCAGAACTGGGCATTTTCAATGTTCCGTTAACCTCTGTGTTATTCACTCTGCCTGCTAATTATAGATGTTTTTCAAGTTTCTTTTCTTTCTTTTGTATGACATTTGGCAGTTTCAATCATTACTATAACTTGAAAAAAAAAAAATCACCTGGTCACAAATGACTCAAATATTTGTCTCAAGTCCATATCTCTGTATAGAACTTAAGATTCATATGTTCAGTTGTCTATTGAACATATGTCTACAAATGTTTGTACATATATAAAATTTAACACACCCAAAACAGTACCAATTATCTCTTCACCAATAATAAGATTTTTCTAACTTCACTGTTGCTTTTTTTAAAAATAAGTTTCTTTTTTTTTAATGTTTATTTATTTTGAGACAGAGAGAGAGAGAGACAGAGAGAGCGTGCATGCACGTGAGGGAGGGAGGGGAAGAGAGAGAGCGGGAGAGAGAATCCCAAGCAGCTCTTGTGCTGTGAGCACAAAGTCTGGCATGGGGCTGGATCCCATGAACCATGAGATCATGACCTGAGCTGAAATCAAGAGTTGGATATTTAACCAACTGAGCCACTCAGGTGCCCCCTAACTTCACAGTTTCTCATACCACTTTCATATGTCTCAGATAAGACTCTGTCACTTGCCTCCAGTTTTATCTTTATAAAATCATTTCCATTCTTCCTCAGTAGTTTTTCTTGGGCCCCAGGCTCGCTCTTGAGGATCTAATGTTTGATTAAAAAAAAAAAAACCTGTAAAATAAATTGGAGGAACTTTTGTACCTAAAAACTATTGAGGCACCACAGACTGGGAGCAAGTTCTTTTACTCACTGGGGCCTCACTTTCTTTGTCATAAAACAAGGAGGTTGGATTAGTTGGTTTTCATTAAGTTTTCATATTCTAAGTCCTTTTTCTCCCTCTGCTTCAATAGTGCTTGCAGGCTTTGGAGTTCCTGCATTCGAACCAGGTCATTCACCGAGACATCAAGAGTGACAATATCCTGTTGGGAATGGATGGTTCTGTCAAGCTAAGTGAGTAAGAAGGATGACACTTCTCTTCCTGATGGGACCCTGCCTCCTTGGGGAAGGGTAATCACATACAATAGTGGCTACAAGACTCAGCGAGAGGTCTTCAGTTCGAGGCACACATTGGAGATTTCGCGGGTTCAGTTCCAGACCGCTGCGGTAAAACAGACATTGCCGTAAAGCAAGTCAAATGAATTTTTTGGTTTCCCAGTGCATATAAAAGTTATGTTTACACTATACTGAAGTCGAGTAAGTGTGTTATAGCGTTATGTCTAAAACACTATGTACATACCTTAATTAAAAAATACTTCATTGCTTAAAAACTGCTAATCATTATCGGAGCTTTCAGCCAGTCATAATCTTTGCACTGATGAAGGGTCTTGCTTCGGTGTTGATGGCTGCAGACTGCTCAGGATGGTGGCTGCTGAAGGCTAGGGTGGCTGTGGCTATTTCTTAAAATAAGACAATAATGAAGTTTGCTGTGTTGACTGATTCTCTTCCACTTCATGGACAATTTCTCTGTAGCTTGCAGTGCTGTTTGATAGTGTTTTATCCATGGTAGATCCGCTTTCAAAAATGGAGTCAGTCCTCTCAAGCCCTGCTACTGCTTTATCAACTACATTTATATAATATCTTAGATCCTTTGTGTCATTTCAACAGTCTTCACAGCATCTTCACCAAGAGTAGATTCCATCTCAAGAAATACTTTCTTAGCTCATCCATGAGAAACCACTCCTCATCTGTTCAAGCTTTATCATGAGATTGCACTAATTCAGTCACATCTTCAGGCTGCGCTTGTAACTTTAAGAGCAAGTTCTCTTGCTCTATCACATCTGCAGTCCGAACATAGACATTTATCGATTTAAATAAGTTTGCCGTCTTATATGGGTGCAGTTTGTGATGCCCCAACACAATTACAGTAGTAACATCAAAGATCACTGGTCACAGACCACCATAACAAACGTAATAATAATGAAAATGTTAGAAATATTATGAGAATTATTAAAACGTAACACAGAGACATGAAGTGAGTAAATGCTGTTAGAAAAATGGCACCAATAGACTTGCTCATCACAGAATTGCTATAAACCTTCAATTTGTAAAAATTTGTGATGTGCATTAAAGTGAAATGCAGAAAAATGAGGTATGTCTGTATTTCCTGGGATTTGCAAGCTCTTTATGTTACTCAGCACTATACAGGGTGTCATTTCTGTTTTTTTCCCATCCATTTATATGTTTAGCCAGAAGAAATTTGCTGAATGCCCACTGTGTGCTAAATCCAGTGATGGGCACCACAGATACTTTTGCTTGTCTTCAAGTAGTTCTCAGTCTAGCACTGGAGACATAATAATTAGAAAATAGAAATTTTACATTTACAAAGAAATTAGTGTAATTTCTTTGATTCATTCATTCAGCAAATTTTTATAAAATTATCTATTATACCTGGACTCTCTGGGAATAAAAAAAAAATGAGGAAGACATAGCCTTCTCTACCAAAGACCTCATAAGTTATTTATTTATTTATTTATTTATTTATTTTTTAATTTTTTTTTAATGTTTTATTTATTTCTAGGAGAGAGAGACAGCGTGAGCAGGGGAGGGTCAGAGAGAGAGGGAATCACAGACTGAAACAGGCTTCAGGCTCTGAGCTGGCAGTCAGCACAGAGCCCGACGCGGGGCTCAAACCCACGAACTGCGAGATCATGACCTAAGCGAAAGTCGGACGCTTAACCGACTAGGCCACCCAGGCGCCCCAAAGACTTCATAATTTAAATAAGCATATAATTGCAATATAATGTGAATGAACTATAAGCAGAACATTTGTTCAAAAGGGCAAGGACCAGTAGCCTAGACAAATAGCAGCTCATGGGAAGATTGTTAGCAGTCTTTGTCCAGGAGCACAGGGTGAGAAACTAGTTAAAGCAGGGCCATTCCTGCTTGTAGGTGATTAGGGCTTAAGTCTGGGATTCATTCCCAGAAAATAAAGCAAGAACCTGGACTGCCAAATTCTGAGGCATGGGAGTGGTTTTCAAGAATAAAGCAGAATTGGAGCAAGTAATCAAGGCCAGAGTGGGTACCTTTGACTTTAATGCCTAGTTCTTCTGGCTTAAGGTGGGGTAGGAGGCCAGAGATGATGTTTCTTTTGTTCCTCCTGTTTCTTTTCAACGTTGGACAGAGGCCAGGCTAAGAGCTGGACGTGAAGGTTGCAATCATGTGATTCAAGCTCTGGAGAGACCAGGGATTGCCGTGGCTGGGCTCTAGGCAGAGCTTGACGGCTAGGGAGAGGCACATAGTCAGTACTCCTGGAAGATGTACCCTAAATACAAGTCCATTCCTTCTTTTCTTTTCTTTTTCTAGCTGATTTTGGATTCTGTGCCCAAATCACCCCAGAGCAGAGCAAACGGAGCACCATGGTGGGAACTCCATACTGGATGGCACCAGAGGTTGTCACACGGAAAGCCTATGGGCCCAAGGTTGACATCTGGTCCCTGGGCATCATGGCCATTGAAATGATTGAAGGGGAGCCCCCATACCTCAATGAAAATCCTCTCAGAGTGAGTGTTACTAGTCCCATTTCAAGATGTTTGGGTTATTGTCTTTAGTCCCAAGAAATGAGACTCGGGCTTTTCCCTACAGATCCTAACCTGGATCTATCTTTTCTAGATAAAACTAGGCACTATTGGATATAAAGTATAAATGCTCAAAGGAAAGAGATATTCACAGTCACTCAATCATTTATCCCACAATTATTTGAGTTCTGCCATGTAACCATGTAACAGTAGCTGTTCTAATGGCAATGAGGAAATTAATAAATAGTAACAGAAGGTAAGTGCTGTGGAAAAAAGCTGAATAAAGGGCTTATGAGAGCAATGGGGAAAGGGGGAGAAGGGTGCTATTTTATTGAGTAGAGAAGGAAGTTCTCTCTTTTAAGTTATTTGAGCAGACTCCTGAAGAAAGGAGCAAGCCATAAGATTAATCTGATGCAAGAGTTTCCCAGGTATCAAGTATATAAAGGACTTGATATGAGAACACACTTGTATCCTCGTAAAAACCAAAGAGGCCAGTGTCCCTAAGTGAGTGGGGAGAATAGTACACAAGGTCAGAGAATTAGCGGGGAACCAAATCAGGTAAGACCTTGTGACTATTTTGAGAACTTGGCTTTTATTCTGTAAGAGATCGGAAGCCATTGAAGGATTTTGAGCTGAAGAATAGTATGACCTAATTTATGTTATAAATTAACCATTTTGGCTGCTTTTAATGGAACACAAACTCTGAAACACTGTTACAATTGTTCAGGTAAGAGTGGTGGACTTTATTAGTGGCATGAAGAGGGATTAAACTCATGAAATATCTTGAACATACAGCTGACAAGATGAATTAGGTATCAGAGAAAGAGGAATTAACAATTCCTGTAAGATTTTGCACCTTAATTGCTGAAAAAATTCAGTTGCCATTTACTGAGAAGATTGAAGAGCAAATAAAATGGGATAATAGAGTTAGGTTTTAATGTGTTAATTTGAAATGTTTATTAGACATCCAAGTGGAGATGTTGAATAGAGTTGGGCATATGAGTCTGGAGTTCAAGGGTGAGAGGTCAAGGCTATAAATATAAATTTATCAGAGGTAGTATATAGTTGGTTTACTTAAAGCTTTGGAACTGGACGATTGATGTGATCACTCTCACCTAGGGAGTATGGTTTGAGTACTGAGCCCTGGGGTACTCTCGGTGTTTACAGTTTGGAGGAACTAGCAAAGTAGACCAAGAAATGGCCTTTCTAGAACTGAGAGAAGTGTGTTCCAGAGGCCAAGAGAACAAAGTGTTGGGAGAAGGAGGGTGGACCACTGTGTCAAATGTCACTGATTGTATGAGATAAAGTTAAGAAATAAACATTAGATTTGCCAGTGTGGAGGTAAGTGATGAGCTTGATAGTATCAGTGGAGTGATGGTGATGAAATGAAAGCCTAATTAGAATGAATCCACCAAATGGGAGAAGTTGAGATGGCATGTGAAAGCAGTTGTTGTTAAAGGAGTTTTGCTTTTAAGAGAAAAGGGAAATGGAGCAGGAACTAGAAGTATAGTTGAGGAAGGGTTTTGGTTTTTTTTTTTAAGATATTATTACATCATGTTTATGTGAGGATAGGAATGATCTAGTGCAAGGGAGGAGAGTGGTCCTGTCCAAGAGAGAAGTGACATCTGTAGGAGTGATGTCCTTTAGTAGGTGAGAGGGGATGGATCAAGTATTGAAGTAGAGTATTAGATTAGAGTATGGACAATTTATTCACTGTAATAAGAGAGGGAAGGCAGAGTATATGAATACAAATGCAAGTATGTTGGTAATTTTGGTCATGGGCAAATATGAGAATTACCCTGATTGCTTTTATTTTCTCATTTCTCCCAACCTCCCCTCCAGTGCAGGAATTATATGTGAGTTGTTGGTAGGGGGTCATCCGATCTTAACTGGACACGTCTTGGATAGCTTGGATTATTGGAAAGTGCTTCAGTGTACCAAACTGAAACTGCCCGCAGGTCCCAGCTTTGGCCTCTGAATCCACATCTTTCCCCATCTTCTAGTAGCCTTGAAAATGATGACCAGCAGGGTGTGATGGAAATAAGACTGGGATTAAAATCAGCGAACAGGAGCTCCTATGAATAACTTGATATCAGGCACATCCCTTTATGTTTCTGGATTTTATTTGTGAAACAGGGATGATTCTTGCCTGTTATCCAGATTTATTGTGGTCATTAAATGAGGTAGGGTTTGTGTAAACATTTTGTGAATTAAAGTGCTGAGTTCTTGATAAGGACTGTTTATTTGTTTTGTTTTATCTTGTTATTTTTTTTTTAACTTGTTCCATAAGATGTTTCATGTTAGGGGAACCAGGGAAGCAACAGGGAAACAGATTGTTGCTTTACAGACATGTCCTTTTTATATTCCTTTCTGCTAGAAGAAATCAGTTCTTAGGTGACTGAGGTGAAGGCATCAGGAATAATTTCCTCCAGCAAATGGGCAGATGTTTAACTCATAGGCTAAATAAAGAATAATAATAAAGCCATGGGTCTGGAACACACTGCATAAGTTTGTAAAGCGCTTTCCAATATACTATTTTGTTTTATTTTTATAGGCATGTGAGATAGGCACTATTTTACAGATGAGGAATTTGGAAACTCACATGGCCTTTAAATGTTAAATCTGATCCTTAGGTCATATTCTTTCCAGTATACCAAAGCTGTCTCTTTGTGTCCTAGAGGCATAAAGCAGCTGACCATATTTCTAGAGGGCAAGTGTGGGGACTAGGAGCCCCAGCTGGAGCCCAAGGTGACTCTCCATTTGTATTGCCAGGCCTTGTACCTCATTGCCACCAATGGGACCCCGGAGCTTCAGAACCCAGAGAAGCTGTCAGCTTTCTTCCGGGACTTTCTGAACCGCTGTCTGGAGATGGACGTGGAGAAGAGAGGTTCAGCTAAAGAGCTACTGCAGGTAACTGTCCCTGTGCGGAGAAGCTCCAAATTCAAGGGATCACTACACCAAACCTTTTTTGCTTCATTTTTGTCTGTGAGGCACTACTAGGCCTCTCTCTTACAACTTACCTACACTCAACTTCTGTTCCTGGTTCCTAACCTCCTTCATCCCTGGGCCTTTGCTCACGCTATTCCCTGAGACTCTTCCTCAGTCTATTAAAACTACACATAGGCTTAGTTTAAAAATCTGCTTACTGAGCTCCTGTCGAATTTTGCCTGTATCTTTCATCAGCACATCTTTTGTTCTGACTGAATTAGAGTGAGATTCCGCCAGGTTGTGGGGAAGCACAGATTTGGGGGTTTACCAAAATTTTCATACTCCTATCTGCGTCATCCTGAAATTACATAATTATTTCATAGGGTTGCAAAAACTGCCTTTAACAGGCCACCATGTAAGTATCACATTCAGCTTTATGATGGCGATGAATCTGTAGGCATGCACAGTTAGTTACTTTTGTATTATGAGGACTATGAGCAGCTGAGCAAGGCTGGGCAGACCTACTGCATTAAAGTTAGTTATGAACAACTCTGTCTCTCCCATTTGATTATAACTTCTGTCTTATTATCTGATCTCGTCTAATACCTAGGACCTGACTTCGAAAAGGTATTCAGAAAATATTTATTGAATTGAATGAAATTGCTTAAATTACTTACCTTCATTGAAATGCTACCCTCCAGAATAGATTTGGCAGTTCTTCAGAGTTATGGATCTACAGAGCACTGGTCTGTTGGATAAGAGCTTTGGGCTCTGCCAAGTGTAACCTATTGGTCTCTAGGATCCTTTGGGATTGAAAACCCCTTCTAACAGGCATTATAATATAGGATCCCTTTGCCTTTCATATGAGGTTTATTCTGGAAACCCTAGGCATGGAAAAATGTTCAAACACTACTCCAAGCCTCTGATTGGTGAAGATATTGTCAATTAGGTACCAGATTATAGTTATTGAAAGATCAGTGCCCTCTAGAGTTTCCTTTCTGATACAATAATGTAACTAATTATAACTGCATTATATTGAATCTTTACCACATTTCAGGCACTAATTTAAATATTTCTGTTTATTCTTTGTAACATCCCTGTGACTTACAGGTTCTATTATTCCCATTTATATAGGAAAGCAAGTGAGGTTTCAGTAACTTCACATGATTACATAGCTATTATGTGGCGGACCTGGGGTTTTAACCTTTGTCTGGCTCTCAAGTGTGTATTCTCTTGGCCACTGCTCTTTTGCCTCAAAGAATGCTAAAACTGGAAGGACTTTAGCGCTAATGTACTATACTTTCTTCATTATACAGAGGAGGAAACTGAGGCTTCCCAGTTGAGTTTTGGATCATGCGTCATTGGATCCTTGTTGTGACATTGATCATTGGGTTATCATACTTTCTCAATTCAGAGAGGAGTCATAGAAATATGTGATTTGATTAAGTGGTTCTTTAACTTGTTACTGTGCATTGTAAATATTCAAGACCATGACTTTTGGAATCTTAAATCCAAAGCTTCACGTCTTTCTCCTGTGAGAACACATATACGGACAGAAATACAGAGGGTGTTATGTTGGAATTTGTATCTTCACGATTTAGCCAAGATTTTTTATTTCTTTCATAGTAATAGTAACTTCTTGTCCTCAGTGCCTTTTTATATCCTATCTGTATCCAAAAAGAAGTTGAAGCATCTTCCAGCAATGAATATGTGCATATATGCCTATATGTGTATGTGCCTAGACAGTATAATAAAAGGGACTTATAAGGATAGCAGAAGGATCAAATATGCTAATTATCTGAGTTTAATTTAAACATCAAATTTGATTCTCAGTTTCCTGGTGTCCAGGACAGAAAAGGAAATGTGATAGTTCCTATATTTCCTATCAAATGGAAAAATCTCACATCCTCAAGACAAGACACAAAGCCCTTTCACTACTAAATGTTAGAAAAATAATTTTTAGTTAAGAGGCTCTGAGTTACATAAAGGCTTGTTTTCCATGACACTTTTGCTGAAAATGCAGATAAAGTTTTCATACGATGTTTTCTCCAAAATGGTCGTCTTTTTTTTTTTTTTTAACATGTATTTATTGTTAGAGAGAGGCAGAGCATGAGCTGGAGAGGGCCAGAAAGAGAGGAAGACACAAACAGTGTCAGAAATCACAAACAGTGAGAACATGACCTGAGCCGAAGTCAGTCACTTAACCGACTGAGCTACCCAGGCGCTCCCCCCCCCCACCTTTTTTTTTAATGTTTATTTATTCTGAAGAGAATGGGGCGGTGGGAGAATGAGAATGAGCAGGGGAGGGGCAGAGTAAGAGAGGGACACAGAATCCAAAGCAAGCTCCAGGCTGTGAGCTGTCAGCACAGAGCCTGATGCAGGCTTGAACTCAACGAACCATGGGATCATGACCTGAGCCGAAGTCGGACACTTAACCAGCTGAGTCACCCACATGCCCCCAAAATGGTCTTCTTTAATAGTTGTGGGTGCGGCCCAAAGTACAGTCCAATGAAAGTGATTTGGAAAAGGACCATGCTATTGAAGGCCTTTTTGGACTCAAAGATAGAACAATAAATTCTTAGATCAGTGCTCCTGAAATGCAGTATCGAAATATACCATTAGGTCATGGTCAGTCAGTAATTTCCCCTGGAGATAATTATTATTTTGATATTCACCATAGTTTAGTTTCACCTAAGATATAAAGTGGAATCATACAATATGATTCTTGTGCCTGGCTTCTTTCACTCATCATAGTGTCTATGGGATTCATCCTGTTGTCAGTGTGTCAATTTTTCGTTCTTTGAAATTGCTGTGTAATTTTCTGTATAGTATTATATAAATATTACATTATTCGTTCTTTCATTCTCTTGGACATTTGGGTTCTTTTTAATTATGACTATTTTTTAAGCATTTAAAATGTTTATTCTTTTTAAAATATATATATTTTAACTTAAATCCAGGTTAGTTAACATATAGTGTAATGATGATTTCCTGAATAGAATTTAGTGATTCATCACTTATCATATAACATCCAGTGCTCCTCCCAACAAGTGCTCTCCTTAATGCCCATCACCCATTTAACCCATTCCCCACCCAACTCCCCGGGCAATCCTCAGTTTGTTCTCTGTATTTGAGGGTTTCTTATGGTTTGCTCCCTCTCTTATCCTATTTTTACATCCCTTCCTCTATGTTCATCTGTTTTGTTTATTAAATTCCACATAAGGGTGAAATCATATGATATTTGTCTTTCACTGATTTATTTTGCTATAATACACTCTAGTTCCATCCATGTTGTTGCAAATGGCTAGTTATGACTATTTTAAGTAAAGCTTCTATGAACATTCTTGTGTGTGTCTTTTGGTGGATACACAAACTCATTTCTCTTGGAAATATACCTGTGAGTAGAAAGGCCGGGATATAGCAAAGATGTGTGTTTAAGTGGTAGGTAGATCCTATCAAACAGTTTTCCAAAATGGTTTGTTATCTCTTAACAATGTTCTTCAACTTGGGGATGATCTGAAGCTCTCCAGACAGAGCCTTGTGCAAACATGGATGCCCTTAACATCTTATAATGGTTACTGAGGAAGAATGGTAAATAGTCATATGTCTTTTTCTCTTTTTCTCCTTTCTAGCATCAGTTCCTGAAGATTGCCAAGCCCCTGTCCAGCCTCACTCCACTGATTGCTGCAGCAAAGGAGGCAACCAAGAACAATCACTAAAACCACGCTTGCCCCAGCCTCATTGTGCCAAGACTTCTGTGAAATAAATGCTCATTTTAGAAATTCCAACCCCTGATGCCCTCTCTTCCTTGCCTTGCTCCTCCCATTTCCTGGTCTAGTGCTCTCATGACCTTGATCCTTGAAATCTATGTGTTCAGCATTGAAGAGAACTACAACTGACTAATGGGATGATGGCCATTTCTAAAAAAGGAATTTCCTCCCAATTCACAGGTGTGAGGGTGGTTTACGATCAAGGGCTTCTGTGAATAACCCCTTGGGCTCCTTTTCTCATCTCCCCCACCCCGATCTCACACCTGCCAGTCAGTTCTTAACTCTATAATTTTTTGGCTTTATAACATTATCAATTTGCGATCAGTTGAGACTACTTTAATGCTTGCCTTTCTTTGACTGAGCTGCCCAAACACCTATTGTACTTGAAAATTGGAACAGCTGGAGGAATGCCGTAACGGTTGATAATCTGCCAGGGATGTGAAATGGCTCATCTTCCTGGACTGTGGCTTTGGTGCAGCTGATCCAGATATGGGAGAGAGAGCTACCATGTTTTCTCTTTGTGTATGCTTCTTGCAGCTATTTGGGAGGATCTTCACCCAGTAGTGTCCCCCGTGCTATTTCTTGTGAAATGGTCTTGGCTATGTAGCAGCTTTTGATTCCCTACATCCCCTAGGCTGCTGCCCCAATTCTGTCCTTGTTTAGAACATTGAGAGGTTGCCCAAGGCACATGCTGGGTGAGAACAGTGTGAGAAGTCAGGGGGAAAAAATGTAGCTGCTTTTAGAACAAAGCTGGGTATCAGCACCTGTCCCGCTGTACCTATGTGTTGTTTTGAGAACTCAGCTTCTTTCTCCATCTGGCATAAGGAGCTGAAAGATTAACTTAGATCTTCTGATGGCCTGAGTCTTTGGGTCAGAGGGAAGGATCTCCAAATGTGAAACTACATGTTAGTTTTGGATGGATTTGGCAACCTGATAAGATACTCTGCCGGCCGTGAGGGGACCCTGTTTTTACAATGCATGGCCAAGCTCTCTGCAAATGGAATTGCTTGCACTGGGTGTTGGGGATGTTTGCTACCTCCTGCTATCTTTGTGGTTTTGGTCCTCGCACTATGATAGGACCCCTGGCCAGCATTGTGGCTTGTCATGTCAGTCCCATTGGCTACCGTGTTATGCTCTGAGGTACCACTGCCTCTGTAGCACAAGTTTTATTTCCTTCAATAAAAGGAGATGAAAATATTCTACTTGGAGTATGCCTTTCTTCTTTTCCCTTTTTCCTTTTCTAATTTTTTTATTTTGAAATAATTTGAAACTTTTAAGAAAACTTAAAAATCTATATTATGAAATATATATATTTTTTTCTCCCTGAAATCTGAGATTAAGTTACAGATCGATAGATGCCCCTTTACCGCTGTGTACTTCAATGTGTAGTCATTCCTCTTAATACTTTTATTTTAAATACAACTTAAGAGAAATGTGTATATATTATAAGGTATTTGCTCAGGCAGTTGTGGAAACAGAAGTCCCATGATCCACATCTGCAAGTTGGAGGCCCATGAAGGCCGGGAGTGTAGTTCAAAGGCCTGAGAGCTAGAGAGCCAGTGGTGTAGATTCCAGTCAGTCTGACACGCAAGAACCAGGAGCACCCAGGGCAGGAGCTTGATGTCCCACCTCAACAGTCAGGCAGAGAGCAACCCATTCCACCTTTGTGTTCCATTCAGACCTTCAGCTAATTCGATGATGCCCAGCCAAGCAGGCTCATCAACTTTACTCTGTCCACCAATTCATATGCTAATCCCTTCTGGAAATACTCTTACAGACACACCCAGAAGGAATGTTTAACCAGATACTGGGCATCCCATGGCCCATTGAAATTGACACAGAAAGTTAACCATCACATGCCCCATCCCCACCTCCAGGTGGAGAAGAGAACTCCAGCGGGGACTCAGTGAGCTGACAGCTTTCACAGTGCTGTCTGTTACGACTTTTAGATCAAGGGGTCAACAGTGAAGAGTGAAATAAGTCAGTCAGAGAAAGTTATCAAATGTTTTCATCATATGTGGAATGAAGACCATGGGGGAAGGAAAGGGGGAAAAATAGTTTCAAACTGAGAGGGAGGGATGCAAACCATGAGAGACTTAAATACAGAGAACAAACTGAGTGCTGGCCGGGGGGGAGGGGAAAATGGGTGATGGACATTGAGGAAGGCACTTGTTGGGATGAACACTGGGTGTTAACATGTAAGCAATGAATCATGCGAATCTACTCCCCAAACCAAGAGCACACTGTATACACTGTATGTTAGCTAACTTGACAATAAATTATATTTAGAAGGAAAAAAAAAAAGTGAAAAGGTTGGTGACCCCCAATGTTGGAAAAAACTACAAAGGTACTAGGGGTCCTGCATGCGGTTACTGAGAGGACAAGTACAACAGCATTGCTGACGTGTAACAGGAGGAATGTTAGGTGACGGTACAGCCCATCACCTGGAGTGTTAGACAGGAGTGTTCTGCCTTCTACTTTGAGCTTGCAGTGGTAAACTGGTAGTCTGACGAGGCCTGAGGAATTGTTAGCTGATTGCCCTACTGGAATCTCAGAATCTTGGAGTTGTCTGATAGGTGTTAAAACAGAAGTATTGCCTCTCCTGTGAACTTTCCAACACTCTGTTTACAGTGTATAGGCATGATGGTTTATTACTGGGATATCTAGACATCCACTCAGATAATGGAACATTCTTCAGACCCGTACAGTTTAACAGCATATGTTCATGCTTTTTATTGCCTGCAGAGTGTGGAGGCAAGAGAACTCTGAAACTCGCTACTCACAGACAATTGCTGCTTATTTAATTCGCCATGGGTACTGTAAGCATCTGTCCCGTGCATTAGTTTTCTATTGCTACATAACAAATTACCACACACGTGGCTCAAGACAATACAGATTATCTCAGTTCCTATAGGCCAAACGTTTGAGTGCGGCATGGCCTGATATTTTGCTCAGAGTCTCATTCGACTGAAATCAAGGTATCAACCAGGGCTGTAGTTCACCTGGGCCTTGAAGTCCTCTTCCAGGCTCACTACTTGTTGGCAGAATTCATTTCCTTGTAGTTATATGACTGAAGTCCTCATTTTCTGTCTAGCTGTCAGCCAAGGACAACTCTCAGCTCCTAGAGGCTGCCTACCGTTTCTTGCCCCACATGCCCCGTAGGCAATTCTTGAAACAAATATTTCCTTGATTCCAGATTAGCCAGAGCACATTTCTCTGACTTTCACTTTGGCAACCAGCCAGAGAAAACTCTGCTTTTAAAAGGTTCATGTGATTAGGTCAGGCTTATTTAGATAATCACCATCTTAAGGTCAACCAATTTGGGAACTTAATTACAATCTGCCAAACCCTTCATCACAGCACCTAGATTCCTGTTAGATTGGAGAAACCAGAAGAAGTTATGTACACCAAAGGTTGGGAATCTTGGGGAGCTTAGTCCACTTGGTCTACTATAACAAAATGCCATATACTGGGGAGCTTATAAATAATAGGAATTTCTCACAGTTCTGGAGGCTGAAATGTCCAAAATCATGATGTCAGCATGGTCAGGTCCTGGTGAAGGCCCACTTCCGGTTGCAGACTGGTAACTTCTTGCTGTACCCTCACATGGCAGGGGAACTAGGGAGCTCTGTGGGGTCTCTTTTCTAAAAGGAATAATCCCATTCATGAGGGCTCCACCCTCATGACCTAAGTACCTCCAAAGCCCCCACCTCTTCATACTATCACTTTGAGCATTAGGATTTCAACATAAGAATTTGAAGGGATGGCAGATACATTCAGACCATAGCAGAGGTCATCTTAGAATTCTTCAAAAAATTTTTTTTCATGTTTCCTTATTTGAGGGGCACCTGGGTGGCTCAGTCAGTTAAGTGTCCGACTTCAGCTCTGGTCATGATCTCATAGTTCGTGGGTTCAAGCCCCGCGTTGGGCTCTTGTGTTGACAGCTAGCTCAGAGTCTGGAGTCTGTTTCAGATTCTGTGTCTCCCTCTCTCTCTCTGACCCTCCCCTGCTCATGCTGTCTCTCTCTCTCTCTCTCAGATATAAATAAAACATTAAAAAAATTTAAATGTTTCCTGATTTGCGAAAGATAAAGAGCACAAGCAGGGGAGGGCCAGAGAGAGGAAGGAGAGAGAGAGAGAGAAGAGAGAGAGAGAGAATCCCAAGCAGGCTCTGCACTGTCAGTGCAAAGCCCAATGCTGGGCTTGAACTCACAAACTGTGAGATTATGACCTGAGCCAAAATCAAGAATTGGATGCTTGACTGGCAGAGCCACCCAGGCACTCTGGGTCATCTTAGAATTCTGCCCAGCATATCCTGGAAGGGTCTGTCTACTCTCAGGCATCTTTTAAGGACATGGGAACTAGGGGAAAGGGCAAGAACTGAAGTAGTTTAACTACAGTGCAGGGACCTGAACCCAGGTATTCTTTTCCATACCTCTGTATGCTCTTATCAAGAGTAGGCAGGGCCAGCCGGGTGGCTCAGTTGGTAAAGCGTCCAGCTTTGGCTCAGGTCATGATTTTGCAGTTCATGGTTCAAGCCCCAGATCAGGCTCTGTGATGACAGCTCAGAGTCTGGAGCCTGCTTCGGATTCTGTCTCCCCCTCTCTCTGCTCCTCCCCTGCTCACACTCTTTTTATGAAAAATAAATAAAATTTTTAAAAAATCTTTTTAAAAAGAGTAGACAGATACCCACCCAAAGGCACTACTAGAGCAGTGAGGCTGTCTGGGTGGTGACCAGTTCAACTGAGGGCACACTAATACCTTTATCCTGCATTTGATGTTATTTTATACCTGCCATGTGGGCACTGTGCAAGGTGTCCTCACCCATGGGTGTAAGTAAATGCAGTCCACCTACTGTGGAACCATGGAGGAAGGAGGTTGGTGGTATTGGAACTACTCCTGGGTTCCTGTTAAGGTAATTGTGCTGGCCAGATGTTATAGATAATTTCAGAAGAAGCCTCTCACCAGAAATCAGGGGCTACCGGAAACCGTGGGAGACATTTGGAGGAAGTACTTGGATCCTTTCAAGAGACTCATCACCCAGGCTATTACATTCTTCTAGGCATCTCTTATGACAACGGCTCCTTTGCTAATGTGTCATAATGCTGAATCAGTCATCAGTTATTGGATATAGCAAGGGAGACCTGGAAGCATTCCAGTATTTTCTAACATTTACCTGCTGCATGTTTCCTATCCTGCTCCACTGAATCCTGCTACCCACTACCTGCCTATGAAACTGTCAATAATGGACTCTTAGGTTTCATGTCTGACTCTTCCTCTACTTCCTGGGTTGACATAGGCTTCTTGTCATTGGAAAGGGCTTGGGAGCAGTCCTATAGGCCTTGGTTAGGCTTTATTAAAGCCTGTAACTATGAATATTTGCCTTAACTGCATACAGTGTGAGCGTGCATGTGTACACACACACACATACACACACACAATTCTGGACTGGATAATATGTTTTTCCTAGCTTGTTTTCCTGTGTGGCCAAATGGTCTTCACCTGTTTGCATCCAGTAACCATGACCTATAACCCTGAGGTGATAATCAGCTATTTTATGTTTTATGGGATTCTCAGGACCCCCATAGCCTCCACCTGCTTAGATGTAAAGGAGAAAACTTCCCAGTGGGTATTGAGGAGAGGGGACTAGGAAATATCATAGACTTATACCTGAGTGGAGACAAAGACTTGAAGCTGAAGACAACAATAGGAAATCTACCAGTTATGCTAGGCTAAATAACTAATGAGATCACTCTAGCCATACAGCAGCTTACCCTGGACTCCTTAGCCAGGGTGATTTTATTTTCATTATTATTATTATTATTATTATTTTAACCAGATGGATTAAGGCTGCAAAACTGATCTTCATAATCTGATAGCAGCTGTCTCTGCCCTAATCAACAATTCCTATTATTTATGGATCATGATTAGTGGTAAGTAGAATAATCAATATTCTGCATATAGAAAAAGGCAGTATGGTTATTTAGTGTATCCCAATCTGGCACCTCTTTCTCTCATCTAAGTCTGAGCTCCCTCAGCCCCTGGTTTCGGGAACAGTTAGCTCTGTATAGCTTTCCCTATTCCAGTGATTTTCAAAGTGTGGTTCCTACACCAGCAACATTAGCATTGCTTGAGAGCACTTCAGAAATGCTTTGTGGATCTGCAATCTGCAGATAAGTCTTCCAGGAGATTCTGAAACAGCTGAAGTTTGAGAACCATTCTCCAGGATTGCCTACAAATTGGAATGGTATGTATTACTGAAGGAATGGGGTGTGATATATAGAGATCACATAGAGATTGGAGGTAAAGAACTACAATGGTTGAGAAATAAGGGTTAACTTGCCCAATATTCTCTGCTGGCTGGCCTCCCAGGAAAGGAGTTGGCCTTTGAGCTCCATGGAAACTATCTACAGCCAAATGCTTAGAGAAATCAGTTCTACTAGAATGCTGATCAGGTCACTTGTCTGCCAAACCAAAACATGGTCTTTTGCCCCTAGTCTTGACAGACTCTTCTGTATGTTTGCTATATATGTGTGAATGAAACAGTGGTGGCTCAGGGCTAGGAGCCATTGTTCTGCCATGTCATGCTCCTATTGGATCACAACCCTCATCCGGCCAGCCATTCTACGGCTTTTCAGACCTCTGGCTTTGTGAAGAAACAATCTTCCTCATGGGTAGTGATGAGGAAGGGAGTTGAGGAGATACTACATAGTCCTATTCGTGCAAGGATCAGGGTCTCATTCCTGCATGCCGACTCTAAATGGAATGAGCAATAAGGGACTTCCAAACCTGCTGCTGCTCCTATATTCATTGCTTTCCTCAAAAAACACTATTCCAAAGGCCTGCTATGTGTCCTGTGTGGTCATTTGGCTTTGCTTCATGCTATTGAACTGTGTGAATATGTTGACATTATTTCTTCATTCTTCTGTTGATGAGCATTTGGGTTATTTGCTGTTTGGGGTGATGAGAAACAATACTGCTACGAACATTATCGTATATTGATCCTGGCTCACAAGAACAGACTTATCTACCAGATACCCTAGGTGTGGACTTATTAGATCATAGGGCATATATATCTTTAGCTTTCTAAGATAATACCTACAAATTTTCCAAAGAGGTTGTACCAACTCACATCCCCCACAGTTGTGGGAGTTTATACATATTGCCCAACCTTGCATTGTTCTGTCAATCCTTGCTAACATTTAATATTGTCAGACTACTTCATTGTAACCAATTTGCGTGTATAGTATAGTATTTTATTGTGCTTTTACTCTTCTTTTAAAATTTTTTAATGTTTATTTTTGAGAGAGAGAGAGAGAACGAGTGGGCCAAGGAAAAAAGAAGCACAAATATGCTGGTTACCAGGATTAAAGTATTGCTATAGTTGAGCTTCAAATTTGGAATTGAACTTCCAGGAAGTTAAAGTAACAAGGTAATGTGTATAGTATCCATTGTGAAAAAGGGAGCCGGCATGCCAGTTATTGGTGCCTCTAGACCAGCACTATCTAATAAGCTTCCTGTAATAATGGATTCTATACTTGCATTGTCCAGCATGGGAGCCATTAGCTACACGTGGCTGTTAAGCACTTGAAATGTGGTTAGTGGCTGAGGAACTGACTTTTACATTTTAATTTTTATTAATTTAAATTTAAATAACCATAGCGAGTAGCGATCTTATTGGACAGCTGAGGTCTAGAGGAAACAAAGTAGTATAGTGTAGTCGGAGTCAAATGGGCTGTGTTTAATTTTTGGCTCTGTCACAGGTACGTATGACCATGGAGAAGCTACTTAACCTTCCTGAGCTTCAGTTTCTAGATGTGTAGAGTGAGTACAATAATAGTATCTACCTTTAAGATTCCGAGCAAACAAAATAACATGTGTAAATCATTTAACACAATCCCTGACATCCAGCACATTCAGTCCCATTTCATAATGTTTGAAATTACTTGGCTTGTCAGGAAATTTCATGCCAACTCCGACTCTTTTACTGGCACAAAAATGGAGGTTTTATAAAAGAATCAATAACTAGGAGTCTAGGTTGTACTTAAGCATCTTAGCCAGTAACTGCTTTCTGGCTGTGGAATCAAAAGGTCAATCAAATGTTGATTTAAAAGAAAAACTTGTGAGGTGCCTGGGTGGCTTAGTCGGTTAAGCGTCCGACTTTTGCGTAGGTCATGATCTCGTGGTTCGTGGGTTCGGGCCCCACGTCGGGCTCTGTCCTGACTGCCAGCTCAGAGCCTGGAGCCTGTTTCGGATTCTGTGACTCCCTCTCTCTCCGACCCTCCCCTGCTCACGCTGTCTCTCTCTCTCTCTCTCTCTCTCTCCTAGAAATAAATAAAACATTAAAAAAAAAATAAAAAAAAATAAAAGAAAAACTTGTATCTGTTTGAAGCTGCTACAGAATAGTCTGTTTAAAAGCCTAGGGCCCCCCTTTTTTCCCTGCCAAATCGCTAAAGGATTAAGCCCTAATATTAGTATTTAGTATCCCTTTAAGATTTGTAGTTCAATATTTCTTCATTATAGGTGTTTTAAAAACAAAAACTAGTTATTTCAAGGACCTTTCACTAAAGAGGAGATTCATTCCTTTTAATTAAAAGGACACTTTTAAAGCAGGGCCACCATATGCATTTTGCAAAGATCACGTCCCAGCTTTGGGCTTGATCCACTGCTCTACGGTTGGCTAGAGTCTGGCACCAAACCCCAGCATGCTGCCAAGAGGGAGAATTCAGAGGCTGGCACTCAACTGCTCTGGTGATATGTAGCCGTAGATCTCAAGTTTATCCTTTTCTTTGTGTCAATTTTACCATTTTTCAGATTTATATAATGACTACTTAAAATAACCTTTGATTATTTACTCATTCTTCAGTCCAAGTGGCGAGTGATAAAATTGCTCTTGCAAATAAGAAAATTACCAAGAAGCCGGAAGAGCTATTGCCTAGACTTGAGGCTGTGGGGAAAGTTAGGAATTGGCTGTGTTTTTATGATATTACTAGCTTCTATTTTGCTGAGAAACCTAGGTGGCGATGTGCCATTCTAGATATTTTATTTTATCTTATTTTATATTTTAATTTTGAGAGAGAGAGAGAGAGAGAGGGCACAAGTGAGCGAGGGGGGAGAGAAAGAAAGAGAGGGAGAGAGAGGGAGAGAGAAAGAGAGAGAGGCAAGGCTCGTGTTTACCTGAAGCAGGGCTCAAGCTTACTTGAAGTGAGGCTCAAGCTCACCTGTGAACATGGACCCGAGCCAAAGCCAGATGCTTAATGACTGGGCCACCCAGGTACCCCATCCTAGATGCTTTAAATACGTGTGTGTGTGTGTGTGTGTGTGTGTGTGTGTGTGTGTGTGTGTAGGCTTGCAAAATATTTCAAATTGCCTTTATAGACTACAGCAAGCTCCAAACTCACTTGTGTTGTTTTTAGCAGAATTCTCTGCAAGCTGATAGTGTGACAACAATCCCTAGAAAAAACGTATCTCAGGTCAGCTTGCTCCTTCTGGAAACTATTGGACAAAGACCCACTACACTACAGAAGGAGGGTAGAGGTTCAAAGAAATGACTAGCAAACCTTGAAAATCTTTAAAAGTCTTGAAAATCTTTAAAAAAAACAAAATTGAGTTTTTCCAACACAATTTTTATTGGGTTCATCATACTTTTTGTCTCAGATCAGACAGGGCCCACCAGAATTTGAACAGTATTCATTGCAAAAGGACAACTGAATTAGATGAATAAAGAGTTTATAAGCTTGAATCAGTTCTGTTGGGACAACAAAGCTGGGAAAAAAATCTCCCCCAGATATCACTGGGGATCTGCAGTCTCTTAGTGCCACAGTATGTCCCTCCGTTTACCTTCATTATTGTTTTCAACAGGTAAATTTGAAGCCTCGCACAGAGATTCATTGAATATTTCCATTCTTTGAAATGATATAATTTATTTGATAAGTTCTTTGGTACCCTTTTGAAAAATGTTGATTTATTTTGAGAGACAAAGAGTGTATGTGTGTGTATTTGCATGAGTGGGGGAAGGGAAGAGAGGAGAGAGGGAGAGAGAGAATCCCAAGCAGGCCCACACTGTCAGCACAGAGCCTGACCTGGGGCTCAATCCCACTAACCGTGAGATCATGACCTGAGCCAAAATTAAGAGCCGGACACTCACCTGACTGAGCCACCCAGGTGCTCCTGGTACCCTTTTTAACATTCTGTTTTGCACACTTTCGCTTTGCTGGTCTCACTTCTGCTTTAAAACCAGGAGTACTAGGATTAGGCCTGTATTTGCTCAAACATGGGACCAATTTCCAGTGCTTTTTTCATTCCCTATTGATATGAGAAAAGGGTCTCCAAAGAAGAAGTCAGAATGTGGAGTTTCAGGGGCGTCTGGGTGGCTCAGTTGGTTAAGCTATCAACTCTTGATTTCAGCTCAGGTCATGGTCTCGCAGTTCTTGAGATCAAGCACCTGTTGGACCCTGTGCTGACAGCACGGAGCCTGCTTGGGATTCTCTCTCTCCCCCTCCTCCCTCAAAATAAATAGATAAGCATTAAAAAAGAAAAGATGGAGTTTCAGAAAATCTTTATATCAAAAACATCACTTAATCCCTTGATTGTTACCTAATCTCAGTGGGTGCCAACCAGTTTAGTACTGCCCTGTCAAGGGTTAATCTAGGGTCCCCGTATAGAAGTTAGGAGGAAGAGGGTAAACATTCAAAGATCAAGCTACTTTTCTTATTCGACACTATTACCGCCCTGATCCAAGTGACCATTCTTCCTTCTGGTCAAGTCCTCCTGATTGGTTTTTGGGAGGTATACTCCAGGGAACCCACCTAGGTCAGAAAAAAATGCAGCCTGTCTTATTCGGATTAACACTCTACAGCTTCTGACTGTTTATTTAACCAGTTGTCTCAAGCATTGCAGTAAGCACTGGGAATAAGTGGCGAGTTAGGTATGGTCTCACCTTTAAGTAGATGAACTTAACAGGGAGGAAGCAGAAATTACAAGCTCAGGAAAACAAAATAGGTAATTCTAATCAATGCTGCTAACATAGTACTACCAAGTTAATTTGGAGGGACATATGGGACAGGAAGAGAAGTACTGAACGGGGCCTGGTGGTAAGGAATGGGTGGTGATGATCAAAGAAGGCTTCCTGAGCTGAGTCTTACACTAACAAAAGGAGTTAGCCTGGTAAAAGTCAAGGGTGGGAAGTGAGTGAGCCTGGCAATAGGAACAACGTGAATAAAGATACATAATAGTGTTGAGGAGTAGTTAGTACAAGAGGTTTGGTTTTGCTGGAGTTTCAATGAGTCAGGTTGGAGGAGAGAAGGGGGAGAAAGAAGCTGGACAGAAAGGCAGGATCCAATTTAAGGGGCTTGAATTTTAACCTTAGGAATGAATTTTTTTTTAATTTTTAATGTTTATTTATTCTTGAGAAAGAGATAGAGAAAGAGTATGAGCGGGGGAGGGTCAGAGAGAGAGAGGACAGAGTCGGAAGCGGGCTCCAGGCTCTGAGCTGTCAGCACAGAGCTCCACGCAGGGCTAGAACTCACAAGCCATGAGATCATTACTTGAGCCGAAAAGTCTGATGCTTAATTGATAGCCACCCAGGTGTCCCGAGGAATGAATTTTAAACATGGCCAGATTTATATGTTTAAGAGATCACTAGCTGCTCTTTGAAAGGCAAATTTGGGGAAAGGTAAACTGGAAGTAGTGACCACAGCAACTACTAAGCAGTTGGTATTTACTGAGATGACTAGGGGCCTAGTGGGCATTGAAATACAGGGAATGACTAGGAGTAACACATGGGAGGTGTGTGTGTGGGGGGCGCTGCAAAGCAAAGGGAGGAATCAAGAATGGAATGTTCGTTTCAGTTCTTGCCATTTAGCAATCTGGAGCCACAGGCGGTGGGGCAGATTTGAAGGGAAAAATAATTCTGCATAGGGATTATTGAGTTTGAATTTCCAACAGGACATTCAGATAAAGATGACCAGCGGACAATTGGATATGATGGGTTTAGAGCTTAGAAATGAGGTCAGAGCTAGAGAAATAGCTGGAGGAATCAAAGATGAAACAAAACTGAAACAGGCCCATTGTTTGAAGTAGGTTAAGGGAAAAAAAAAGACAAGAAAAAAATAATAAAACAAAATAACCTTTAAATAATTGGGCTACAAAAAATAGTTAATCCCTGAGCTAAATAATTAACAAAAACTAAAATTATGCTGAAGTTCTTTGTTGTTGTTGTTGGGGTTTTTTTTGGGGTTTATTTTGAGAGGGAGAGAGAGTGCAAGCAGGCAAGGGGCAGAGAGAGAGAGGGAGAGAGAGAATCCCAAGCAGGCTCCTGTGCTGTCAGTGTCCACGCTTAACCTGCAAAGGCACCCAGGTGCCCCGAAGTTATTTCTAAAAGAAGCAAGATGAAAGATACCTTAAATACACATTTTAAATGCACTGCTCAGAGCTAAGGTTCCAGGTGTGCCTTAAACCGAAGCCTCCGGAGCTGATAGGGCACGAAGGCCACGCCCCCTGCCACGCCCACCCACGCGGCCAGCCTCCACCGCCTCCTTCCACCCGGCGTCCATCTTGAGAGACGCTGGTCTTCTCCAGTGGGGAATTCGCGTTGGCCTTGGGGGCTTTGAAGTCGCTGTAAGTAACGCGTCCAGCTTGGGGCTCCCCCTCTCACGCATCTCCAGGAGTAGGAAACTACACTAATAATCAAGTTGGCAGCCACCTCTGAGGCGCTGCTACCTACTCCGCTCCTTCTGTCTGGTGAACCTGGAGCTGCCATGACCCCGGTGCCCAGGGGAGGAAGCGGAGACCGAAGGGCTTCCACCTGCCCCTGTCCCGGTCGGTGGGCGACAGGAGCATCAAGCCGGGCAGGCCCAGTGCTGGCCCAGTCCAGGGCTGGCTTGGCGTCGGCGTGTCCGTAGGCCCCGACAGGTGTGAAGGAAGTGCCCCGCTCCTCTGTTTCCCTCGGCGATCCTGGCCGGACGCCGCCCGCCGCCCGCGTTCAGCATCTGAAAGCGTTTCTTGTCTTGTGGCCAGTTTCTGAGTTGGATTTGGAGGGAGCCTCAGTCTTGTCCTAGCTTCTCAAACGCGGCAAGCACACCCTGGTGTTTGACTCAAGCAACGGGTGAACGGTGGCGCCCTTTGCCGAGAGGATCCTTATGGACCAGAAGGATTAGGTTTGGGAGGGCAAAGCAGGCGTGGCGTTTGGGAGAAGGAATTTGGGGGGGGGGTGTCTGTGAGAAATCAAGGGGAGATTTCAGCAGGCTGTTGGCTGTATGGGTTTGGAAATCAGAGATGTTAGGAAGAGAAACGATGTTTACTGAATTTTCTCTAAATATTATTGAACCCAGGATTTGTTGGTTATTGGGAAATGGTTGTGGTAATGATTCTGGTTAAAATGCTGCCTTTTATTCAGTATTTGAGCAGTTTACCGCCCTCTCTGGCACAGAGCTTTTGTTCACAAGATCTTTCTTTGACATACTAGTGTTTGCAACTGGTCACACCAAATTCACTTTTCTTCTTTTTTTAGCTTCATTATAGTAAAATTTTATTATTATATTGAACACATAGATATATAGCAAATTTTAGAAGACTATAGATTATCTGTCGCCTTACATTAAAAAAATCTTTTTTTTTTTAAACACGGGAGGCTGTTTGCTCAGATTCCATGGTTAGAGATATATGTACCTATTTGAGAACTTACGAGGAACTGATCACTCTTTTTCTGGGTTATATCCTTTTTAAATTGAGCCATTCTGAGTTTATGCATGGATTTTAAGTAAAAATCATATACTCTTCTGTCTGTCGTAAATAGTGGATTTTCTCCTAACTTTGCCAAATCTCCTCCTCTTCTTTGTGCATTGGCAGAAAGAACAAAGTCTTAAGTTGAAAGGACCCAAAATGATAATTTGAGTTCTGGCCCTACTTAAAGAAAAGACTGTTGAAATTAATTCTAGAATTATTGAAGATTTGGTTGTTATTTATTTATTTATTTTTTTAAATGTTTTATTTATTTCTAGGAGAGAGAGAGAGAGAGACAGCGTGAGCAGGGGAGGGTCAGAGAGAGAGGGAGTCACAGACTGAAACAGGCTCCAGGCTCTGAGCTGGCAGTCAGCACAGAGCCGACGCGGGGCTCGAACCCACGAACCGCGAGATCATGACCCAAGCGAAAGTCGGACGCTTAACCGACTAAGCCACCCAGGCGCCCCGATTTGGTTGTTATTTAGTTTGCAGTGAGATTTGTAGAGGATTATTACATGTTAGCTATCATTGCATAACAAGCCATCCCCAAACTCAATGGCTTAAAACAATAGCATTTATTATTGTTTATGAATACTTAACGCCTCCCGTGAGGACAAGGTTGTGCAGGTAGCTCTTGCTAACTTGCACTAAACTTGACTAAATTCTTGCATACGCTTTAGGTTGGTTGCCTGTAAGGTGGTCTAGGGCGAGCCTTAACTTTTACAGCTGGGCTCTCCTCCTTGTGGTAACTCTTGTACTCCATCAGGCTAGTTAGGAGGTCAAATAGGAACAGCGGGGGTCGCCTGGGTGTCTCAGAGCCACTGACTTTGGCTCAGGTCATGATCTCGCTGTTTGTGAGCCCTGCGTAGGGCTCTGTGCTGACAGCTCGGAGCCTGGAGCCCACTTGGGATCCTGTGTCTGTCCCTCCCATGCTCATGCTCTGTCTCTCTCTGTATCTCAATAATTTTAAAAAACGTTAAAAAAACTTTAAACAGGAACGGCAGGTTTCCAAGAGAGGGAGCATAAGCATACAGATGATACAGAGCCTGGAGCCTATTTCGGAGTCTGTGTCTCCCTCTGTCTCTGACCCTCCCCTGCTCACGCTGTCTCTCTCTCTCCCTCCTAGAAATAAATAAAAATATATTAAAAAAAGCCATTTTTCCTTGTTGATATCCTGCTTTGGTGGTCTGTCCATTGCTGGAAGTAGGGAGTTAAAGTCCCTTACTATTATTGTATTATTATCAATTATCAATGAGTTTCTTTATGTTTGTTCATAACTGATATATATATTTGGGGGCTTCCAAGTTGGGCATACATATTTAAAATTGTTATATCTTCTTGATGAATAGACCCCTTAATTATGATATAATGTCTTTCTTCATCTCTTGTTACTGTTTTTGTTTTAAAGTCTAGTTTGTCTGATATAGGTATGGCCACTCCAGTGGGGTTTTTTTTGTTTGTTTGTTTTTTGTTTTTTTACATCCATGAGCAAGGTAAATGGCTCTCCATCCCCTCAATTTCCATCTGCATGTGTCTTTAGGTCTAAAATGAGTCCCCATAGGCAGCATATAGATGGGTCCTTTTTTTTTTTAATCCATCTTAATACCCTATGTCTTTTGATTGGAGCATTTAGTTCATTTACATTCAGGGTGATTATTGAAAGGTATGAGTTTAGTACCATTGTGTTGCCTCTAGGATCGGTGTTACTGGTGATTTTCTCTGGTCCTTTCTAATCTTTATTGCTTTTGGTATTTTGGGTTTTTTTTTTCCCCCCTTAAATTTTTTTGCAGACTGGTTTAGTGGTCATGAACCCATTTAGTTTTTGTTTGTCTGGGAAACTCTTATCTCTCCTATTCTGAATGACAGGCTTACTGGATAAAGAATTCCTGGCTGCATTTATTTCCCATTCAACACATTGAATGTATCCTGCTGCTCTTTTCTGGCCTGCCAAGTTTCTGTGGACAGATCTGCAGTGAACCTGGTCTGTCTTCCCTTGTAGGTTAAGAATGTTTTTCTCTTTCTGCTTTCAGGATTCTTTCCTTGTCCGTGTATTTTGTAAATTTGACTATGATATGCCGTAGTGTTGGTCGGCTTTTGTTGAATTTAATGTGACTTCTCTTTGACTCTTGGATTTTGATGTCTGCATCCTTCCCCAGATTAGGGAAGTATTCAGCTATAATTCACTCAGATAAACCTTCTGCTTTGTTTTCTCTCTTTACCTCCCAGTATTTCTGTGATATGAATGTTATTCCATTTTAATAGGTCACTGAGTTCTCTATATTTTATATTGTGATCCTTTGCCTTTGTTTTTCTTTTCTTGTCAGCTTCACTTTCCATAATTTTTATCATCTTTATCACTGATTCTGCTCTGCTTCATCCATCCATGCTGTCATGGCATCCATTTGTGATTATATCTAGGTTATAGTATTTTTAACTTCAGCCTGACTAGATTTTAGTTCTTTTATCTCTGTAGAAAGGGATTCTCTGGTGTTTTCTGTTTTTTTTCAACCCCAGTTAGTATTCTTATAATCATGGTTTTAAATTCTAGTTCAGACATCTTATATAGTTGATTAAGTCCCTGTCCATCAGTTCTATTGCCTGTTCTTTCTTTTAGGGTGACTTTCTGTGTCTTGTCATTTTTGTCCAGAAAAGAGAAGAGCAAAGAAAGAATAGAAAAACCAACCAACAAGCAAAAGAACAAAGAAAAAAACAAAGAAACAACAACAAAAACACAAAAAGACTAGATCCAAGGTGTGTTTTCGTCTGCTATTAAAAATCTCCAAAAATTGGGGCGCCCGGGTGGCTTAGTCGGTTAAGCGTCCGACTTCCGCTTAGGTCATGATCTCGCAGTTCGTGGGTTCGAGCCCCGCGTCGGGCTCTGTGCTGACTGCCAGCTCAGAGACTGGAGCCTGTTTTAGTCTGTGATTCCCTCTCTCTCTGGCCCTCCCCTGCTCACGCTGTCTCTCTCTCTCTCCTAGAAATAAATAAAAATATTAAAAAAAATCTCCAAAAATCAAATCAAAATTTTAAAACCCAATAAAATAAAAAATAAAGGAATATGTATATATATAAATAATAGTAAAAAAGGGAATTGAAAAAAATAAGAAAAAAAATGAAAAAAAAAGAATAAAATGGAAGTTAGATCCTATTTCCCCTGGAGCTGAAGCTTTGCAGCACTATGATTTGCAGACTAGGTGCAAGGGGGTTGTTTGTGCTGGTTTTTTTGGGGAGGAGCCTGCTGTGCTTATGCTCTCAAACTGACTTGTTTCAGTGGAAATCCAACTGGGGATTTGGTGTTAGTGGCTCCGGCCTCCACTAGGTGGTACTGTTTTGCTCCCTGAAGTCTTTCAGCTCTGAAGGGTGGAATGAATATGGTCCAGCCGGCTCTGTAGCCCTGCAGATGAAAGTTCACATCCCCACTCCAGGGAAGCCTCACAGAAGAGCAATTAATCACCCCTCCTATAACCCCAGTTTCTATCAGATTTTGCATTCACCCAGCCTGTGTCCAAGCTTTTATTTTTATCTCTGGTGTGTGACTGAGTTCCAAAAGTTCAGATTTTCCTCTGTTCCTCTGGGGGAAGGTCTCATCACACTTTTGCTTGCTATGGGAAAAAAGCAGTGGAGTGACAGCTCAGCTGTTCAGAGTTTATGTCAAAACAAAACAGAAAGCTGGCACCCCAGCTTGTAGCCCTCAGCCGAATGAGTCCCCTCTCTTATGCCTGGAAACAGCACAGCACATTGACGTGGCCTGTCTTTCTTGTAACCCAATTGATCCTCAGACCATGCTGTCACTCCTGGGATTCTACCCTGCTTCACTGCTTGTGCGCCTTTAAGCCAGACACTTTCTCCACGGTAGAGGACTGCTAAAAGTTCGGATTTTGGGCTCCATTGCTTATACTACTTTGTGGTAGCCTCCTTAAGCTGGCTTCCTCTCTGCAGCTGGACCCAGATCAATGTCTCCCCTGGTAAACTCTCTGCACCTCCTATCTTCCAAAGAGTGGTCCCTTTTCTATACGTAGTCTTATAGTTTTTGTTCATTCAGACTTCTGATTGATTTCTTTGTTGTTCACAATGATTTGATAACCATCAAAGGGATGAAACAAGCTTAGGGTCTCCATACTTTTCTGTCATCTTAACTCCAAACTCATGTAGTTTCATCACAGTTTCATCATCAACCCGTTCAGACTTTTTTCTCATTTACATTGTGATTATTTTCCCTTGTCCCATGGGTTTTTATAAATATAGTGTTTAATTCCCAAATATAGATTTTTGTATTTATCTTTTCTTTTGATTTCTGGCTGAATTGCACTATGGTCAGAAAATATACTCAGATTGCTTTTCTTATTGATTTCTGGCTGAATTGCACTATTGTCAGAAAATATACTAGGATTTCAGTTCTTAGAAGTTTATTAAAAACCAGTTGTATGGTTTTTATGACTTTTGATAAATGTTACATTTCCCATTGAAAAGAATGTACATTCTGTAGTCATTGAGTATAGTGTTCTATAAATGTTAGATTAATTTGTTAATCAAGTTGTTAAAATCTTCTATATCCTATAAACTTTTTGTCTGCTTATTATATCATTTATTTAGAGAAGTATGCTAACTTTCCCACCATGATTGTGGATTTCTCTATTTCTCTTTTAGAGGCCATGTGATTGGGTGCCTATAAGTTGAAAATTATTTTTCAAGTCATTTTTCATCATTATGAAATGTCCTTTTTTGTCTCTAGTAATGCTTTTTGCCTCAAGGTCTTTTGATCTGCTGGTAACTAGTGAGGTAGATTGTGTCATTTGGTTCCACTTATTCCCCTTCCTTTAGTTACACCTTTTGTGTTCATACTCTTTGCCTTGTAACTTTACAGTGCCCTCCATGCTATGAGTTGACCCACTCTATTTCTGCCTTTGATTTGAGGACATCCTTTGAAGCAGAAGCTTGAAATGGGCTTGCATGTTAGGACTTACTCTCTTGGACAGTTTCCACCACCATGAGAATATACTGAGGCCAATCTGGTTGAGTAGCACATGGAGCAGAGCCAAGTTACCCCCCAATCATACTAGGTGAGGCCATTCTAGATCAGCAGAACACATAGCTGATCAGTTTAGATGTGTGAACAGTAAATGCTTATTGTTACATGTGACTGAGGTTTTGGTTTTGGTTGGTACATGGTACTATCCTGGTAATGGGACAACTGATATATATTTGTATATATATCATATATATATATATATGCAAGGTATATATTTTTCCATTCTTTTATCTTCTGTATCAATAAACCAGACTCTTGTAAGGAACATATGATTGGGCTTTGTTATTTTAATCCAGTTAGACAATCTTTTTTAATTCTTATTTATTTTGAGAGAGAGGGAGAGAGAGAATGTGCATGTGTGAATTGGGGCAGAGAGAGAGAGAGAGAGAGAGAGAGAGAGAGAGAGAATCCCAAGCAGGCTCCATGCTCTGCACAGAACCCAATATAGGGCTTGATCCCATGACCGTGAGATCACAACCTGAGCCGAAATCAAGTGGGATGCCCAACTGACTGAGCCACTCAGGTGCCCCTGGTTAGACAATTTTTAATGTTTTTTTTTTTTAATTGGAGCATTTAGTCTATTTACCTTTATAGGAATTACTGGCATATTTAAGTTTAAATTTGGCATTTACTGCTTGCTTTCTACTTTTTCTCCTGTTCTGTGTTTTTCACGTTTTTCTTGCTTGCTTTTTGATTGATATTTATGATTCCATTTCATCTTCTTAACTTATTATATACATACAGCTTTTCCCAGAGGTTACTTTGTGATTTTGGAATACAACTTTGATTATGGAATACATATTTAACTTTTCAGAGTCTACTTTCAAGTAATAGTATACCACTTCACATATAGTATGAGAATTGAATAACACTACACTTTCCTTTCTTCTGGCCTTTAAACCATTGTTGTCATACATTTTACTTTTTCAGTTGTTATAAGCTGCAATATTCATTGTAACTTTTTGCTTCAGTCAGTTATCTTCTGAAGTAATTTTATAAATAAGAAAAATATTATTTTATATCACCTATATATTTAGTATTTCCAGTGCACCTCATTTCTTTATGTAAATATGCATTTCCACCTCGTACCTCCCTTTTCCTCTATACTATATGGCTTCAACATTTCTTGTAGTATAAGCAGTTGGTGATTAATTCTCCTAGTTCCAGTTTTGAATATCTGAAAAGGTCTTTATTTCACTTTTATTTTTTAAGTGTGTTTATGCTGAGTGCTGAATTCTAACTAAACATGTTTTGTTCAGTCCTTTTTTTTTTTCTATCAGACAATCTAGATTTTATTAAAAATTTTTTTTATATTGTTTATTGTCAAGTTGGTTTTCATACAACACCCAGTGCTCATCCCAACAAGTGCCCTCCTCCATGCCCATCACTCCCTTCTCCTCTCCCCCACCCCCATCAGCCCTCGGTTTGTTCTCAGTTCTTTAAAGGTGTTGCTCCACTGACTTCTGGGTTATATTGTTTTCAACAAGAAATTATTTTTGTTGAAAAAAATGTCGAAGTCATTCTTACCTTTGTTCCTCTACATGTAATATCTTTTTTGTCTCTGGCTGGTTGAGAGGTTTTCTCTTTAGTAGTGTTTTTAAACATCTTGATTATGATGTGTCTTATAGTTTGCTGTATGTGCCTTTTCCTTGGGGTTTATTGTTCTTGGGTCTATAGATTTATAGTTTTCATCAAATTTGGAAATTTTCAGCCATTAATTCTTCAAATACCGAGTTTATTCCTAGATTTCTCTCTCCCTTCTTTCAGGGACTCCAGGCACATTTATATAAGACTGCATATATTTTGTATTTACTTACTGTATTTATTTATTTATTTATTTATTTAAGACTGCAGCTCACAGTTGATCTCCTCATTTAAAAGAAATTCTCAAGTTCTCTAATCTTTTCTCTGGTAGTGTCTAATCTGCTATTAATCCTTGGCAGTATATTTTTCATCTCAGATATTAGACCTTTCATCTCTAGAAATTCATTTTACGTCTTTAAAAAATATCTTACAGGCTTGTTTTCCTCTACTGTCTTGAACATATTAAACGCAGTTGTAAAAATGTTTGGTGTCCTTCCCTACTAATTCTATCTTCTGAGACACTTCTGAGTTATTGATTGACTCCATATGGGTGCATTCTCTTCCTTTTTTATATTCCTGGTAAACTTTGATTGAATGCTAGACATTAAGAATTTTGTTTTGTTGACTACAATACAGGGCTTCTTGTATTTTGTTTTTTTAATTCTGATCTTTGTTTCAGAGCATAGCCAGATTACTTGGAAACATTTTGATTCTTTTGAAGCTCACCTCTAAGCTTTGTTTGGCCAGGCATAGTAGCCTTTAATAAAATAAGGCCTAATTATTTCCCCACTATTGACGCAGTACCCTTCCAAGTATGTTTCCTAGTGCCTCATGTATTATAAGGTTTTTCTGCTCTGGTGGAAACACCAACTGTTCACAGGCTTTTGTGAGTTCTTAAGATTGTGTAACCACCACCCACCCTTTGTGTGTTTCTGTCTCTTGCTTTGGGCAATTTCTTCACCAGCATGTACTGATTAGTATTCATTTAGAGACTCGGAGAAACACAGAGGGGGGATCTTTTACTTCCTCAAACTCCCAGTTCTGTTCACCCAGTTCAGGGCTACTGCCAGGATCCGCCTAACATTCTTACTCCTAGCCCTTCATCCTGGAAGCGAGTTACTTTGTAAATGGGGCATTTAAAATACTCGCTTGTTTCTTCTCTCTCAAGGATTGCTGTCATTCACTGCCTGTGGTCAGTTGTGAGAAAACTGTTCTTTCATATTTACCCCAGTGTTTTTGGTACTTAAGGTGGAAGGGTTACTCCAGTCCTTGTTAGTCCCATTTTTGCCAGAGCTGTACATTCAGACTATGCGCTCTGAACTGTAACACTCTTTTTTTTTTTCTTTTTTAAATATTTTTTATTTATTTCTAGGAGAGAGAGAGAGACAGCATGAGCAGGGGAGGGTCAGAGAGAGAGGGAGTCACAGACTGAAACAGGCTCCAGGCTCTGAGCTGGCAGTCAGCACAGAGCCTGACGTGGGGCTCGAACCCACGAACCACGAGATCATGACCTAAGCGAAAGCCAGCCGCTTAACCGACTAAGCCACCCAGGCGCCCCTGAACTGTAACACTCTTAAGTACAGCACTGCCTTTCACAGAAAAACACAGTGGAGCACCACACAAAGGTTTCAGGGACAGAGACAACAGTCTCTCGGATCAGGAGACAATAGTCTCTTGGGATCGGGCCCTTTAAGACTTGGTTTTGCAATTTTTAAATACTTTTATTTTTCCCCTAATTCCACACATTCTCTGAAAGTCTCCTATCACAGTAGGGTGAGAAAATGCAGCAGGGACAACTAGACATCCCTCAGTATCTACCTATCTTTCTTCTTTCCTCCCTCCCTCCCTCCCTTCCTTCCAGTAAGAAAACCTCTTGTGAGTGAAATGTCATGTTCAGTATCTGTAAGTGCCCTTAAAATAAGGGGGAGCATCCTTCTTTGTTCTTCTTCCTTTCTCCTAGTTGGAATTTAGAATGATAGATGTACCTTGAGCAACCATTTTGGACCCTGAGAAGGAAGCCCTGTGCTGTAGTGTAACGGCAAGATGAAAGATGAATGGGTTCCTAATGATATTGTGAAGCCACATACCACATAATATTTGAAGCATTTTTGTTGGCAAAAGAAAAAATAAACTTGTCTTATTTCAGCTATTCCTGTTTTGAATATTCCATCATTTAAACAGAGGCTATCCCTAACTAATCCCATAGGGGAGAGGAGGGGAAGGGAAGGGGCAGGCAGCTGTATATCTGAGTCACTTAGTGGTCGGTTCTATTTTTCACATACCTCACCCATGCCTCTTAAGTTCTCAAGTTACTTCAAAAGCATATTACAGTTGAAAAAACTCATTTGTGTATATTGTCTAAGTTGATGCTTTCAGTATTTATCATTGTCTAGCACAGAGAATATGATCCCATTTTATTTATTTATTTATTTTTTAATGTTTTATTTATTTCTAGGAAAGAGAGAGAGAAAGAGACAGCATGAGCAGGGGAGGGTCAGAGGGAGAGGGAGTCACAGACTGAAACAGGCTCCAGGCTCCGAGCCGGCAGTCAGCACAGAGCCCGACGCAGGGCTCGAACCCGCGAACCACAAGATCATGACCTAAGCGAAAGTCAGACGCTTAACCGACTAAGCCACTCAGGTGCCCCTATGATCCCATTTTAGAGATGAGAAAACTGAACTTCAAATGGTACATGACTGCAGTAAGTATTCAACAAGTTAGTGGGAAAGGTAGGGTGAGGCTCTACTCATCTGCACAGAATCCAATACGTTATCCTAGAATGTAAACTTTTAAAATCTATTTTTATGGAATTTTCTATAGAACAGTGAGGTGGGAAACATTTGAAGATTCTAATTATTTTTTGTTGTTGTTGTTTTATTTTATCATTGCAGAGGAAGGGTGAACCATGCTTAAGAAGGCCAACAGGATTGAGCCTGGGAGCCAGCAGAAAAGAAGTCTGGAAAAGCATAAGCCGTGGATCATATGCACCTGCAACCGACGATGCTGTATCGCCTTAATTACTGGTTGCTACACCTGCGAGTGGCAGCTCGAGCAGGAGAAAAAATCCAGATCCGGACCCTGCTGCTGCTCTTGGGTACAGAGAGAGGGGGAGGAGCAGGACCATACTTTCTCAGATGTAGGGAACGTGGGCTGGTCCCTGCCGCCTTGAGGGCTCATTAGATTCTCCAGGACTGGGCATAGTAGGGCTCTAGTTCTTTGATGAAAAGCCTGCCACAATTCTGGAGCCAAAGTTAACCTTACAGAAACGTATGCTTGTTTTCTTCATCTTCTTTCACTTTTGTTCTTTACTTCTTCTTTTTATTCCTAACTCCTTTATGTCATTCATTTATTTTTGTTTTTATTCATTTAGTGAGCTTTAAGAAAAAAGTTTAGGTACAATTAGATGTTTTTGACTAGAAATTACAGGAATGCCTGAATCCTTAATTCTTTCTTCATTGTGAGTTTCCCAAAGGAGCTATGCTTAATGAGAAAAAAAAAACCCGAAAAAACAAAAAACAAGTGGGAAACAGGATAGTCTTTTATTATTGTTCAGGCTAATGCCTGATTTTCCCTAATGAAAAACTTCAGTAAGGCTGAGTGGTAGCATGTGGCCTAGCCTCATTGAGGGCTCTTTCTTTCTTTTTTTATTAGAGAAAGAGCGAGAGCGAGCGAGCATGCACATGAACAGGGGAGAGGGGCAGAGGGAGAGAGAGAGAAAGACCTAGAGGGAATGGGAGAATCTTAAGCAGGCTCTACACTTAGCATGGAACCGGTTGCAGGGCTTGATCCCATGATCCTAAGATCATGACCTGAGCCCAAATCAAGAGCTGGATGCTCAACTGAATGAGCCACCTAGGTGCTGCGAGGCCTCTTTCTTTAAACTCTAAACTGCCTGCTGACACCCTTTGGTGGGCTATTTGCTATAAGAGACCAAATGATGAGCACACTGAAGTGGTAAGAGAAGGGCCATATCATGTACCTTCATGCACTTGTAGACGTAGCCTAACTAGGGTCTGAGATTCTGAATAGTTGGATTACTAATTTCTTATGCTTGCTCTCTAGGGAGCACATTATCAGGAAAAGGGTAGAAACAGGAGGCTTGCCTAGATTATGAGAAGTATTTTTCTGTCTCCTATATCTTTGCTTCCCAGATATTATACTAGCTTATAGCTTCTAAGCACTAATTTATATACTAGCGATTGGGAATAACAGAAATGCCTTAGATACGATTCCTGGTGTCAAGTAATTCATGGTCTGCTGGCGGAAAAGACAAGCACACATGGAGTCTCAAAATACTGAGAGTGTCCGGATGCCTGAGTGGCTCAGTTGGTTATGGCTCAGTCAGTTAAGTGTCTGACTCCAGATCAGGTTACAATCTCACATCTCGTGGGTTCGAACTCCGTGTTGGGCTCTGTGCTGACAGCTCAGAACCTGAAGCATGCTTTGGATTCTCTCTCTGCCCTTCCCCATTCTCTCCCCCCCTCCCCTCCCTCTGTCTCTCTCTCTCTGTCTCAAAAATATTAAAAAAATTAAAAATGCTAAGTATCATGTATGTGTGTATGCATATATGTTTCTGTATGCCAGAGGAGGGGCTGAAAACAGCTTTGTATAGAAGGTGAAAGGAGATTAAGAATTGGGTAAGTAAGGATTAGAGAATGGCAGAAGAAATGGTATTGGAGGAGTCAGAGGGCAGTATAAGGTTTAATTTTAGGTGGAACAGAGGATACAAATGGAGAAATGATGGGAAACAAAGCTGGAGAGGGAGATGGGACAGATGTTGTGTCGTTTGAAGAATTTGACCTCTGCCACGTAGGGGATAAAGAATCCCTAATGATTTTAATCTAATGATACTGCCTGATCTATGTTTTGAAATGATTATTTGATCATGTGGAGAATGCATTGGAAAGTACAAAATAGGGACGGAGATGTCTTTGCCTTCAGAGAGAAAGCAATAGCAGTATTTAAGGTAAGAGGTGTTGGCCTGATTTAGAGTAGTGATGATAAAGTGGAGAAGAGAAAATTGATTCAACAGATATTTATTACCTAGGGGTGAGGTGGTAAGTTATATGAGAGTTACTTTGTAGTAAAAGAAGAAGAAAGGGAGGCTTCATGGAAAGGGTAACATTTGAGGCAGTGTGGTATAATGGAAAAATCCCTGGACCTTAGAGCCTGGGAGAATGTTTGGTTACTATTTCCAGCTCTGCTCTTGGGCTGGTTATGTGAGATCTCTGAGCCTCTTTACAACTAGGGAATTGAACTAGATAATTCCTAAGGTCCCTAGAAAATTCTCAAGGCTCCATTCTGCTCAAAGAAAGGAGTATAGCATATAGCATAAGAACTAAAATCTTGGGACTCCTGGGTGGCTCAGTTGGTGAAGCAACCAACTTCGGCTCAGGTTATGATCTCAGGGTTTGTGGGTTCGAGTCCCACATCAGGCTTTATGCTGACAGCTCAGAGCCTGGAGCCTGCTTTGGATTCTGTGCTCCTCCCCTGCTCACACTCTCTGTCCTTCAAAAATAAACATTTAAAAAAGAATTAAAAGAAAAAAAAATAAAAAAAAACAACAACTAAAATCTTGTGTTTTGGGAAGAGACTACGTGGCTTCACCACTGACTATCTCCAAATTAGAGCTTTACCACTGTGTTCCCTTGGGCAAGTTACTTGACATCTGGTGCTTTAGATTCCTCATTAGAATATTGGAGATGGTAATAACAGTACCCACCAATGGGATTTGTTGTGGGGATGGAAGAGGTAATATGTGGGAAACACTTAGAATTGTGGTTGGCACACAGTTAGCACTCAATAAATGTTAGCTATTTTATTACTCTTCTTGGAGCCACAGACTTGTGGAACCGATCTTTCACATACAGAAATATTGGTACAAGGGATTGTGGGTAGGGGAAATGAGGTGGTCAGATGTCAAGGGATAGAGAAGCACAGTGGTGTGTTTAGGGGAAAACAAATTTCCATTGTTGAATTAGGGACATGTAAAACAGTGGTAAGCTGGGTCGGAAAGGAGTATTTTGATCAGATTATGAAACATCTTTGTGTCAAGCTAAAGTATTTGAATTTTCTCTTGTAAACTGTGTGGAGCCTTTGAAAATGAGCAAGAGTAGCAACAATGAGAATCTATTATAAAATAAGGAAATGGATTTATTCAATAAAAACAAGTTTGTGGAACATTTACTACATCCCACAGTGAATAAGACAACTAAGGCCTCCAGCCCTCCTGCAGCGTACAATCTAGGGGGATGCATTAGTGAATAGACAATAAATGAGGAAAGATATTTTAAGGAGTGATAAGAGCTTTGAAGATAATAAATAGGAAAATGTGTTAGAAGCTGGAATGGGAGAGTGGTTAGGGAGGAGCTCTTTGAAAAAATGTCACGTGGGCTATCTCCTAATAGAGAGGTAGAGTCAGCTGCGTAAACCTCTGGGGGCAAAAGTTTTCCAGGCAAAAGGACCAGAAAGTATGAAGCTCTTGAGGTGGAAACAAATTTGGTCATGTTCTAGAGACAGAAGGCCAGTGTGGCTGGAGTTCAGAAATGGAGTGTATAGAATGGGATGAGGTCAGGAATGGACAAGGGTTGACCATGGAGAATCTCATGGGCCACGTCAGGCAGTTTGAATGCTCGGAGGGTTTTGAGCAGGAGACGACATCATCTGATAGAGCTTTTTAAAGGTCCACACAAGGTTTAGTAGAGAATAAGAGCTGAGTCAGAGATCCTGTACTATTCATCTTCCTAAACTCAAAGTTGTGCCTTGATAGCTGTAATCTCTCTCACCTTTTTGGGATACAGTCTCTACATTTTCCATTTGATTTCTTTATTTTTACTTTTCATGATAATAACCATAATTTAGGCAGAGCAGGGATTACCTCGTCCAGTTCAAAGATTACAGATTAAAGACAAAATTTCTTATTCATGTGATACATAACTGTTAAGATTATACCTCAGGTAGCAATCCAAACCTAATATTCCTAGGAAGGGCTTGGCAACCTCTGGTATGGCTGGTTTGTGGTGTGACTTTCCATGTAGGGGGTTGCCTTCAATGCTGTTTGAATACCTCCTCTGTAAAGATATCCTCCATCCTGCCTTTAGGCTCAGAGATCTAGGCCTTGGCCCTGCCACTTCTTGGGTGTGCGACCTTGAGTCAGTTACTTTACCTCTCTGAGTTTTAGTTCTTCTGCAAAGTGAGGTTAACAATATCTAACTTACATGGCTGTTATTGAAATATTAAGCAAAATGAAAGTAGTTTGTGAAATTTCTAGCATTGTACTGGCAAAAAGAAGTTATTCCAGAAAAGCCTTGTTTCTTAACCTGTCTTCTGTCCCCCAGATTTGGGTAGATAAGTGGCTAGATGAATCAGTGGATGATGAGTGAATGAATTACTCAATGAACGAGTAACCAAACATTTGGTAGATGAAGAGGTGGATAAATGGAACAGATGATTGTTAGGAAACAGCTACACTTAAGGAACTGTGCTAGATATTGGCAGGGTAGAGGTGTGTAACAGAAGTTCCTTTCCCTCAAAGAAGAAACTGTCTCACCAGTTACAAATATATAAGCATGTAATTGGGGTTAAGTATAATAAATGTTATAAATAGACTTATACAAAATTCCATACAGATAAAGAGAATACAGTGTTGATTCCAGCCTCCAGAGGGTAATGAACTGCAACTATACAGAACTTTGACAAGTATATACAGATATTGGTGAGGTGACATGGATAAATGGATTTAATTTATGCTTCTTTCTCTTCCCAGAAAGAGAAAATTTTTTACCCGTGTCTGATTATTTCATTTCTCCTGTCTGTGGTTTTGCTGTTCGTGTGGATAGAAACCTCAAATGAATACTTTGGCTTTGACTGGTGAGTTTCATGTTTTGCATTTTCATTTGTATAGAGGCTTTCTGGTTTGCTGGCCACCAAAATTGTATCTCAGGCTGAAAAGATCCGGTGGCATAAGAGGGAGGATGGACAAAATTGGGCTTTCCACAGTGGGTGGATGAGATGCCTAACTCTGGGATGGAGGAAGAATGCTCAGCACCCTCACGTATTATGTTTACCTTCCACCTGTGCTCACTCTCACATTTAGACCAAATCTGGTTCAGTGGGAAGCTTTCTCTGTTTTTCCAATATCCCCAGTATTTATTCAGATGATTCCCTGACACCTTGTTCCTCAGTCTTTTTGTCTGGATTGCTGATGCCTACACTAGTTGGTTTCATGATCTCTCTCCACCAACCCTCTCTGCCTCACCTCTGGCCTCTGCCCCTTCCTTCTGTCATTAGGGAGCTTCCTACGACTGTTAACACAGTAGTGGGTCCTTCTTCGCCCCTTTCATGGCCAAACTCTTCATCCTGGACTGCTACCAGGCTTGCAGTTTCTCTGGCTTGATGGTTGCACATCTTATCCATTATTTGGTATTTTGGGGAGAAAGGGAGATATTTGGATATGAGGCTTCTTTAAAAAATGGAATACCGTTTCGTTTTACCTTTATAGAAGTAAAATATGGTTTGTTTTAAATGCAGAAAATTAGAAAATATAAAAATTGGCTTCTCTGAGGGGGCTAATGTCAGTTTAAGTTCCTTGCAGGCCACTTGGCCGAGCAAAATGGATGTTGAGGCAGCAGTACCATGGACTAGCTTAGCTAAATGCTTGACCTAGTGATAGACAGACACAGATTTAGTTGTTTGTGTGTATCCTCATGGGTTTCAGTCCACTCTTATGTGTTTCAGTTTGTTCTTGTGGGTTCTGGTTGCTCATTATAGATTTTAGTTCTCTTATATGTCAGTTTCAGTTTTCCTTCCCAACTGCTGTCCTGAGTTCTAGCAACTTTAGGCCAAATATCAGAGCAGATGTAACAGACTTATATAGCCTTCTCTATTGGCTTCTCTAACAGCATAAGGTCTGATTCCTACAATAAATCCTTTTCTGACTGATCCCAGACCAATAAAGTGTTTTAATCATTTTGGAAAAGTTCTCAGACACTCTCTTTTCAGATATTGTTTTTACTCAATTTTTTTAATCACCTCTACCTTTGGAACTTCAATTTTATGTATATTAGACCTTCTTTCTCTATCCCCAAGTGTCTTACTTTTCTCTATTTTTTCGTATATTTGTTCACATGTCTCTGTTTCATTCTTGATATTTTTTTCTGACCTATTTTTGTTTAACAAATTCTTTTATTTTTTAAATTGGTCTCTTTTTAAATATTCTATACTGAAATTCTTAATTTTGTCAGAGTCTAAACATTTTAAGGATGTTTATTTAGAAGACTGTTTTTTTTTTTTTAATGTTTTATTTATTTCTAGGAGAGAGAGAGACAGCGTGAGCAGGGGAGGGTCAGAGAGAGAGGAGTCACAGACTGAAACAGGCTCCAGGCTCTGAGCTGGCAGTCAGCACAGAGCCCGACGCGGGCTCGAACCCACGAACCGCGAGATCATGACCTAAGCGAAAGTCGGACGCTCAACTGACTAAGCCACCCAGGCGCCCCTAGAAGACTGTTTTTAATACCTTTTTAACCTAGATGTGTTGAAGATCATTTTATATTGTCATCTCTTTAGGCTTTCACTAATGTGGTCTCCTATCCTTGCATGCCTGATTGTTTTGCTTGAGTGCAATATTGTATGTAAAAAGTTATATAGGTAATTTGAGACCTTGAATTACATGATGTTCTCTCAGTTACCCTGACAGATAACATCATGTATTAGCAAATCATGTACACCTTACTCCAGTATTATGCATTTGAATTGTTCAAAGCTACAATTCAGTCCCCCAGAAGCAGTCTATTTCTGGTTTGTGCTTATTCCTAGAATTTAGCCCTAAAAGGTCCTAAATCAAAGTGTATAGTGTTTATCAGATTACCCTTCCCATCTTTTTATCCTCCTAGCCCTGCAAGATACAAGAAGCCCTCCTTCCTCTATCTGAGACACTTTGAGAGAAAAATCACCCAAATGACAGGTTATGTATGTGGATTTTCCTCTCTTACTTGGATCTTGGTTCCGTAGTTCTTCCCTGCTTATTGGCTCCCTGATGTCTTCATTTAGATTTTAAAGAACATATTATCCAGCTTTTTTATTATTGTTACTTTTAGCTAGAGAGAGATAGAGCATAGTTTTTGATGGGATAGCTATCACTTCCCTTTTTCCCCCACGTGTGTTGTGGGGTTGGACATGTCTCCCCATTCCTTATGTTACGTGAAAGTTCCTAGTGTCTCACTACAAGGTGTCTTTTACCCCCCTCGGAATTATTGTAAAGTGACAATTAATTGGTGGTACTAATATAAAGCGTGTGGTATGTAGGAAATATATTTGGAGAAGATTCAAGAAAGCTGCATCTTGCAGCTATGGGAAAACTGAGAAGGGATCCTAGAAGGTCTCTTTAAGCATTAGTGCAGCAAATGTGGATTTAGGTGAGGAGGTTGCATTGATTTGGCCGCCCTAAAAAGACTTTCTCTATTCAGTGAGAAGGCCTTCACCCAAAAGGAGAATGTGATTATGCTGCTAAGGGGATATAAAACAAATGGCCCAAAGCAGGGAGAAAACTGTTTGAAAATACTAAGTTAGAAGAAGCCTGCATTGGACAGTCCATGTGGAGTGAAACTACTGTATATTCCCAGCAACTGTATGTTTCCAGATTAAAGGAGTGAGGACCATGAAAGACTTCCTTTTTAAATTCCCACTGATGTGTAGGCAGTCACTTAAGCTAACTCCTTTTCATTCTTCTCACTCCCTTCTGTTACCAACCCCCACCACATGCACACACCACCACCAAGAGTGAGTACAGATGAATGGGACAGGAGGAGGTAGAAAAGGGAGAGAGAGAAATAAAACTGCAGCTCTTCCTTTGCCTGAAGTTCACAGCAGATAGATTGAACTAATAATATTTATGTGTGATTGAATATACAAAATAAGGTTGAAAGGAAGTAAAAAAAAAAATCTAATGTAGCCAGAGAAATGATTAGAAAAGGTAGAGGCACCATCAAATGGCAAACCTTAACTTTCCATTCTCACTTGAAAGCAAAGTCAGCGTCGCCTCTTGGTTAAGCTGTTTCATTAATCCTTTGGCTGTATCTAGACTGATAGTAAGTCCATCTTTCATTTTTTCCCCAAGGACTTAATCTGTTTTGATTGTCTCTGTGTTCATACTAAAATATCATATTCTTGGGGCACCGCTAACTGGCTTAGTCAGTAGAACATGTGACTCTTGATCTTGGGGTTGTAAGCTCAAGCCCTACTTCGGGTGTAGAGATTACTTAAAATCTTTTTGGGGTGCCTGGGTGGCTTGGTTGGTTAAGTGTCGGACTTAAGTGTCTATGCTGACAGCTCAGAGCCTGGAGCCTGCTTCGAATTCTGTATCTCCCTCTCTCTCTGCCCCTCCCCTGCTCACATTCTGTTTGTCTCTCTCCTTCCAAAATAAATAAATATTAAAAAAATTTTAAGGTAAAAAATAAAATCTTTAAAAAAAACCCCAAAGCATCATATTCTTGTTACATGGATGTTAGTCCTTCCTTTATTTCTCTGAACATCTTAAATACATCTATTTTGTGATTCCTTTCTGATTGTGCTATTCTATTAAGTGCAAGTTTTCTATTTGTTGGCTTTATTGGATTCGTTTGCTGACATTATTTGATGCTTTCAGATTTCCAGTTGTGAGTTCATCTTCTACGGAATACTATTCCCTGTGTCTTGATTTGGGATAGCTCTCTCTGGGATGGCTGCTTGCCTGTTTCTTTCTTGGTGTGCCTTACAGCCCGTGAGGAAAGAGAATTTTCTTTCTTGTTTTTAATGTGGTTATATGTTCACTAATTTAAATTTTATATTCTTAAAATATAATTTCTCCAAGTTTTATATGAAAAGAAGGTAATTCCTGTTATCTGGAAATGAGTCCAAATTATTTGACATATAATACATAGACCAATATAACACTGTTTCTTTTAGCATATTATTAGCAACTTTCGCTCATAACATACTTTAGGAACAGAACACATTCGACCTGTTTTTAAAGAGCCCAAATCTCTTAGCTCTAGCATAGAGCCATTAATATGGTGGCTATGATTGTAGCTCTATACGAAAACATACCTGCAAATGGACAAGGAACCTACCAAAATGGAAAATATTAATTTTATTAAGGTGGTGAACTTATCGATGGCTTTTTCTCTTTTGTAATTGCAGAATTTCTGTAATATTATGTTGATTTTCTAAAAGAGGACATGATTTTTGAGCACATATGCTAAATAATGTTAAAAAAGCATACCACTTAAATAGAACCCTGCTAAAGTACCCAGTTGACTATAGGATAAAGTTAAAACTTTTCAACTAAATATCTCCAGAGCTCTTCACAGATCTCTTCTCAGATTACTTCTCTTATCTCCTTGCATTTTCTTAAGCCTCAGCTCTCCAGTCTTGTTCCCTACCCTTGACACAGACACTACTAATTTCTGCTATATTTTAAGGATTGAAACACATTTTTGCAGGGTTATTTTTCTAGGTACAGGATACTGGTTCTTTTGGTCCATTGTTTTGCTGAGTTTATTTGGGATCCTGACTGCCTACTCTTCATTGCTGGTGGTGAGTAATGTTCCATTGCTATTGGTGAGTAATGTTTCACGTTTCTCCTACTGTGTTCCTGAGTAGCCACATGAGGTGCTCCTGTCTGGGATGGTATCCAGTTGGTTCTGGGAGTCTTCAGAACCCAAAATTATTCTTGTATTAGCAGAGTTTGGGGTTACATCAGCTACCTGAATCTTAGGCACAAGGGATGGATGGAGGAAAAAAAGGCTTGTGCTACTTGAGGATCTGTCTTACAATCTTCCCTTTGAAAGGGTGAGAGAACATTCTTTTACTGGTCTTGTTTCATAACCTATTTTTTGGTTCATTTACTGTTGTTACTTTAAACACTCACAGATTCATATTAGCTGTACCTTTACATGTTGAACTATCTCATTTCATATGTCATTGTCTAAGAATCAGTCTTTCTGGGCCTTACAAATTAGGTAGTTTATCAAACCTATTCTGATTTGCAAATGCTAGTCCTCAAGAGGAGGGTTAAGATGGCAAAGGAGTAGGATGACTGTAAGCTTGCCTCCTCCCCCAGTCAGCTAGATAAATATCAAATCATTCTGAACACCTAAAAAATCAATCCGAAGTTTTAGCAAAACTGAAAATCTGCAAACCAAAAATCACCTGTGGAAGGTAAGAACTGCAGAGTTGATTTGTGGGAGAAGAGCTGAGAGCTCTCTGGTAGGGAGAGATCCCAACTGGAAAGAGGTGAGCTAAGAGTGAAGAAAATGAAGTGAAAACACGCACAGGGAACTGCACAAGAAAACTGTTTCCCAAAACCATTGACCAGGGGAAAGGAGGTTTCAGTACCACCAGTTTTTTTGTTTTTTGTTTTTTTTATAAATAGTGGAGAGCAGAGTCCGAAGTTGCAGGGCTCAGCACCTGGTCATGCTCTGGCAAGGAAGTAGGGTAGAGCCTCAGGTATGGCCAAGCGAGGTCTGAGGATCCCCTCGGTCACATGAGAAGAAGCAGTTCCCATGCCTCGGAGTGCATTTGGTAGAGGCAGTTTGGCCTAACCATGGGCAAAAGACTGGATAGGTGCCATACAGCTGCCCCGTCCCTAGGATAGGAACAAAAATGTCGGCTGAGGACAGCAAACCCTGGCACTGGCTGTGTGCTGTGATTTACCATAAACTCTGAGCTGCTACCACTGTGTGGTCATGTAACTGTTTCATGGGAAAAGCCGGCACAGACCATGGTACAGCAAAACCATCCCCCAGAGAATCAGAGTGGGTCAGAGCCATGCGGGTCTCTGAGCTGTGGAATTTTGAAACACACTCTGAGATAAAACCCAGGCAGTACCACCTAGTAGGTGGATAGTATGGACACAGACAGGGTGAAAGGCAGGGATCTGATGGAAGCTGGCGACACAGGAGGTGTTTGATTGTGCATCTGCGAGGGTGGGAACTTCCCACTCCTGAGGCTAGAGAGTGGGCTGAAGACATTTTCACCAACTAGCCCACCAGCACTGATTGACCTCAGTGGGCTGAACAGCCCCACCAAGTGAAGAATGGAGCCATTAAAGCAAGCCCTGCCCCCCTGGGGCCTTCAAGCACATCTCCACCAGCGCAAATCCACCTGAGAATCAGAACAGAGGGCCCCTCTCCCAAAAGAACAGGACAGACATCTTCCACTCACTAAGTCTAATGATCATAGAGTGCTGCAAAGTTTCAGCTGTAGGGGAAACAGGATCTAACTTCCTTTGGGTTTTTTATTTGTGTGTTTTGTTTGTTTGTTTTTCCCCCTCGGATAAGGAAAGGGCAATTTTTATTATTTTTTTAATCTTTAATTTTTCATGTTTTTCTATCAAGCTTCTCTTTAAATATTTTAAAAATTATTTAAACTTTTTTTTTTTTTTCTGAGAGAGCATGTGTGAATGGGAGAGAGGGTCAGAGAGCAATCTCAAACAGGCTCCATGCTCAGTGTGGAGCCTGACATGGGCTCACTCCTACAACCCTGGTGTCATGACCCAAATTGAAGTCAAGAGTCAGACACTCAACTGAAACACCCAGGCACCCTATCAAGGATGCTTCTCTTCACAAACAAACCAAAACTAGGATCTAGCTTCATTATTATTTTTAAATTTTTATTTTATTATTTTTCTTATTTTGCCTTCAAAATGACAAGATAGAGGAATTCACCCCAAAAGAAAGAACAGGAAAAATGACAACCAGAGATTTAATCAATACAGATGTAAGTAATTGTCTGAACTAGAATTTAGAACAATTATAAGGATTCTAGCTGGGCTTGAAAAAAGCATAGAACACTCTACAGAATCCCTTATTGCAGAGATAAAAGAGCTGAAATCTAGTCAGGCTGAAATTAAAAATGCTACAACTGAGATGTGAACTTGAATGGATGCCATGACAGTGAGGATGGATGCAGAGAAAGAATGAATTAGTGATATGGAAGATAAATTATGGAAAATAATCTGAAAAGAAGAGGAAAACAAAGGTAATGAATCCCAAAGGTAGACTTAGGGAACACAGCAACTTATAAAAAGGGAATAGCATTCATAAAATAGGAGTCCCAGAAGATGAAGAGAGAGAAAAAGGGGAAGGACGAAGGGGCACCAGGATGGCTCGGTCAGATAAGTGTTCAACTTTGGCTCAGGTCATGATCTCACAGTTCGTGAGTTCGAGCCCTCATCTGGCTCTGTGCTGACAGGTCAGACCCTGGAGCCCGCTTTGGATCCTGTGTCCCTCTCTTTCTCTCCCCTTCTCCCACTCACACTCTGTCTCTTTCCCTCTCAAAAATAAACATTAAAAAAATTTTAAAAAACTAAAGGAGGTTGGGGCGCCTGGGTGGCTTAGTCGGTTGGTCGTCCGACTTTCGCTTAGGTCATGATCTCGCGGTTCGTGGGTTCGAGCCCTGCGTCGGGCTCTGTGCTGACTGCCAGCTCAGAGCCTGGAGCCTGTTTCAGTCTGTGACTCCCTCTCTCTCTGACTCTCCCTGCTCACACTGTCTCTCTCTCTCTCTCTCCTAGAAATAAATAAAAATATTTAAAAATAAAAATAAAAAATAAAAAAATAAAGGAAGTCATGACCAACCAGCTCTGCAAGAAATATTAAGAGAGATTCTTTGAGTGGGGGGAATAAAAGACCAAAAGCAACAAAGACTACAAAGAGATAGAGAAAATCACTAGAAACACCAACTTTAAAGGTAACACAATGACAACTCATATTATTCAGTAATCACCTTGAATGTAAATGAACCAAATGCTCCAATCAAAAGACATAGCATAGCAGAATGGAGAAAGAAAACAAGATCCATCTATATGCTGCCTACAGGGTACTCATTTTAGACCTAAAGACACCTGGAGATTGAAAGCAAGGGGATGGAGAGCCATCTGTCATGCTAATGGATGTCAAAAGAAAGCCAGAATAGCCATACTTAGACAAACTGGATTTTAAAACAAAGATGGTAACGAGACAACAAAGGACATTATATCATAATTAAGGGGCGTATCCATTAAGATCTAACAATGGTAAATATGCCCAACTTGGGAGCCCCCAAATATATACATCAGTTATGAACAAATGTAAAGAAACTCATTGATAATAATACAGTAATGGTAGGGGACTCTAACACCCCACTTCTATTAATGGACAGACCATCTAAGCAGCATATCAACAAGGAAAGAATGTCTTTGAAGACACACTGTACCAGATGGACTTAACAAGATATATTCAGAACATTTCATCCTAAAGCATCAGAATGTATAGTCTTTTCAAGTGAATATGGAACATTCTCCAAAATTGATCATATACTGGGTCACAAATCAGCCTCAATAAATACAAAAATATTGAGATCATACCATGCATATTTTCAAACCACAATGCTATCAAACTTGAAATCAACCATAAGAAAAAATCTGGAAAGACCACAAATACATGGAGGTTAATGAACATCCTACTAAATAATGAATGGGTTAACCAGGAAATGAAAGAAAATTTTTAAAAAATACATGGAAGCAAATGAAAATGAAATTACCACAGCCCAAAACCTCTGGGATGCACCAAAGGCAGTCCTAAGGGGGAAGTATACTGAAATAAAGTCCTACCTTAGGAAACAAGAAAAGTCTCAAATACACACTCTAACGTTACACCTGAAGAAGCAAAAAATACGAACAGGAAATAAAGCCTAAAGCCAGCAGAAGAAGGGAAATAATAGACTAGAGCAGGGAAAAAAATGACATAGAAACAAACAATTCTAGAATAGAAACAACAAACAAAAAATTCTTTCTTTTTGAAAGAATAAACAAAATTGATAAGCCTTAGCCAGGCTTATCCAAAAGAAAAGGGAGGACCCAAATAAAATCACAAATGAAAGGGGAGAGATCACAACCAATACCACAGGAATACAAACAGTCGTAAGATAGTATTATGAAAAATTATATGCCAACAAATTGGACAGTCTGGAAGAAATGGATAAATTTGGAGAAACATGCAAACTACCAAAACTGAAACAGGAAGAAATAGAAAATTTAACAGGCCAGTAAAGAAATTGAAACAGTAATCAAAAGTCTCCCAACAAACAAAAGTCCAGGGCCAGATGGCTTCACAGGGAAATTTTACCAAACATTTAAAGAAGAAGGGGGGAAATGGTGGGGGAAAGGGAGAGAGGCAAACCATGAGAGACTCTTGAATGCTGACAAAAACTGAGGATTGATGGATGTGGGGGGGAGGAGGGATGGGCATGGAGGAGGGCACTTGTGGGGATGAGCACTGAGTGTTATGTGGAAACTAATTTGACAATAAACTATTTGTAAAAAAACAAAAGTATTATATATCTCTTCTTCTCAAAGTATTCCAAACAATAGAAATGGAAGGAAAACTTCAAAACTCATTCTACAAGGCCAGCATTACCTTGATTCCAAAACCAAAGACTCCCCTAAATAGAATTTCAAGCCAATATCTCTGATGAAGGAAGATACACAAATTCTCAGTAAGACTCTAGCAAATTGAATTCAACAGTAAATTAAAAGAATTATTCACCACAATCAAGTGTGATTTTTTCCTGGCTGTAGGGCTATTTCAGTATTCACAGATCAATCAACATGATACACCACTTTAATGAAGGGTAAGAACAATATGATCCTGTCAATGCAGAAAAAGCATTTTACAAAATACAGCATCCATTCTTGATAAAAACCCTCAAGAAAGTAGGGATAGATGGAATGTACTTCCACATCATAAAGGCTGTATACAAAAGACCCACACCTAATATCCTCAATGAGGAAAAAATGAGATCCTTTCCCCTATGGTTAGGAACAAGACAAGAATGTCCATTCTTTTTTTTTAATTTTTTTTAATGTTTTTATTTATTTTTAGGAGAGAGAGAGAGACCGCGTGAGCAGGGGAGGGTCAGAGAGAGAGAGGGAGTCACAGACTGAAACAGGCTCCAGGCTCTGAGCTGGCAGTCAGCACAGAGCCCGACGCGGGGCCCGAACCCACAAACCGCGAGATCATGACCTAAGCGAAAGATGGACGCTTAACCGACTAAGCCACCCAGGCGCCCCAAGAATGTCCATTCTTACCATTAACATTTAACACTGTATAGAAAGTAAGTCTCAGCAATCAGACAACAAAAAGAACAGCCAACAAATTGGCAAGGAAGAAGTCAAACTTTCACCATTTGCAGATGACAATGCTCTACGTAAAAAACCAGGAAGACACCACCAAAAAATTGCTAGAGCCAAGACATGAATTCAGCAAAATCTCAGAATATAAAATCGACATGCAGAAATTTGTTGCATTTCTATACACCGATAATGAAACAGCAGAAAAAGAAATCAAGGAATCAGTCTCCTTTACAACTGCATGAAAATCAATAAGATACCTAGGAATAAACTTAAAGAATTAAAAGATCTGTACTCTGAAATCTATAGAATACTTCTAAAAGAAATTTAAGAGGACACAAAGAAATGGAAAAGCATTCCATGCTCATGGACTGGAAGAACAAACATTGTTAAAATGTCTATACTACCCAAATTAGTACATTTAATGCATTCCCTACCAAAATACCACCAGCATTTTTCATAGAGCTAGAATGAACAATCCTAAAATATTTATGGAACCACAAAAGACCCTGAATAGCAAAGCAATCCTGAAAATGAAAAGCAAAACTGGAGGCACCATGATTCTGGATTTTAAGCTGTATTTTAAAGCTGTAGTCATCAAGACATTATGGCACAAAAACAGACACATAGATCAATGGAACAAAATAGAAAATTTAGAAATGGACCCACAGCTCTATGGTCAACTCATCTTCCACAAAGCAGGAAAGAATATCCAATGGAAAAAGACAATCTCGGCAAATGGTGTTGGGAAAATTGGACAGTAACATGCAGAAGAATGAAATTGGACCACTTTCTTTCACCATACACAAAAATAAAGTCAAAATGGATGAGAAGCCTAAATGTGAGACAGGAAACCATCAGAATCCTAGAGGAGAGAACAAGCAGCAACCTCTTGACCTCAACCAGAGCAACTTCTTACTAGACATGTCAGGGCAAAGGAAACAAAAGTGAAAATGAACTTTTGGGACTTCATCAAGATAAAAAGCTTCTGCACAGTGAAGGAAACAATCAACAAAACTAAAAGGCAGCCTGTGGAATGGGAGAAGATATTTGCAAATGCCATATCTGATAAAGGGTTAGTATCTAAAACATATAAAGAATTTATCACATTCAACACCCAAAAAACAAATAATCCAGTTAAAAAATATGCAGAAGACATGAATAGACACTGTTCCAAAGAAGACATAACAAGATGTTGTTGTGTGACAGGCACATAACAAGATGCTCAACATCACTCACCATCAGGGAAATACAAAGCAAAAACCATGTTGAAATAATACTTCATATATTTCAGAGTTGCTAAAATTAACAACACTAGAAACAACAGGTATTGGCGAGAATGCAGAGAAAGGAGAACTCTTTTGCATTGTTGGTGGGAATGCAAAGTGGTGTAGCTACCCTGGAGAACAGTATGGAGGTTCCTCAAAAAGTGAAAAATAGTACTACCCTAAGATCCCTAAGATCCAGTAATTGCACTACTAGGTATTTTCCCAAAGGATACAAAAATGCAGATTCGAATGGGTACATGCACGTTGATGTTTATAGCTGCATTATCAACAATAGCCAAACTGTGGAGAGAACCCAAATGTCCAATGACTGATGAGGGGGTGAAGAAGATGTAGTATATATATTTACAATGGAATATTATTCAGCCATCAAAAAGAATGAAATCTTGCAATTTACAATGTTGTGGATGTAGCTTGAATGTATTATGCTAAGTGAAATCAGTCTGAGAAAGACAAATGCCATATGAGTTCACACATGGTGTAATTTAAGAAATAAAACCAATGAACATATGGGGTGTAGAGAAAAAGGGAGAGGGAAATAAACCTTAAGAGACTTTTATAGATAGAGAATAAACAGGGTTGATGGAAAGAGGTGGGTGGGTGATGGGCTAGATAGGTGATGGACATTAAGGAGGGCACGTGTCATGATGGGCACTGGGTGTTACATGTAAGTGATGAATCGCTGAATTCTACCCTGAAACCAATATTTCTCTGTATTTTAACCAACTAGAATTAATTTTTTTTGAAAAGAAGAACACAAAAATACCGAATGCTAGTCCTCTAGTCTAGGAGCTGAGTATATTTTAGCAAGTCTTTCGGCAATATTGACCCTGTCTCTGTTGCTGACATAGGAGCATAACGTGGCATGAGAAATTCAGGCCAGGCAAGAGAAAAGTCTGTAAAGGTGGAAAGCTTATGAGAGGAGAGTTTTCAGGTAATATGGGTTTTCCAATGTGTCCTTACATACATATGTTTCTCTGATTTCAAAATTCCTTAATTTTTTCAGTGTTTACTTATTGAGAGAGAGAGAGAGAGAGACAGAGTGTGAGTGGAGAAGGGGCAGAGAAAGGGAGACACACACTTTGAAGCAGGGTCCAGGCTCCATGCCATCAGCACAGAGCCTGACGTGGGGCCCAAACCCACAGACTGCGGGCTGCAAGATCATGACCTGAGCCGAAGTCTGTAGCCCAACCGACTGACCCACTGAGGCATCCCAATTTCCTTTCTGGTACAGAAAAGCCCCACACCCCAAACCCATTGTCATTTGCATTTTTTTATCACACTTTTTTTTTTCCCCAACGTTTTATTTATTTCTGAAAGAGACAGCCAGCATGAGTAGGGGAGCGGCAGAGAGAGAGAGGGAGACACAGAATCTGAAGCAGGCTCCAGGCTCTGATCTGTCAGCACAGAGTCTGACACAGGGCTTGACCCCATGAGCTGTGAGATCATGACCTGAGCTGAAGTTGGCCACTTAACCAACTGACCCATCCAGCCACCCCTATAACAGACGTTCTTTTCTGCCCTACGTCTTTTTGGATATAAGCCTGGATTTAAGCTGTAGCAACAAAAATGAACAAAGAGGAAAACCTGAGTTCTATTTCTGTCATTAGGTTACTTTGTAACCTTGGTCAAGTTATATAACCCTTTGAGCCTCAATATGTTTTCTTTCAAATGAGAATGATAACATTTAATAAAATGATATTTTATGGGACTGCATAAAGAGCAAATGAAATAAAACACATAAAATTATTTTGATAAAAAGGTTAAGAGCTTTATAAAGTCCAGTGCTCATTAACATCCTAAGCATCTGAGAGTTCTGATTTTGTTTGTGTCTCCATACTGACTTGGTAACTGGCTAGATTTACAAGCAAATCTAATTAAGATTTATTGAGTAAATACCCGGGTTAACAACAGTGGCTAACAGTTATAACAATGGCATTGATTCCTTAAGAAAAAGTTTTTATATATATATATATTTTTTTAAATATTTTTATTTATTTCTAGGAGAGAGAGAGAGAGACAGCGTGAGCAGGGGAGGGTCAGAGAGAGAGGGAGATACAGACTCTGAAAATAGGCTCCAGGCTCTGAGCTGGCAGTCAGCACAGAGCCCGACGCGGGGCTCGAACCCACGAACCGCGAGATCATGACCTAAGCGAAAGTCGGACGCTTAACCGACTAAGCCACCCAGGCGCCCAGTTTTTATATTTTTTAATGAAAAAATTTTTTTGAGAGAGAAGAGCAAGGGAGCACATGCATGGGGGAAAGGTAGAGAGAAGGAGAGAGAGAATCCCAAGCAGGCTCTGTACTGTATGAGGGCTCAGTCACATGAACCATGAGATCATGACCTGAGCCAAAACCAAGGTCTCAGATGCTTAATTGACTCAGGCACCCCTAGAAAGAGCTTTTTTTTTTTTTTTTTTTTTTTACAAATAGTTTATTGTCAAATTAGTTTCCACATAACACCCAGTGCTCATCCCCACAGTGTCCTCCTCCATGCCCACCCCTCCTCCCCCCCACATCCACCAGTCCTCAGTTTTTGTCAGCATTCAAGAGTCTAGAAAGAGCTTTTAAATAACCATTGGAAGGGCTGGCCCTTGCCTTCTATCCTCTCCCAAGTGGGTCTAAGTCATACCAGGAATACAGTTCATCATAGGGAAAATAAATTGGTAGGAACTCGGGAAGGGTATCAGTATGGTGATTGCTATGAAATACCAGAGACAATAATAATTCTTGGGGTTGCTGGTGAAAGTTACGAATAGAAGATGACATTTGAACTGCCTTTGAAGCATCAGTGGCATGGGGAGGGAGAGCTTTTCAGGCAGAGGAGCAGCTTGACAAAGTACTAGAGGCTGACAAGTGCAGGTAGAGCAAGAAGTGAATGTAGTGCTAGACTCTGAAGGGAATTGTGAGCTACAGAACAGCACTTTGGACAGCAACTTGATGATTTCAAAATAACCTCCTTTTTCTTTTTTGCTTTTCCAGGTCCTTGGATTTTTGTTGATTTGGGAAGGGTATGAACTATACCTGCACTGGTGTCATAAGGTAGGATGCTGAACCTTTGTAGGAGACCTTGGGCCGGGACTGAATGTGCCTCTTAGGCACTCACAGCGAAGTAGAGTCACCCTTTCTTTCATTGTTCCTGTTAGAACGGATCTATTTACGGTGTTGTAATTGAAATCATTAAATTTCTAACATGTAACTGATTTACTGAAGGAACTGAACTCAAACTTTATTTTTTCTCACCACTTCTTGTTAAACTCATTCTGTGACCCTGTTCTTCCCATCTCAACAACATCTTAGGCAAGCTCCAGTACTTTCTCAGTCCTTTAGAGAGTTTCAAGAACGTTCTTACTTCAGTCATTAAAAATTTCAGTTGATTGTAATAACCCAAACTTCAACATTATAAGACTTTTCCTCTCCTTCGGGCCTGACCCAGGCATGGAAGCCTGCAGTGATAGTGAGGGAGAGAGGAGATAGGAGACAGAACATGCTTGCACAAGGAGGGCAAGAGGGGCATCTGTAGTTGATGGTGGGCCAGGTCAATGCATAGTCGCTGACTATTCATCCCACAGGCTTTTCCTGTGTGTATTTCCAGAGAACTTGACAGCACTTCTCTTTGTGCAGAGATAGCCCCAGAAATTTCTCTTTTGAGGTCTTTTTGACCCTCCCTTAGTTTGGAGCCCTTTAAAATGTCTCCCAAATGATGTCTCTCAGAGGATCATATCTGGTCCATAGAAAAGTAGCATCTTTACCCCAGCATCTGTGGACGTGCGGCTCATTTCCAACTAGCCTCCCTCAATGTGTTCTGCCGCAGGCTTGAGCAGCTCCAGCCACCGCATCTTGCTTTTTTATAAGTCTTTTCAGGCATGGCTTGATACTATTCTTTACTTTTCCTTGAACCCAGGAACATACCAGACTCTGAGTGGTCCCCTTAAATTTCCTCTATCTCAAATGAGAAGTATGAACTGGAATCGTAAATTTAAGAGTTATTAGAAAAGATCAAAATTGAAGTTGTAGGATCTGTAGGATTGAACTGGAATCGTAAATTTAAGAGTTATAGAAAAGATCAAAATTGAAGTTGTGGGATCCCAAGGGAAAATATGTAGATTGAGAAGTGAAAAATTAGGCCTTATTGAGATCACCAACTGTTTTGGAGTTGGGATGTCATGATCAGTTAGTCACTGCCAAGAATCATGTGAAATCTAAAAGAGAAAACAAATGGGTGAATAGACAAAAAGCAAAGTCAGTCCAGTAAATGCAAAGAACAAACTGGTTTAAAAGGGAGGGAGGTGGGAGGTTGGGCAAAATGGGTGAAGGGGAGCGGGAGACACAGGCTTACAGTTATGGAATGAGTAAGTCACAGGAATAAAAGGTACAGCATGGGGAATGTAGTTAGTGTTACTCTAACAGTGTTGCATGGTGACAGACGGTAGTTACTCTTGTGGTGAGCACAGCATAACATAGAGAATTGTTGAATCACTATGTGGTACACCTGAAACCAATATTGTGTATCAACCACACTCAATTTTTTAAAAAAGGAATCCTTGTGAGTTACACCATTCTGGTTACCATTCTAGGCTTGTATTTTAGAAATCACACTCACCTTGCCTCTGGCAGTTAGTGCTGCTACTTGACCGCTGCCAGAGCAGGATCTCATTATTGCCTTTGAAATCAGGAAGCCAGTTTCACTGGCAGTAACTCTCACCTTTATTCAGACATAGATGTTTAGCCACTACAGTGCTTTCCAAGGATACTGACTTTCCAAGGATCCTCATTAGGGTATTTTTCAGTATGCTCTGACACCTCGCATACAATATGATGGGGAATGGGTTACCTGAGCATAGGTGATAGCATTCCAGCAAACTTTTCTCAATAAATTTTTGGATTGTTTTTTCTATATTACACCATTTGGCTGGCACGCCAATTTCATTAAGCATAGGCCACTAATGAGCCATGGTTTCAGATAACCAAACAGAACCACTTTGAGATGTGTAATACCTGGATTCTAGGGTATTCAATTCAGAATCTCTGGTAGGTACACTCATATCAATTAATTTAACCTGATCTAAAATTATCTTCTCTCCTTGTCTAGCACCCATAGGATTCATTCCCATACATATTCTACAGGGGTTTTGGTCAATTTAAATTAACAGAGCCTTTATTTCCTGAGGCATTCTGGGATCTAATTCCAGTTATGAGTCTCTAGGAGATGAGAAGTGATGAAAGTGAGGTATGAGAAGAGTTGGCATCCCCTTGGAAGGTAACTTCCTTTGTTGGGTCTTCAAACCATGAAAAATTAGGGCTGTCAAACTTGGGAGGAGAGACTGCTTCTATTAGCAAGGGAAATTCTGTAGGGCTTGGAGTTTCAGTTTTAGTATACTCAGAGTAAGCCTAGAAGGAAGGGGTTAGCATTAAGCCTGTGACCTATTCCTCTTCTACCTGGGGGTGCTTAGGGAGGAATGAATGACCTTGATCAAAACTTAATAGTTTTGTTAGCCAAAAGGCTAAGGATATTTGTTAGCCAAAAGGCATACAGGGTCCTTGTCAATGAAAATTTCTAGCAGGATATAACCTGCTAGATATAAATCAGGGTTGCTTATTGTGAATAATTCTGGAATTTATAGATATATGTAAGGTGGGAGACATGGCTGGCTGGATATAATTATTAGTGGGATATAAGATAAGGATGCCTTGTAACCAAAAAGGCTTCTTCTTTGAAGCAATGTTTTCACATAACTACTCAAAACATACCTTACACTCAGAGAAATGAAAACACTAATTTCAAAAGATATATGCACCTCTGTGTTTGTTGCAAGATTATTTACAGTAGCTAAGATATGGAAGCAGCCTGAATGTTGATAGATGAATGGGTAAAGAATGGGTAAAGAAGATGTGGTATACATACATAATGGAATATTATACAGCCATAAAAAATGAGATCTTGCCATTTGCAACAACATAGATGGACCTACAGGGTATTATACTAAGTGAAATAGACAGAGAAAGGTAAATGCCATATGATTTTGCTTGTATGTGGATTCAAAAAAACAAAACAGATGAACAAACAAAAAGCAGAAACAGATCCATGAAAACAGAGAACAAACTGGTGGTTGCCAGAGGGGAGGGAGCAGGGGATAAGCTAAAAGGGGAAATGACCGGGGGAGTGGGAGCTCTAGCTTCCAGTTATGGAGTGAATAAGTCACAGAGATGAAAGGTTGTACAGAATAGGGAATATAATCAACGGTACTGTAGTAGTGTTGTGTGGTGTAGATGGCGGCTCTCCTTGTGGTGAGCATATCGATATATATATATAGAGAGAGAGAGACTTATTCAGTCATTATGTTGTATACCCCAAACTGATGTAACATCATGTGTCAACTGTATTTCAATGAAAAAAACACACCCCACATTTTAAGTCCCAAAATCAGAATGCATCCTAAGACCTTTTTAAGAGTAGCTGCATTTGACAGGATCACATTTCTCCAAGGGAATATGTTTTATATGTACCTTATAATTGCCTGCATCCTTGGAATCATTAGTAAGTTCGTTGTTGGATAGATCATAGAATCCTATGAGATTCACGTGAGTCTGATTTGACAATTAACCTTTGTGTTGGGATGCTTCTGTTTTGTCAATAGGTTATTTAAGGTTTTTGCATCTATGTGCAGAGGAGAGATTGGCATGTTCAGGCATACCTTATTTCACTATGATTTACTTTATTGCAGTTTGCAGATACTGTTTTTTATAAATTGAAGGTTTGTGGCAACCCCGTGTCCAGCAAGTCACTGGCACCATTTTTCCAACAACATTTACTCACTTTGTGTCCTGTATCACATTTTGGTAATTCTTACAATATTTCATACTTTTCCTTTATTATTTTATTTGTTGTGATGATCTGTGATCAGTGATCTTTGTGTTACTATTGTAAATGTTTTGGGTCACCATGAACCACACCCTTATATACGATGGTGAACTTAATTGATAAATGTGTGTATTCTGACTGCTCCACCTACTGGCCATACCTTGGTCTCTCTCCCTTTCCTCAAGACTCCCTATTCCCGAGACATGACAATATTGAAATTAGGCCAATTAATAGCCCTATAATGGCCTCTAAAGGTGATCCAGTAAAAGGAATAGTCCCATCTCTCATGTTAAATCAAAAGGTAGAAATGATTAAGCTCAGTGAGGAAGACATGTCAAAAGCTGAGATAAGCCAAAAGCTAGACCTCTTGCACAGCTGTGCTATGAATCCAAAGACAAAGTCCTTGAAGGAAATCAAAAGTCCTGTTCTGATAAACACAAGAATTATAAGGAAGCAGAACAGCCTTATTGCTGATATGAAGAAAGTTTTAATGGTCTGATGGAAAAATCAAACCAGCTACAGCATTTCTGTAAGCCAAAGCCTAATCCGGAGGAAGGCCTTAACTCTCTTCAATTCTTTGAAGGTGAAGAGAGGTGAGGAAGTTGCAGAAGAGAAGTCTGAAGCAAACAGAAGTTGGTTCATGAGGCTTAGGGAAGGAAGCTGTCTCTGTAACGTAAAAGTGCAAAGTGAAGCAGCGAGTTTTGATGTAGAAGGTACAGCAAGTTACCCAAAAGACATAGCTAAGATAATTCATGAAGATTTGTGTTGGGTTGGTTCTGTTTTGTTAATAGGTTATTTAACAACAGATTTTCAATATAGACATAACAGCCTTGTATTAGAAGATGCCTGAGTGTCCATCAACTGACGAATGGATCAAGAAGATGTGGTTTATCTATATGATGGAATACTACATGGCAATGAGAAAGAATGAAATCTGACCATGTGTAGCAACATGGATGGACCTTGAGGGTGTTATGCTGAGCGAAATAAGTCAGGCAGAGAAGGACAGGTACATTATGTTTGCAGATATAGGAGGATTAGGAGGAACTTAACGAAGGATCATGGGAGAGAGGAAGGGGAAAAATAGTGGGGGAGAGGGAGGGAGGCAAACCATGGGAGACTTTTGAATGCCGAGAACAAACTGAGGGCAGATGGGGTGGGGAGAGGGGGAGGGGAGTGATGGACATGGAGGAGGGCACTTGTGGGGATGAGCACTGGGTGTTATATGGAAACCAACTTGACAATAAACTATTTAAAATGTAAAAAAAGAAGAAGAAGATGCCATCTAAGACTTCTAGCTGGAGAGGAGAAGTCAGTGTCTGGCTTCAAAGCTTGAAAGGACAGGCTTACTCTCTTTAAGGGCTAATGTCGCTGGTGGCTTTAAGTTAAAGTCAGTGTCATTTACTTTTCTAGAAAACCTAGGCTCCTGAGGAATTATGCTAAATCTACTCTGCCATTGCTCTATAAATGGAACAACAAAGCCTAAATGGCGGCACATCTGTTTACAACATGGCTTACTGCATATTTTAAGCCCACTATTGAGACCAACTGCTCAGAAAAATTTTTCTTTCAAAATATTACTGCTCATTGACAACACCTGGTAACCCAAAAGATCTGCTAGAGATGTACAATGAAATGAGTGTTGTTTTTGTGCCTGCTAATCCAATCTGCAGCCCATGGATCAAGGAGTCATATTGACTATCAAGCCTTATTATTATTTAAGAAATACATTTCATAAGGGCTATAGCTACTGCAGATAGTGATTCCTCTTATGGATCTGGGCAAAGTAAATTGAAAACCTTCTGGAAGGATTCAGCATTCAGGATGTCCTGAAGAACATTTGTGATTCATGGGAAGAGGTCAAAATATCAACATGAACAGGAGTTTGGAAGAAGTGGATTCCAGAGCTCATGGATTACTTTAATGGGTTCAAGACTTGAGTGGAGGGAGTAACTGCAGACATGGTAGGAATAGCAAGAGAACCAGAATTAGAAGTGGAGCTTGAGGATGTGACTGAATTGCTATAATCTCATGATAAAACTTGAATGGGTGAGGAGTTACTTTTTTTTTTTTTTTTTTTTAAAGAGAGAGCATGTGCGTGAGCGTGGAAGGGGCAGAGGCAGAAAGAATATCCCAAGCAGGCTCCACGCCCAGTGCAGAGCCCACTGTGGGGTCAGTCTCACAACCCTGGGATCATGACCTGATCCAGAATCAAGAGTCAGACACTTAACTGACTGAAACCCAGGAGCCCCAAGGAGTTACTTCTTATGGATGAGCAAAGAATGTGATTTCTCGAGATGGAATTTACTCCTAATGAAGATGCTGTGAAGATTGTTGAAATGACACAAAGGATTTAGAATATTATATACACTTAACTGGTAAAGCAATGGCAGGGTTTGAGGGGATGCACTTCAGTTTTGAAAGAAGTTTTACTGTGGGTGAAATGCTGTCAAATAGCATCACTTGCTCAGAAAATCATGAAAGGAAGAGTCAGTGGATGGAGCAAACTTCATTCTTGTCTTATTTTAAGAAATTTCTCAGGCCACCCTTGCCTTCAGCAGCCACCACCCTGAGTTGGCAGCCATCAACACTGAGGCGAGACCTTCCATCAGCAAAAATGTTATGACTCACTGAAAGCTCAGAAGATGGTTAACATTTTTAGCAATAAAGTAATTTTGAATTAAGGTATATACATTGTTTTTTTTTATTTTTACAAATAGTTTATTGTCAAGTTGGTTTCCATATAACACCCAGTGCTCATCCCAAGTGCCCTCCTCCATTCCCATCTCCCCCCCTCCCCCCCCACATCCTATAGTCCTCAGTTTGTTCTCAGCATTCAAGAGTCTCTCATGGCTTGCCTCTCTCCCTTTCCCCTACCATTTCCCCCTTTCTTCTCCCTCATGGTCCTCCGTTAAGTTCCTCCTAATCCTCCTATACATGCAAACATAGGATATTTGTCCTTCTCTGCCTGACTTATTTCGCTCAGCATAACACCCTCAAAGTGCATCCATGTTGCTACACATGGCCAGATTTCATTCTTTCTCATTGCCATGTAGTATTCCATCATATAGATAAACCACATTGTCTTGATCCATTCGTCTGTTGATGGACACTTAGGCTCTTTCCATGTTTTAGCTACTGTTGAGAGTGCTGCTATGAACATTGGGGGTACATGTGCTCCTATGCATCAGCATTTCTGTATCCCTTGGGTAAATTCCTAGCAGTGCTGTTGCTGGGTCATAGGGGAGTTCTATTGTTAGTTTCCTGAGCATACTTCTCAAAACGAGAACAAACTGTCCTAAAATTTTTATGGAACCACAAAAGACCCTGAATAGCCAAAGTAATACTGAAAAATAAAACCAAAACAGGAGGTATCACTATCCCAGACTTTAGCCTCTACTACAAAGCTGTCGTCATCAAGACAGTATGGTACTGGCACAAAAATAGACACATAGAACAATGGAATAGAATTGAAAACTCAGAGCTGGACCCAAAGGTATACAGCCAACTAATCTTTGACAAAGCAGGAAAGAATATCCAATGGAAAAAAGACAGCCTTTTTAACAGATATACATTGTTTTTTAAAGACATAATGCTATTTCACACTTAATAGACTACAGTATAGTGTAAGCATAATTTTTCTATGCTCTAGGAAAGCAAAAAATTGATCTGACTTGCTTTAGTGTAATACTTGCTTTATTGTGGGGGTCTGGAATATGTCTGAGGTATGCCTTTTTCTTTTTTGTAATGTCCTTCTTGACTTTGGGTGTGAATGTTTTGTTGGATATAGAACACAAGTTAGAATGTGTTCCCTCTTTTTCTATTCTCTGGGAGAGTTTGTTAAAGATTGGAAATATTTGTTCCTTAAATGTTTGGTACATTAACCATTTAAGCCAACAAAGCCTGGAGATACGTTATGAGAAGGTTTAATTATGGATTCAATTACCTTAACAGGTAATGGAAAGGGGGTAACTAAATATTTAGAGGGCAGCACAGATGTTAAAAAACATTTGTTTTTAAAGGGCAAAAACTTAAAGTTATGTTGGATATAATCATGAACAAGCATTGTCCTTGATATCATGAGTGTTATAGTCCTTTGGGGAAAACATATACTGAAAAGACAATTACAAAATATTATTTGCTTGTGATTGTATAGAGTCATATATAAACAAGTAGTGAACATTTGTAATGGCCATTGCTGAAGTTGAGTGAGAGATGCCAAGCAATGTTAAGGGCTCAGCTGAGGCTGCAGATGATAAATTAGATGATAAAGGCATTAAACCACATAGCTCAGTAATTCTTTTCCAGCCATGCTGTCCAGGAAAGACTTGTGTACAAAGAAGCTAAGTGATTGGATCCAGTCCATATTGGGGATTTGCAAGACAGATTAGAAGGATAAAGGAATAAGGTCCCTGACATTATTGGGACATACATACAATCCCCAAGGAGAGTTCTGAATTCAGTCCTAATGCCTGGAAGTCAGGAGATTGTCTTTGTTTCCCCAGATCCTGATTCTGCTAGTGATTCTGCTATGCTCATTTTTTTTGTGGATTTTATGCAAGCTCTGGCGAGACAGGTGGCTGACAGCGGGCCTGTCACTGCAGGTAAGCATCATCCTATAGGTTTAGCACTGTCTGTCTAGATGTGTTCAGACTAACTTTTGGCTTTCTCCCAGATCTTTGCTCCCTATATGCACCTGAGTGGCATAACTGTGATGGTTATCCTTTCCTGGCCTGTGGCCTTCTACTTGATCCATTTGGAAGAAGAAGGTATGTCATGTGGGTGGAACCCTGCCTGATTCTTTCATCTCTGATGTTAGCTTGTATTCTCCACTCAGCAAAATGCAAGCTTGGTAGATAGCTACCACTGTACCTCTTGGAAATTCATTTAACTTATTACGTGGACATGCTCTTTATGATTGGATTCATAATCATATGTGGCCTGTCATAGCATTTCCCTAATCCAAAAGTCTCCTTCTGAAGAGGGATTCTTCTTCTAGAAAAATAAGAATTTTGTCTATGTCATTACATATTGTCTGGGAATGGTTTGAGGGTGGGGTGAGAATAGAGGTACATCTTAATTTGACCAGTGATGGTGCAAGTCACAGTTCTTTTGTTTGTATCAAATATTCCTAGTTTCAACTAATGAACTTATGATAGGTCCAGATACCCTTGGTTCCATCCTAGTGATTCAAGGCAGTCTCCTCTGAGACACTGTCACACCTGGCACCTTACAGCAGAAGCAGCAATGTCTGCCTCTGCCACTGATTTCTTCGCCATTCTTTTCTTTGCCCTAATATCATGGAAACAAAAGAGAATCAGAGCCTTATACTAAATTGTTTTGAGAATGAAGTTATCTTTCAGCACCTTTGCTAAAAGAAATTAGGTTCTTCTTTTCTCTATATCTCTCTTTTTACTATTGGTTAAACAAGAGTGTTTACTTCCTGACTGCGGAAGGATGCAGGCAAAAGAAAGACTGGCTTGATACCTTTGCCATTGTGTGCTTGTACAGGTGTGTATGAGTAAGTAGAGGGTGAATTTTAGGAAATATTTCTGGGACAAGATCTTAAAGGGGATAATAATGAACTCTTCTTTTTCATTTCCTAAATTTTAGTTAGAATGAGAAGATTCAAGATGGCATATTATGACAGAGAAAGAGCCAAGGAATATAATATACTCACAAAGTTGAGAGGTTAGAGCTGGAAATCTAGATTTGCATGTGACTGGAGCATAAGTGGTAACTTAAAAATGTGCAAATGGGTAAAATTCTCAGAGGTCTAAAATAGTAAGTGTTGGGGAAATGACCAGTGATAATAGGTATTGTGGACAGCCTGTGGGGGAGGGGCCGGGGGAGAGAGAAACAAGAGCAAATACCTAATACTTACTGATTACCTGTTATGGCTCATCACTGTCCTATCAGTTCTGTGAGGTAGGTTTTTAGCAAGATAGCCCCATTTTTCAGAATGAAGAAAATGATGACCTAGAGAGGTTAAGCAACATGTCCTTAGTGACACAGTTATAAAGTGATAGAGTCTGGCTTTGAACTCAGATTCAGCTAATTCCTCTTCCATTAATATTGCTCAGCCTTAAATATGGGCACTTTAGGCCTATCTTTACAAGCTTCAGGGCTTTCTCAGAATGAGCCAAACTACTCTTCCACCTGAGAAAGTATTCTTAACATTCATAACATTTTCTCTTCATCCTACCTCCTGCACAGCTCATTTCTTTGTAAATGTACAGCTCCAGTATTTTTTTTCTTAATAATGATGCTTATATTTGGATTGCCCTGTACTTCTAAATCACTGAAAATAAGTGAGGATGTCACATAAATAGAGAGTAAATCAGCCAGTTCACAGAGTCTATGAAACCAATAGACTAGGTATTTACTGACTGCTGCTGGGATAGTCAGTTGCTGGAGATAGTGCTCCATTCATCTTCCGCTTTCTTCTCACTTCCTTCTCTAATTTTTCAGCTCTCCAGGTGGCTATTGGATTGCCTTTTTTCCTTATCCTTTTATGTCTCTATTTTGTGCCATGGGGAATTCACTCTCCCTGCATTCAGGAGAAAGATAAATTGGGACCCAAGCCAGACTTCTTTGGACATAGAGGTGCACCCATGGTAGGTCTGAGCATGATGAGAAGAGGTTTGCATGGGGTGTGTGGATGAGAGAATGGGACCTCAGAACCATAGGAATCCCTGTAGAGGTAAAGGGGCTGGCTTGAAATGACAAGAATAAGGAGTTAATTGTAGAGGTTGGACTTGAACCCAAGTCACCTAACTTTTAGTTTTGCTCTGCTGTGCCCAGTGACATTGCCTCACATGAGCAGAGTCCCAGAATCAGATTGAGTAGAGGAGTATATAAGGTAGGCTCTTGAAAAAATTGCCGAGGGATTCAGACTCAGCTTCCTAAAGTGCTTTCATTACTGCACTCCCTCCTAGCCATAAAGGAATGTTGGGAAGAGAGACTCTGAGGTATAGGGACTGATGTTTTTTTCTTTCACAGTTGGGGCCTGAGAATACCATGATGTCCTTTGAGAAAGCTGTTGAACAAGGAGCCTGTGGGCTGGAGAGTGATATACAATTAAGGTAGGAAAGCAGGGGCTGGGGTGGGGAGGAGATAAAGCCAATGCCATGGAAGACAAACGGTGTGGCCCAAGTTGTAGACAGGGCAGGCTCTGGGAAGTTTGTCCGGTGTTCATTGGCACACACAAACCACTTCTTCCTTATGAACCATACATCTGTACCCCTACCTTCTCAACATAGTCTCAGAAATCATATACCTGCTATATAGCCTCTGTACATAATTCAGATTTGTCCTCATTGCAAACGATTCCAGCAGCTTAAACCCCATACACTGTCTTAGCAATCTACTCAGCATTCCCTGGGCACCTACCATATTCTAGGCCTTCTTCTGAGTGCTAGAAAGAGGCAGATAAAATGTAGCCCTGCCTAAGAGGTGTTGCCATCCAGTGAAGGAGACATGGCATGTTTATAACAGCCAGGGTATAAAACAATTTGTGGTGAGTTCCTTCCCGAGATGAATAAGTCAAATGCAGGGGAACCTCAGTGGAGGATAAGGCCACCACCTATTGTGTGAAAAAGATCTGTGTCCTCAGAATTGTGTTTGTGTTGTCTTGAGGGGAAAATATTATTTTACCAATCAGAGAAAGAAGGTATTCCAGGCAGAAGAAACAGTTTACTCCAAGGCATCTAAATGAGAAATACAAGTTTGTAGATTAACAAGCTAACCTGTATACGTTCTAAAAGTGCTATGCTCTGGGGACAGGAGAGGGCTGTATGAGGAAGAGGTATGGCTGTAAGGCTCACTAAGGCTGGATCATGGAGATCCCAAAATGTGTAATAGGTAGCTGTGGTAGATTTTAGAGGACAGATCACTTTATTGTTTCAGAAAAGCTCACCTGGCAATGTATGAGGGAGAATTGTCAGGGAGAAAGGTAATAGACTATAGCAGTGTCCAAGAGAAAACAAGAGAAGACTTGGATTAGAGTAGGGGTGAGGACACAAAGACCTGCTTTGCTGGAGAACCTATGTACCTGGGCAACTGGAAATAGAGAGGCTTCATCTGTAGCATAGATATATTAGACAATACGGCATGTACAAATTCCCCTTACAGCCTTTCTGTGGGGCAAACAGAAGAGAAGTTACCATTCTATTTCACAGATGAGGGAATGTGGTTTGAACCTAGATTCAAATAAGGGAAATGTGTTATTAAGGTCGTTGAGGCTAGGATGTAAATGATAAAGCCAGAATTAAAACTAGATTTCCTGACTGCTGACTGGCATCTTGATGTTACCCAACAATGACAACTGTTTCATGCAGAATGTTTGACTCAGAATTAAAAAGAGAGATATTCTATCAGAGCTCCTGGATCCATTTGTTGAAGTGCCTGGTGGCCATGGCATAATGTGGTAAAGGTGCTGAGCCAATGAGCTCTTGGCATCCTGTCTTTCTCTCTTCTATTATTTCTGTGACTTCAACGTTGATGTAGGTGATCCTTCCAACCCCTCAGTGTCTTGGCTTGTTGTTCCTGCACCATCCACATTTATGGTCATATCCTAAGCTTTATCATAACCAAACATTGCATATCAGTCAGAGTCCAGTCAGGACACAAATACCACAGCAGTAACTTGAACAGGAAAAATGTGATAACAAGAATTACTAAGTAGTAAAATGTGGCTAACTACCAAAAGAGGTGAAAGAGCACCCAAAGGAGTATAGCTACTGGAACTTCTGTTCCAGATGAGATGGAGTAAGCAGATTCCATCCTGTTTTTCTAAGAATTATAAAAAACAAAAACATGAAACTGGATGAAATTCACCTACTTAAAGGTGTACATCCTGCCAACTACTTTCCAGAGCAAGAGACATAGCTGACTTTCCTAACACACAGAAACAGACATAAAGAGAAAGGCAAAATGAGGAGACAGAGGAATATGTCACAAATGAACAGGATAAAACCACAGGAAGAGACCTAAGTGAAACAGATGTAAGTAACATGCCTAAAAGAGAATTTAAAGTAATGATCATAAAGATACTCACTGGACTTCGAAGAGAGTGAAGGCCATCAGTGAGACCCTTAAAATAGAGATAGAAAACATACAGAACCATTCAGAGATGAAGAACACAATAAATAAAAAAACACTTAATGGAATAAATAGGCTGAAAGAAGTGGAGGAGTGGCTTAATACTCTAGAAGACAAACGCAGAGTAATAGAAATTAGTAATCAGGCTGAACAAATGAGAAACAAGAATTATGAAGACTAGAATAGACTTAGGGAACTCAGTGACTCCATCAAGCATAATAACATTCACATTATAGGTTTCCTAGAAGGAGAAGAAAGAGAAGAGGAGGGGCAGAAAGTTTCTTTGAAGAAATAAGAGCTGAAAACTTCCCTAATCTGGGGAAGGAAGCAGCTATCCAAATCCAGGAGGCTTGGAGATACCCCAACAAAATCAACCAAAGTAAGCCCACACCAAGACACACAGTAATCAAAGTGGTAGAAAGTAATGATAAAGAAAAAATCTTAAAAGCAGCAAGAGAAAAGACAGTTACATACAAAAGAAACCCTATAAGGCTATCAGCAGATTTTTCAGCAGAAACTTTGCAAGCCAGAAGAGAATGGAATGATACATTCAAAGCCAAAAATACTACAGCCAAAAATACTCTCTGCAGCACGGCTGTTGTTCAGAATAGAAGGATAGTTTCTCAGCCAAACAAAAACTAAAGGAGTTCATGACCACTAAACCAGCCCTGAAAGAAATATTAAAGGGAACTCTTGAGTAGAAAGGAAAGACCATAAGTGAGAGTATGGAAAGTAGGAAACACAAAAACAGTAAAAATAAGTATTTCTGTAAAACATTAGTCAAGGGATTTACAAAAAGATATAAAACAGGGAGAAAGTAGTAAAGAATGGGTTCAAACTTAAACAGCAATCAACTGAATATAGACTGCTAAATGCAGAAGATGTTGTATACAAACCTAATGGTAACGACGAATCAAAAACCACTAATAGATAAGCACAGAATAAAGAGAAAAGAATCCAGGTATATCACTAAGAAAACCAGTGGACCAAAAAAGAGAGAAGACAACTCAGATAAAAACGATAAAAAGAACCACAAAAACAAGTAACAAAAAGTACATATCTATCAAGACAGAATCTAGATCTCTCAGGTAAAAATAGAACTACCCTACTATCCAATAATTGCACTACTGGGTATACTAACCCCAACATCTTGGCTATTTTGAATAATGCTGCTATGAACATGAGTCTAAAAATATATTTTTTATATTTGCTTTAAATTCCTTTTGGATATACTCAAGTGGAATTGCTGAAACATATAGTAAGTTTGTGTTTAATTATCTGAGGAAATGCAGTGCTGTGTTGGAGAAAGGGATTTTTTTTTTTTTGACAAGCATAGTTCTCATTCTTTTTATTCATTATTTAAAATCAAGGGACACTCATAATATACATCAAAAAACGTAAACCATTTCTTTCTTCCATTGGCTGTCATTCTAAAAAAAAATGGCAAGAGAGGATTGTAGCAAAACATGTTGGAGAAAGGGATTTTTAAAACTGGTACTGGGGCGCCTGGGTGGCTTAGTCGGTTAAGCGTCCGACTTTCACTTAGGTCATGATCTCGCGGTTCGTGGGTTCGAGCCCCGCGTCGGGCTCTGTGCTGACTGCCAGCTCGGAGCCTGGAGCCTGTTTCAGTCTGTGACTCCCTCTCTCTCTGACCCTCCCCTGCTCATGCTGTCTCTATCTCTCTCCTAGAAATAAATAAAACATTAAAAAATTAAAAAAAAAAAACTGGTACATAAAATCATAGGTAGACCATTGTGTAATTAATTCATGAAACCCCACAGAAACAACACAGAAGATTTGCTCGTTGAACATTGGTCTGGAATACCATCTGGGTTTTAGATTTACCATTGGGTAGCACATAGTGGGAAGGTCCAGAAAAGCACTGCAAAGTCCTCAAAACCTGAATTGGCTTTTAAACCAGGGCCCACAAACGTGGGCCAGGACATGTGTACCTAAACACGTTGACTGCTAAAATAAATTTAAATAGCAGTGAGGATTTAATGATACCCAAAATGCCAAGGATCCAATCCAAAGTTTTCATCATATCAAAATGTGCAAAAAAAAAAATATCTCAACTTAAATGAGAAAAGGTAATTAATAGATTTCAAGAGAAACAGATGTTGGGATCATCTAAGAATTTTAAAGCAGCTATCATAAAGTATCTCAAACAAACAATTACGAACACTCATTAAACAAATGAAAAAGTAGAAAGTCTTAGCAAAGAAATGGAAGGAATAAGGAAGAACCATATGGAAATAAAAGTTCTTAGAGAAAAAACAATAATTTAAAAGGTCAACCTGTGTGTGTGCGTGCATGTGCACATTGTGTGTATGCACTCATTTTATACATATATAATCATTTTATACATACACACACAATCATTATTTTATACACCTAAAACAAATACAACACTATGTCAGTTATAGTTCAGTAAAATGAGGGGAAGAGTCAAGCTCTTAGCATTTGAATTACTCCCTCACTTAAAAAGCACTTTCAGGGGCGCCTGGGTGGCTTAGTCGGTTAAGCGTCCAACTTTGGCTTAGGTCATGATCTCGCAGTTCGTGGGTTCGGGCCCCGCGTCGGGCTCTGTGCTGACTGCCAGCTCAGAGCCTGGAGCCTATTTCAGAGTCTGTGTCTCCCTCTGTCTCTGACCTTCCCCTGCTCACGCTGTCTCTCTCTCTCTCTCTCCTAGAAATAAATAAAAACAATATTAAAAAAATAAAAATAAAAAGCACTTTCAATTTGGCTTCCAGAGTATCATACTATCATGATTTTATTCCTTTCTGGATTGTTTTCTATATGGTTTTCTTTTGCTCACTCCTACCATCTCTTCTTACTCTCAAAATGATGGAATTTTTGAGATCTGTGATAAAATATCTGTAAAGAAAGTCTAATCCCTACCCCCCAAAGTGAACTTGTTTTGACAGTGTTCACCCCATTTTGTAAAATTGCAAATACATTGTTTCAATGACATGTCAAATATGTTTATATAAAGTTTTCCTTTGAATATGATATTTTTAAGATACATTTGAAAAAGAGGCATGTCTATATGTCAAAAGCAAGTAAGGTAAACTGGTGTTTAGTGTCTGAGAGATATCATATGGGAGGCCTTGATAAAATCTATGCAAAGACTTTTGGCTGCTGAGGTTTATAGCATAAAGGCCCAACTAGATACCCTAAGCATGGAGCAACACCTCTCAGAGACACTAAATCCTGTTTTCGGAGGCAATGTTGATCTCCTGTGAGCTAAAAGGAGAAATGTTGACCCACTGCGAGTCAAAGGAAGTTGAAGCAGAGAGACTGAAAGATCGCAGCAAGCTTGTGTGGGCCTTATTGCCCATTTTCCCCCTCCAACTCAATCTCTACTTAACTTTTTAGGGGAAGGAAGTATAAATGTCATACCAAGCAAGTGTGTGCATGTCCACACACATGCGTGGGTGTGTGTATGTGTATATGAGAGAGAGATCATTAATTTCAGTATTGCCTGCTCTTTAATATCCATGATGAACAAGATGGCAGATATTTCAGTAAAGATGTGCCATGCCAAACCATAATAGAGCCGAGGCAAAAGGTGAAGTCATTAATTCTGTGTTTGAAATTTGGCATTTTGTTTGTCATGGAATTTTCCTAAATTTAGATTTTAAAAATATTGCATTAAAATAGTGTTTATCTGGGGCGCCTGGGTGGCTTAGTCGGTTAAGCGTCCGACTTTCGCTTAGGTCATGATCTCGCGGTTCGTGGGTTCGGGCCCTGCGTCGGGCTCTGTGCTGACTGCCAGCTCAGAGCCTGGAGCCTGTTTCAGTCTGTGACGCCCTCTCTCTGGCCCTCCCCTGCTCACGCTCTCTCTCTCTCTCTCCTAGAAATAAATAAAACATTAAAAATTAAAAAATAGTATTTATCTTGCTTACTGAATTTTTGGCACCCTCCTTATATTTTATACCTGCCGTGAGTGCCTACTATTTTGCTCTTTGTTTTCTTATTTCCTGTCTAATTTTAGACTAATGGAGTATTTTTTTTAGGACTCTATCTCCACTGTTTGCTTATTAGCTATACCTTTTGTCTTAGGGGTTGCCCTGGAGTTACAATATGATTTTTAACATTTCAGCTCTTTCTCTAAATATACTTTTTTTGTGTATAAGATACAAATCTTTTTTAACAGTATACTTCCATCTCGCCTCGCCCATGTGACCTGTTACTGTCATGAATCCACAATTCATTGTCTTAATTTTTGCTTTAAATGGTTGATTATCTTTTTAAAGATTAAAAATGAGAAAAAAGTTTTAAATGTTGACTCCTGTAGTTATCTTTTCTGGTACTTTTCATTCTTTTGTGTAGATCCAAGTTTCCAGTGGATATTTGCTTTTTGCCTAACAATATCTTTTAATTTTTCTTAGAGTACAACTTTATTGAGAAAAGAATCCTGTTATTTATATGAAAACATTTTCATTTTCCTTTTATTTTTAAAATATAAGTGTATTTTGTGCCTTAAAGTGATTTTTGTATGCTAGAAACATTTTACTTTGATTTAAATCAAAATAAGTATTCAGTTTATTAAATTCAGAACCTTGATTCTTAAGCTTATAATTTTAGTTTATAAACCTTATTCCATTTATAAGTCTTAACTTTTTTATTAGGGTTTTTATTTTAATTTCAGTGTAGTTGACATACAATGTTATATTAGTTTCAGGTATGCAATATCATGAATCAACAATTCTATACATTACTCAGTGCTCATAAGTGTTCTCTTAATCCCATCACCTATTTCACCCATTCCCTGAGCCATCTCCCCTCTGGTAGCCATCAATTTATTCTCTATAGTTAAGAGTCTGTTTCTTGGTTTGTCTCTTTTTCAATCCTTTGCTCATTTGCTTTGTTTCTTATGTTCTACATAAGAATGAAACTAAATGATGTTTGTCTTTCTCTGATAGACTTAACTTCATTTAGTATTATACTCTTTAGCTCCATCCATATTGTTGCAAATGGCAAGATTGCATTCCTTTTTATGGCTGAATTATATACCACATCTTCTTTATCCACTCATCTGCCAATGGACACTTGGGTTTCTTCCATAATTTGGCTATGGTAAATAATGCTGCTGTAAGCATAGGGTACACATATCCCTTTGAATTAGTGTTTTTGTATTTTTGGGGTAAATACCCAGTATTGTGATTACTGGATCAGAGGGTAATTCTATTTTTAACTTTTTGAGGGATCTCCACACTGTTTTCCACATTGGCTGCATCAGTTTGCATTCCCACCAACAGTGCATGTGGGTTCCTTTTTCTCCACATCCTTGCCAACACTTGTTTCTTCTGGATTTTTAGCCATTTGACAGGTATGAGGTGATTATCACATTGTGGTTTTGATTTTTGTTTCCATGTGATGAGTGATGTTGAGCATATTTTCATGTGTCTGTTGGCCATCTGGTTGGTTTTGGAGAAATACCTATTCATGTCTTCTGCTTATTTTGTAATTAGATTGTTTATATTTGGGGTGTTGAGTTTTGTAAGTTCTTTGTATATCTTGGATACTAACCCTTTATCAGGTATGTCATTTGGAGATACCTTCTCCCATTCCATAGTTTGCCTTTAGTATTATTTCCTTTGCTGTGCAGAGCTTTAAACTTTTTTTTAATGTTTATTTATTTATTTTAAATGTTTTATTTATTCTTGAGAGAGAGAGAGACAGAGCATGAGTGGGGGAGGGGCAGAGTTAGAGAGGGACATAGAATTAGAAGCAGGCTTCAGGCTCTGAGCTGCCAGCAAAGAGCCTGACGCAGGGCTCGAACTCACGAACTGCAAGATCACGAACTGACCTGAGCCAAAGTCAGACGCTTTACCAACTGAGCCACCCAGGTGCCCTGATGTTTGTTTATTTTTGAAGGAGAGAGAGACAGAGTGTGAGCAGGGAAGGAGCAGTAAAGAGGGAAACATAGAATCTGAAGCAGGCTCCAGGCTCTGAGCTGTCAGCAGAGAACCTGATGCAGGGCTTGAACTCACGAGCTATGAGATCATGACCTGAGCTGAAGTCAGATGCTTAACTGACTGAGCCACCCAGACGCCCCATTTTTAAAATTTTTTTAATGTTCAGAAGCTTTTTATTTTACTTTATTAAGATTTTAATAATTTATTTTAAATTTACATCTAAGTTAGTTATAATGGTGCAATCATAATTTCAGGATCCTTAGTGCCCCTTACTCATTTAGCCCATCTCGCCTCCTACAACCCCTCCAGCAATCCTGTTTGTTCTCTGTATTTAAGATCTCTTATGTTTTGTCCCTTTCTCTTTTTTTATATTATTTTACTTCCCTTACCTTATGTGTGAAGTCATATGAAGTCAGGCTATTTGTCTTTCTCCAACTGGCTAAATTTGCTTAGCATAATACCCTCTAGTTCCATCCATGTAGTTGCAAATGGCAAGATTTCATTCTTTTTTGACTACCAAGTTATACTCCATTGTGTGTGTATATATATACATATATACAATACTATATTTATATACGATATATACTATATATATATTTCATTCTTTTTTGATTGCCAACTTATACTCCAATGTGTGTGTTTGTGTGTGTGTGTGTGTGTATACACACATACACCACATCTTCTTTATTCATTCATCTGTCGATGGACATTTGGGATCTTTCTGTACTTTGACTGTTGTCAATAGTGCTATTGAACTGCTATAAGGGTTCAGATGCATATACCCCTTCGAAACAGCACACCTGTATCCCTTGGATAAATACCTAGTCGTGCAATTGCTGGGTCGTAGGGTAGTTCTATTTTTAATTCTTTGAGGGACCTTCATAATGTTTTCCAGAGTGGCCGCACCAGTTTCCATTCCCACCAGCAGTGCAATAGAGATCCTCTTTCTCCGCATCCTTGGCAATCTGTTGTTGCCTGAGTTGTTAATGTTAGCCATTCTGACAGATATCTCATTGTGGTTTTGAGTTGTATTTCCTTGATGATAAGTGATGTTGAGCATTTTTTCATGTTTCGGTTGACCATCTGGATGTCTTCTTTGGAGAAGAATCTGTTTGTGTCTTTTGGAGAAGAATCTGTTTGTGTCTTTTGCCAATTTCTTCACTGGATTCTTTGTTTTTTGGGTGTTGAGTTTGATAAATTCTCTATAGATTTTGGATACTAACCCTTTACCTCATATGTCATTTGTAAACATCTTTCTCGCATTCCATTGGTTGCCTTTTAGTTTTGCTGATTGTTTCCTTCACTGTGCAGAAGCTTTTTATTTTGATGAGGTCCCAGTAGTTCATTTTTGCTTTGGTTTCCCTTGCCTCAAGAGATGTATTGAGTAAGAAGTTGCTGTGGCCAAGGTCAAAGAAGTTTTTGCCTGCTTTCTCCTTGAAGATTTTAAAGGCTTCCTGTCTTACATTTAGGCATTTCATCCATTTTGAGTTTATCTTTGTGTGTGGTGTAAGAAAGTGATCCAAGTTCCTTTTTCTGCATGTCGCTGTCCCAGTTTTCCCAGCACCACTTGCTGAAGAGATTGTCTTTATTCCATTGGATATTCTTTCCTGCTTTGTCAAAAATGAGTTGGCCATACATTTGTGGGTCCATTTCTGGGTTCTTTATTCTGTTCTATGGATCTGAGTGTCTGTTTTTGTGCCAGTATCATATTGTCTTGATGATTATGGCTTTGTAATACAGCTTGAAGTCTGGGACTGTGATGCCTCCTGCTTTGGTTTTCTTTTTCAAGATTGCTTTGGCTATTCAGGGTCTTTTCTGGTTCCATACAAATTTTAGGATTGTTCGTTCTAGCTCTGTGAAGAATACTGGTGTTAATTTTGATACGGATTGCATTGACTATGTAGATTGCTTTGGGTAGTATTGACATTTTAACAATATTTGTTCTTCCTATCTAGGAGCATGGATTGTTTTTCTTTTTTTTCGTCTTCAGTTTCTTTCATAGCTTTCTATAGTTTTCAGTGTATAGATTTTTCTCCTCTTTGGTTAATTTATTCCTGGGTATTTTATGGTTTTTGGTGCAGATGCTTTTTATTTTGATGTAGACCCTGTAATTTAATTTTTGTTTCCCTTACCTCAGGAGACATATCTAGAAAAATGTTGTTATGGCCAATGTCAGAGAAATTACTTGCCTGTTCTCCCTTCTAGGATTTTTGTGGTTTCAGGTCTCACATTTAAGTCCCTAATCTATTTGAGTTCACTTTTATGTATTGTGTAAGAAAATCGTCAGAATGGTCCAGTTTCATTTTTTAGCATGTAGCTGTTCAGTTTTCCCAGCACTGTTGAAGAGAATGTCTTTTACTCATTGGATATTCTTTCCTGCTTTGTCATAGATTAACTGAGCATGTAATTGTGGGTTTATTTCTGGATTTTCTGCTCTGTTCTATTGATCTATGTATTTGTTTTTGTGCCAATATCATACTATTTTGATGACTGCAGCTTTGTAATATAAAGTCTGGGATTGTGATACATCCAGTTTTATTTTTCTTTTTCAAGATTGCTTTATTTGGGGCCTTTTATGGTTACATATAACTTTTAGGATTGTTTGTTCTAGTTCTTTGAAAAAATGCTGCTGGTATTTTGGTAGGGATTGCATTAAATTTGTAGATCACTTTGGGTAGTATAGATATTTTAACAATGTTTGTTCATCTAATCTGTGAGCATGAAATGTCTTTCCATTTGTTTGTGTCATCTTCCATTTCTTCCCTCAACATTTTGTCAGAGTATGAGCCTTTCACTTCCCTGGTTAAGTTTATTACTAGATATTTTATTCTTTGTGTTGTAATTATTAATGGGATTATTATTTTTTTAAATGTTTAGTTTTGAGAGAGAGAGAGACAGACAGACAGAATGCGACCAGGGGAGGGGCAGAGAGAGGGAGACACAGAATCTAAAGTAGGCTCCAGGCTCTGAACTGTCAGCGCAGAGCTGGACACAGGGTTCAAACTCACAAACTGTGTGTGAGATCATGACCTGAGCTGAAGTCAGATACTTAACTGACTGAGCTACCCAGGGTCCCCTGTAAATGGGATTATTTTCTTAATTTACCTTTACTGCTTCCTTATTAATGTTAGAGAAATGCAACAGGTTTCTGTACATTGATTTTGTATCCTATGACTATAAGTCTACTGTTCTAACTATCATTTTTGAGGACCTCTAAATAATACTTAATTCCATTTAATTTAGATTTTTTAAAATGCATTTATACATTTAATATATTGTTTTGGTACTGTAGTTATCTGACTGAAATATTTTCAGAATACTTAAGTAATTCTTATAAATCTTATAAAATGTATTATAAATTCTTACAGTAAAGGTTAACTCTGTAGACCTTAATTTCTCATATATTGTTCAAATCCATGAATATAGTGAGATATGAGCTTATACTCACAAATCTAGATAAGTTAATTTCATATTTTATTCAAAATTCTTTTAATGTTTTAAATAAACATTTTTTTACAAATGTAATTTGTATTAGTAAACATTATTTAATTTTTCATTTTTCCACTCTGAAATATACTTATTTACCGAGAACCATTATCTCACTTACGTTGCATTACCAAGTAAATGTTATATTGTAGCCTTTTTCTTTGGTAATTTTTTAAAAAATTGTGATAAAATAATACACAAAACTTATCATTACTTCCCTTTTTTAACAATATTTTTTGTTTCTTTTCCTTATACTCAATAACTTCTATTGTCCCATTTTCAAGTTCACTTATTCCTTCTTTTGCCTGCTTAAATCTGCCTTTGAATCTTTCTGGTCAGTTTTTCATTTCAGTTATTGTACTTTTCAGTTCCAGAATTTCTTTTTTGGTTTCTTTTTTAGATTTTTAAGTCTTTATTAATATTTCCCTTGTGTTCATACATTGTTTTCTTGACTTTATTCCCATCTTCTTTTAGTTCTTTGAGTATTTTTAAGATGATTATTTTAAAGTCTTTTTGTAGTATATCTGCCATCTGTGAATGGGCCATACTTCCTGTTTCTTTATTATTTTGTTTATTGAAAACTGGACATTTGAATCTAATAATGTAATACTGGAAATCAGACACTCTTCGTCCCCCTATTTTTTGTTATTACTGTTATTATTTTTAAATCATTGTAGGATGTCTCTGAGCTGTGGGTCAGCCTGAGGTGTAATATTAAGGTTTTCTCAGGTTTTCTGATCCTTTCCTTGAGAATGCACGGTCACTTTCTAATTGTCCTCATATACGTGGCAGTTTGTAATGTGCTGGTCTTTAATGTCTAAGAAAAGGAGAAAACGAAGGAGACTAAAAAGAGTGTTAGTCTTTTAAATTTCCCAGCAATCACTTCAGCCAGAAGGGGAGGACTTTGCAAGAGTGGGAGTAGGTACAACAATGGCTGCTTGCCTTTCTGGGTACCCTTCTGTGGCAAAAAGCAGCAGACAGTGGCCAGAGCACAGGTCCCCTGTATTTGGAGTATGGGGTTGTTTTTGCCACTCTGGCTCTCACAGGCTGCTGTTAAGGCTACTTTTAGAACTATACACAGTTGTTTGCTCTGTGGCTGGAGTGGGGATTGGTAGTAAGACCTAAAATTGACCAAAATTAACCCTGGTTCATGTGCAAACCTTCCCCTGGAGGTTGTAAGTTTTCAGTATATTCCAGAGTTCCAAAATAGTCACATTAGACAGAGTCGGCCAGTGCAGTTGTTTCTAGTTGGGGATACAGATTCCTGGTGCTTCCTCCTCTGCCATATCCCCAGGAACCTCTTTTCTTTCATTTTTGAAGGATTTTTTTTCAATAAAATTTGTTTACAGTGTATTTATTTTGAGGGAGAGGGGGGAGGAGGGAAGGAGGGAGGGAGAGAGAGAGAAAGAGAGAGAAAGAGAAAGGTAGGTGCAGAGAGAGAATCCCAAGCAGGCTTTGTGCTGTCAGCACAGAGCTAGATGCAGGGCTTGATTTCATGAATTGCGAGATCATGACCTGAGCCGAGATCAAGAAATGGACACAACCGACTGAGCAACCCAGGCACCCCTTATTTCTGAAGTATTTTAAGTTGATAGTTATTTCCTTCACCATTTAGAGTGTGTTGTTTCACTGTGTTTTATCTTTGATATTTTTTGAGGAGAAGTCGGCTCTGTGCTTATCTTTGCTTCTCTCTAAATTTGTCCTTTGATTCCCTCTGCCTACTTTTACAATTTTCCTCATCAGTTTGAGTGTTTCTCATCATTTTGGATGTAATAATCCTTAATGTGGGGTATATGTGTACTAAATATAAAGTGTATTTGTCCTTCCTGGTATTCATTAAGATTCTTCAATTTGTTGCATAATTTTCATCAGTTTTTAGAATTTTTTACTTTTATTTCATCAGATTTTTCCCTGTGTTTCCCCTATTTTTAGGATTCTAATAATACAAATATAATATTACTTGTCTAATATTGTCTCACAGATCATTTGAGTAGAGTCTGTTGCTACATCTTCAAATCCACTGAACTGTATATGATCTATCATACCTAATCTGATGTTAATTTTATCCAGTGAAATTTTTATTTTAACTGTTATGTTTTTTTCAGCTGTGGAATTTCCGTTTCTTTATTTTTTGTGTCTTATGGTTATATTTTTATTCATGTTTTCTTGACATTATATGTACATATCCACTTTTTGTTTTATATTATTTAATATTCTTGTTGGTTAATTCTGTCATCTATTTCATTTCTGAGTTTGTTTTTATTGAGTAATGTCTTCTGGTTATGGTTAAATTTTTCTGCTTCTTCACATGTCTGGTAAATTTGGGTTAAATGCTGGACATTGATTTTAACAGACTGAATGCTATATTTTGTTGTATTCTTTGAAACAATTTTGGAATTTTCTAGCAAGGGGTTACTTGAAGTTAGTTTGGTCCTTTGGAGGCTGTTTTTAAATTCTTTAATGGAAGCCCTAAAGTCATTCTAGTTCTGTGGGGCACCTGGGTGGCTCAGTTGGTTAAGTGTCCAACTTTGGCCCAGGTCATGATCTCACAGTTCCTGAGTTCAGGCCCCATGTTGGGCTCTGTACTGACAGCTCAGAGCCTGGATCCTGATTGGAATTCTGTGTCTCTCTCCCTCTGTCTCTGCCCTTCCCCTACTTGTGCGTGCTCTCTCTCTCTCTCTCTCGCTCGCTCGCTCGCTCGCTCTCAGAAATAAACATTAAAAAAATTTTTCTAATAAAAGTCATTCTAGTTCTAAATTATTCCCATTCTAGGACATGGCCCTCTGGAGTGTCTGAAGAATGCCTTTGTAATTATTGAAGTCTCTTTTCTCTTGCTGAATGGAACTTCACATCTGTGTGTGTGCTCTGCAGATTGTCTTAGAACTTTCTGGTAATTTTTCTTTCCTTGAAAGTTGTTATAGAGTTTTAATCTGCATATGTACTAATTAATATTTAACCACACACTCAACAGATCACTGCTGTTTCCCTGGATCTCTCTCTCTCTTTTTTTTTTATAGCTCCTTCCTTTGTGAGACTAACCCACAAATTCTAGCTGTCTTGACCTCTTCTTAATTTGTTTTCTTTCTACTCATTTCAGCATGATAGTTGGGTTCCTTTTAGGTTCCCCTTCTCTCTGCCGCACTCAAGTATTCACCTGCAAGAAGGAAGCCTGAGTAATGAGGGACTAATTTCATCTGTTTACCTTTTTTCAGAGATAATTGTACTGTGTCCCCAGTTCCCCACTGGGCTGAAAAAATTATTTCTCTAGTTTTCTAGTTTTCTAGTTTTCTAGTTGTTTATAGGCAGGAAGCTAAGTTTCAACTCTGTTACATCCTCATGGCCATTACAGAGTTCTCTTCACAGGTATTTTAACAAAAAAGAAAGATTTTCATAAATCCAGAGATACTTAAAGGCAAATAACAGAGGATAAGGAACTTTTCAAGTGATACCATCTGATGTGAAGCGTCTAGAGCTAGAAATACTCACAGCAGATGCCTAGCTGGGAAATAGGTCAGAATAGGGAGATTGTGTGGATGCCTGATTAGTATGTTTCTGGAGACCTCAGAGTTTTGCCCCATTCCTACCCTGCTTCCTTTACTCACAGGTTACTACTGTACCTATTGTTTTCTTGATGCCAGAAAGCCCTTAGATAGAGAAGCTACTTTTTCAGTATTACGAATATTATTATATGTCACAAAATACTGATTTCTAGGGCATAAAAATATTGAAGTCAAAGTATAAATGACTAGTTCTTAGTCCTTTGATGAAATTTGGGAGGGAGTAAGGAACCTCAGTAAGACTTGTGACATTGATGGGCTTTCTGAGAACTCTGTCTACCAGGGTGTCTGAATTTAGCCTGTCTCCCTCTTCTTTTCCCCTTCTGCCTACAGTTATGATCAGGTGCCTTTTCTCATGCATGACAATGACCTGAGAAGAACAACCAATATTAGGGAGGTCCAGCCAAATGCCTCCTTCACACATTCTAGCTTCTTCCTGTGGAGTTTCCTGTCGACTCTGAATGCAGGCAAATGGTTTGTACAATCACGGGTAAGACACATTCCCCAGCTCAACAAACCTGCATTGAATCCCTCTACTGTACGAGGTCCTATGCTGCTCCTATAAATAAAGACAAGCATACACAAGATTTCATCCCAGTTTGGCAGCAGAACTGTAGCATTGGCAGGAGGGCTTTTCCAGGAATGCAGTCAGTCTAATTGCTACTTTCTATATTCACTGGAAATTCTGAAGATGAGCTTGCCAACTTACTTTTGTCATTTAATTCCTTTTTATCCAAGCATCTCATAAACTTTCAGTGTGTCTGCCATGTACATAGTATTTTCCTAGGCATTTTGAGTAGCTCACAGTCCTAGAGGAGGCATACTGGGAAACATATTTATGCTTGACTCCTTTTGATCGTTCAGTAAATATTTATTGTGTACCTTTTGGGTATGAGGCATGTGGAATACAATGGTGAATAAACACACAGTCAGCCCTAATGGAGTTCACAGGCTAGAAGAGACAATTACAGTGCACTGTGATAAGTACTGAACTAGAGTCAGGTAGCTTAGGAGCACAGAAGAGCAACTTCTAATTCAGTCTGAGAGATGGAGATGGGGGAATCTTGAAGAAGTCTAGTAAACATATGGTAAAATATAAAGCATTGCTGTATGTAGTATAATTTATCCTGAGTATTTTAAATTTTTTTAACGTTTATTTTTGAGAGACAGAGCATGAGTGGGGGAGGGGCAGAGAGAGAGGGAGACACAGAAGCCAAAGCAGGCTCCAGGCTCTGAGCAGTCAGCACAGAGCCGGATTCAGGGCTCAAACCCATGGATCACGAGATCATGACCTGAAGTCTGACGCTCAACTGACTAAGCCACCCAGGCCCCCCTATCCTGTGTATTTTAAAGTGGCTAAATTAAAGGTTAGATTTGCATATGGTGAAAGTCAAACCTGCCTTCTCAAAAAGATTAAAGAAAACAAAACAGCTTACAGTTTCCAGCTACTAATATATCTAGTGGGATTCCATGTGCCCTAAGTTATACCAATCAAATCCATGCACTTATCTTTGAAAAACTTTGTAGCTGGTGTGAGGGAGACCAGAGCTGAGGGTTATTATGTAGGACAGCTTTCACTATCACTAATGGAATCACTGCTATCTATTGGCTCAATTGAATCTATTTCTTTTTGTGCAACTTTAACAAGGAACCTATCCAATGATCTAGAATGAAGCAAAGCATTCCTAAGCTTACTCTTGTATGGAAAAGCAAGGTACTGTCCATAGGTGCTTTGAAGTGACAAGAAATACACTAGTGGCAGTTGTGGGCACCTTCCAGTGTTCTGAAATATCACTAATTTCTGCCAAACACCAGGGCCTGAAACTGAGCATGGAAGACGATCACCCACAATACCACAGTGAGAGAGAGAGAACCATTGGCTCAGTTGTGATCAGGTGACATTTGGTGTCATGTGCTACTCATAAGACATTGCTCATTTATGAAGTTAAAATTTATTAGTAATGTTCACTCATCTTGCAGAACACTCACAGAATAAATTACTAAAAAAAAAACAACCCCAAGGTTTTATTGTAGATGAGAGGTAAGTTGGGGAGTGGGTGAAATCTGTGAAAGGGATTAAGAGTACATTTATCATGAAGAGCACTGAGTAATATATAGAATTTTTTAATTACAGTACTGTATACCTGAAACTAACATAACACTGTATTTAACTATACTGGAATAAAATTTAGGAGCATACATATTTATGATTGTCTTGTGCTCCTCATGTATTGACCCCTTTATCATTATATAATGTTCTTCTCTGTCTCTTGTTAACTTTTTTGGCTTGAGGTCTATTTTGTCTGATAGAAATATGGCTATGCATGCTTTCTTTTGTTTATTTGCTTGGAATATCGTCTTCTGCCACATCACTTTGAGCCTGTTTGTGTCTTTAGAACTGAAGTGAGTCTTCCTGAAGGTGGCATATAGTTGGGTATTATTTTTTTTAATTCATCCAGCCTCTCTGTCTTAATTGTGTTTTAACTGGTGAGTTCAATCCATTTACATTTAGGATGATTACTAATATGTAAGGATTTACCACTACCATCTTATCTTTTGTCTTCTGATTATTTTGTATCTCCATTATTTCTTTTTCCTTGTGTTTCTGCCTGCCTTTTAAAATTGGTGGTTTTCCACAATGGTTTGCTAGGTTTCAACTTAAAAAAATTTTTCTTAATGTTTGTTTATTTTTGAGAGACTGTGAATGGGGAAGGAACAGAGAAAGAGGAACAGAGGATCCAAAGCAGGCTCCATGCTGACAACAGTGAGCCCAATGTAGGGCTTGAACTCACAGACTGTGAGAACATGACCTGAGCAGAAGTTGGTTGCTCAACTGACTGAGCCACCCAGTGGCTTCACTGGGTTTCACTTTTTTTTTTTTTTTTTTGGTGTTTTGTGTCTCTGCTCTAGGTTTATGTTTTGTGGTTATTATGAAGTTTGCATAAAATGTCTCCTACATAAATACTCCTTTTTCTGCTGATAGAAGTTTATCTTTATTTGTCTATATAGATTGTATACTTTTACTCTTCCCCTTTAATATTTTTGCTGTCAGAAATTATCTCCTTTTATGTTGTGAGTTTGTTAACAAATTACAGTAGTTATGGTTATTTTTAATGGTATTTTTGTTTAACCTTTGTGCTATAATTGTTTATCATCATATTCCAAAATACAGTTACAGTGTTCTAATTCTACTTTTGTATCACGTTACTCAGAGTTTTTGTGTACATGTGTCATTTCAGGTAGAAGAGCTCCTTTCAGTGTTTTTTATAAAGCAGGTCTAATGGTGGTAAACTCCACTAACTTTTGTTTGTCTGGAAAAGTCTTTATTTCTCCTTTATATATGAAGGATAACTTTGCTGGATAAAGTATTCTGGACTGACAATTTTCAGTTTTTCAGTACCCTGAATATGTCATTCTGCTCTCTTCTGGCCTAAAAATCTGCTGATAGTCTAATAGGGGTTCCTTTGTAGGTGACTTAAAAAAAAATCCTGGCTGCCTTTCACATTCCTTATTATTGGCTTTTGACAGCTTGTTTATAATGTGTCTTAGAGAAGGTCTTCACATTGAGATAGTAAGGTGATTCATTGGCTCCATGGACTTTTGTGTCCCAACTCTTTCCTCAGGTTTGAGACGTTTTCTACTGTTTGTTCATTTGTTCGTTCGTTCTCTTTCTCTCTTTCTCCCTCCCTCCCTCCCTCCCTTCCTCCCTTCCTTCCTTCCTTCCTTCCTTATGCTTTTTCATTTTTGAGAAAGAGAGCACAAGCAGGAGAGAGGCAAAGAGAGAGGGAGACACAGAATCTGAAGCAGGCTCCAGATGACCTGAGCCAAAGTTGATGCTTCAATGACTGAGCCACCCAGGCACCCCTCCACAGTTATTTCTTTTTTTTTTTTAATTTTTTAAAATTTATTTTTGAGAGAGAGAGAAACCAAACACAAGCAGGGGGGAGCAGAGAGAGAGGGAGACACAGAATCCAATGCAGGCTCCAGGCTCTGAGCTGTCAGCACAGAGCCCAATGCGGGGCTCAAATTCGTGAATCACAAGATCATGACCTGAGCTGAAGTTGAATGCTTAACCGACTGAGCCTCCCAGGTTCCCCCTCCAACTGTTATTTCTTCAAATAAACTCTGCCCCTTTCTCTTCTTCTGGTATACCCATCATTTTTATTTTGGCTCTTCTAAGGGAGTCTGATAGTTCTCATACGGTTTCTTCATTTGTTAGAAATCTTAGCTCTCTCTTTTCTACCTAAATTATTCCCAGATTCCTGTCTTCCAACTTGCTTATTCTTTCTTCCATTTGATTTGCTCTATTTCCAGTGTTTTCTAATGTATTCTTTCTCATTTGCTGAGTTCTTCAGCTCCAGAATTTGTTTGTTTTTTTAAAAATATTCCCAAATGTTTTTAAAAACACAGCTCTAAATAACTCATAGATCAAACAGGGTTTATCAAAGGTAATTAGATAATGTTTTGAACTGAATGAAAATAGAACATACTGAAATTGGTAGAAGTCGACTAAAATTGTGCTTAGAGGAAAACTCCTGGGATTATATTCTTATATTAGGAATGAAAAGTCTCAAATCAGTAATCTAAGCTTCCTCTTTAAGAAACTAGAAAAATAACAGTGAATTAAACCAAAAATAAGTATAAGAAAAGAAGTAATAAAGAGCAGAAATGGAATGGAAACATAGAAATAGAAAATGTCAGTGAAACAAAAGCTTATTCTTTGAAGAAATCAATAAAATTGGTAAGCTTCTAGCTAAGTGACCAAGACAAAAAGACACAAATTTCCAGTATTAGAGATGAAATAAGGTTCATCCATCCAGACCCTCCAGACATTAAATAAGATAAAAATGAAAAACTAGTAATAGTGGAGCTGACTCATATTAGCTCATAAGAGCCAATTATTAAATATCAGAATTTTTGGAATCAGTTGTTAAATCACTTATGAAACTAGGCATGGTTGTAGTATTTAACCAACAAAAAATTGACAGGCACTACAATCAGATTTTTATATTCCTCAAGAGCTCCTTGTTAAGCATTTAACAGCACATCATTCTTTATGAACAACCCTGTGACTATAATATGAAAATTTTAGGTGAAATGGAACAATTTTTTGAAAACACAAGCTACCAAAACTCACTCAGGAAGAAATATGTAACCTAAATAGTCCTGCATCTATTCAAGAAGCTGAATTTGTAGTTTAAAAACATCCAACAGGAAACCAATTTGTAGATGTGCTCACTGGTACATTCTACCAAATGCACAAGAAAGAAATAATTCTTCTATTCTCTTCCATGAAATAGAAAAGAAATAATCTCTAGTGCATTATTATGAGACCAGAATTTCTCTTATAACAAATCTATAAAAAGGCATTTTCAAGAAATCTCAAGATTGATAAAACCTATGAATTCAGATATAAAAAATCATTAACAAAATATCAATCTGAATCCAGCAATATATAAAAAGGATAATATACTGTGATGAAAGAGGTTTTATCCTGAGAATGCAAGGTTTATAGTTGAAAATCAATTTAACCCTGTTAATACACACAAAGAAGAAAATTTATAATCTCAATTCATGTAAAAAAATTATTTTGTAAATTCATCTTCCATTCTTGATAAAAACTCTCAGAGGACTGAAAATATAAAGGAACTTCCTTTACTTGATAAAGATAATTCTGTAGTATGCCTAACATCATACTTATTGGTGAAAGAATGAAGTTATTCTCCCTAAGACCTGGAAAAAAGAAGAATGTTTTACCAGTCTTATTCAACATCATATTGTAAATCCTAGCCAGTTCAATGAGGTAAGAAAAAGGCATACAGACTGAACAAGAAGAAATATAACTGTTTCTCTTTGTAGGAGACATGATTGTCTATGTAAAAAATCCCAAGAAATCTACAAAAAATATTCAAGAACTAATAGGTGAATTTAGTAGGGATACAGGATACAATGTCAATATTTAAAGAAACAAAAAACAAAACAAAAACCCCTCAATCTAATCAGAGAGGAGTTCTGATTTCAGCTTCAACACATAAAGAGCTTGAAAGTGCTCACTCCCATCTTGAAGGAAGGAAGGAAGGAAGGAAGAAAGAAAAGAAAAAGAAAGGAAGGAAGAAAAGAGAAGAGAGTCAAACAAGTTGAAAATCAATGCCTCTTTTAGATCCATAAAAGAATTGAAATCACAGGGCAAACCATTACTCTGGACAGAGCCATTCAATCTGGAGAGAAAGATCAGTGACTAGAAGCAGAAGCCACTGGGGGCCAAGAACTCGTAGGAACAGTTGAAGTTATTGGTAATTTTGACTAACGCTGGAGGCTGAGTGTGGACTAGCTTGAGAATTAAAAACTCCTGGTGACCCAATTTTATATAGACACATTTTTGTAGGTTTTGCCCCCAGGAACTCCATCAGGTTTTCATGTGAGAACTGGGGAGGAGATTTCTGTTTGGGGCAGCAGGAGGAGAAAAGTAACTTTTTCAAAATACATCCCGAGTGTTCTCCATTTCAAAGGTCTAGTCTTCAGGGAGAACTACTATTCCAGAACCTTATCTAACATGCGGAAGGACAATTAGTCAACTACAGTTCACTCTAGTCTTCCTGTCTCATGTAAGGGTAGAGGAGAAAAAAAAAAAAAAAAGACTAGGCAATGCGTCTGGAACTTAGACTCACTAAAAGCTAAGATTTAATCATAAAACTGTAGAATGCTTCCTTTTCCCAACACCGTATCACAACATGAACAGGGCTTCAATATAATAATAATGGGTTACAATGGAGAGAGCTGCAAAACATACTCTCTTGAGAAGGAACCCAAAGATAATAGGAGAGGAAACAAAACATGGAAACTGAACATTAATACCCATAGCTATATAAAAACATTATTTCAGTCCCTTGTATCTATGACATCACATCCAGCTTCCAACCAAAAAATTGTAAGATACTAAAAGACCTGATAAAGCACAATATGAAGAGACCAGAAAACCCAGACATAACACAGATTCTGGAATTATTAGAGAATTTTAAATAACTATGATTAATATTTAATAGCTCTAATGGAAAAGATAGACATATGTTAATAGCTTCAATGAAAAAAGTAGACAATATGCTAGAAAAGATAGGTAATGTAAACAGAGAGATAAACACTCTAAGAATTGAAAGCCTAGAAATAAAAAAAAATGTTTAAGTGAAATGAAGAATTCCTTTGTTGGGTTTATGAGTAGATTGGACACATAAAGAATCAGTAATTTTGAAGATACATCACCAGAAACTTCCCAAACTGAAACACAAAGAGATAACTAAAAAGAAGACAATAGCCAAGAAATATGGGGAAAATTACAAAATATATAACATATATGGGAATAGGAATACCAAATGCAGAAGAAAAAATATTTGAAGTAATAATGGTTGAAAATCTTCCAGAATTAGTGTCAGACATCAACCACATATCCAAGAATCTGAGAGAATACCAAATAGGATAAATACCAAAAAGTAGACATTGTTTTTAAAGCTCTTTTAAGTTGCAGTGACTATTCAGTACAGAAATGCTTTAGCCCAACCAAAAAGTAAATATGGCTACTAGTATAAATTCATAGTCCACAGAGGGAAGACATGGTACAAAAACATTTTAGAGATCTGCATAGGGCCCTTTTGTGCAAAGTTCCAATTCATTTCTCACTTTATAGTTTTTCCAGGATTATGTTGGTTACAGGTGAGGAAAGAACTGGTCATACTTCTGATGTCATAGGAAAGTTACCCCATCAGTGTTTGATATTGCACTCCATTTATCCCTACTGTGATGAACTGTGTCATGGAGACTTTGGGGAAATACCCATTCGAAGTTAACTGGTGTTGGACACCTGAGTGGCTCAGTCAGTTAAACATCTGACTCTTGGTTTCAGCTCATATCATGATCTCATGGTTCATGAGTTCGAGCCCCCCATTGGGCTCCTTGCTGGCAGTGTGGAGCCTGCTTGGGATTCTCAATCCCTCTCTCTCTCTCTCTTTCTCTCTCTGTCTCTCTCTGCCCCTCCCCTGCTTATGCTCTAAACAAAAACCAAACTTTTAAAACATTTTTTTAAAAAAGTTAACTGGTGCTACAAGGTAGCCACCATGAATCTGGCAACCTGATTAATTGTAGTGTTTCTTTTCAGAATTGTGGGCCAAATTTGTGCATCAATGATGGAATTCCTGAACTCCATAGATTGGTCTTTATTCTTTATAAGAGGCCCTCGTCTAAGGATTTTAGAGCATTATGTTTAGTATGATGATCTGCTTAAGTATTTCTCCTAATGTCTCTTTACTGTGGACCTCTACCTTTAGGACAGCAATTTATTTGGGAAGCTTCAATGCTCCCAATAGTTTGTGTATTTTTTATTCATATATAATACAGATAACTAAAAAGATAAAAAAAACTTTTCACATGCCCTAGAGGAGGCCATAATTTTGGCCACTCAAGCCAGTTTAATATTTGGTAATAGATTTGAGATTCTGTGAGAGAATCTGGAAAGAACAGTTCATTATGCAGAATGTGCATACTCCATTTTTTATTATCTTTTTTCATTGTTAAGATAAAACCTGTCAGTAAACAATATTAAATCAAGATTTGATGTAGAAGCGCCCAAGCATGGACAGTTCTCAGATTACAGAAATTATGAGATTCTCCTTCAGTTGCTGTATGAAGAGTGTTATATTGGTGAATGGCAATATGAGAAAAGAAAATAACTATTTAATAATTAATTAACCAACATTAAGTACTGGGTATTTTCAGTTGACAACAGAGATTGTATGGAATGTGTTACCATAAAATAGAAAGATGAACCTCGTATAGCATCTGAAGATGCTTAGACTAATCTGACTAGGACTGCATTTTCTTCTGAGGAGAAGATAAAAAACCTTGACACTGCATCACTGGGTGTTAGTAGGTCGAGTCTCTTGTGTGCCAGCTTGTTCACGCTTGTAGACTGTGGCCTCTCCTTTGATGTACTTTCAAAAGGAAAGGTTTGTCACGATCTAGAAGATCAGCAAAGATGATTGTTGAAGAAATATTTTGAGATTACTGAAGGTCTTTTTGGTTTCCCTGTTTTCTGAGAATGGTTCCAAAATGTTTGATCAAGTCTAGTCACACAGAGAGGCCTGTTTCAAGAGAGTCTGCTGTGCGTACTCTCCAACATCCACTTAATTCCAGAAATTATTTAATTGTCCTTGGTGTTTGGCCTTGGATAATTTGTATCTCTCATCAGATTATGTCCTTCCTCAGCCATTGTATCATGGTCTAGGTCAAGTATTGGCAAACTATGGCTTGCTGTACAAATCCAGCTACTGGCTATTTTTGTATAGCCTGTGAGCTCATAAGAGTGTTTTTTATATTTCTAAATGGTTGAACAAAATCAAAAGAAAAATGTTGCATGAACATGATATAAAACTCACATTTAAGGGTCCATAAATGAAGTTTTATTGGAACACAGCCATGCTTACTATGAATTGTCTATTGCTGTTTTTGCACTATAGTAGCAGAGTTGAGTAGCTGTGACAGAGACTGCATGGTAGAAAATACTTAGTGTCTGGCCCTTCACAGAATAAGTTTACTGAACCCTGGATAATGAACTGTTATTTTGTAGAATTAAAAATTTTCATTTTTTAAAAAACATTTTAAGTTTATTTTATTTTTTGAGAGGCGTGGGGGAGGGAGGGGCATCAAGAGAGGGAGAGAGAGAGAGAATCCCAAGCAGGCTCTGTGCTGTCAGTGCAGAGCCTGATGCGGGGCTTGAGCTTACAAAACTGTGAGATCATGACGTGAGCTGAAACAAGTCAGACGCTTAATCAGCTGAGCCACCCAGGTGCCCCTAAAATTTCTTTTTAGAAGCTTCATGAATATATAGTTGATCTTACAATTTCACAATGTGTTATTGCATAACCTTATGATCTTGGTTTAACACTTGAGAAAAACTGAATGGGGCTTCAGTAAATGTCTAAGGCGTCATTTTCCAGCTAAATTGTTGAGTGTTCCCTGGTGAAGGCAATGAATATTGGGTGTCTTCATCATCTAAAACAGGAAAGAAAATAAAGATAGGGCCAAAGAGAGTATATTTGGGTTAGACAGTACTAGAAAATGAGGTATATAACTTTTTGGTTAATAGCTTACAGATGGGGGATGAGTCTATCTTCTACCATCTCAGTTTTGATATTTCTTTTTTAACTAGGTAAAACAGACATTTTGCTTGGACTAAAGCAGGGGATAATTAATCCTTATTGTATTAACTCTGTTATAGTTGGCTTAGATCTTCCTTACCTTCAGCATTAAGAGGATTTTAGGCAACAGGGTCAAAAGAGTCAATCTGAACCCTTACTGTTTGACTCTCAATTATTCTGTCTTTTCCCCTCATGGGGTTCTGGTACCATGCCCAGTTATTTGCTTGTTTTGGAATCAGTATACTAATTTCCATGCTATAAGTTGATAATGTGTGCAGTAGAATTTTCTGTAACTCCTGAGAATATTTTGTCTGCAGTGGATATATTTTTCTTCTGGTGGATCTTTTTGCACAGTAGATTCCTAATGATAAGTTTATAGGAAAGTGCCATAGAGAAGAAAGGAGAGTTCTGACAAAAGTAACAATTACAGGTTGGGATATGGAAAAGGATTTAAGATGGTTAGAAATTCCCACTACTTGAATAGTTTGGGTACTTTGAGCAATCTGATTTTCCATGGTAATGGGATTAATAGTAAAGGTAGTGGCACCAGTATCAACAAGAAGCTATTTTGTTGTTCATCTATGTTTACATATACTTCTTTTGAGAATCATATACTGGGTAGTAGTGTTTCCCTTTAAGTGGTAACATTGGGCAGATTTTGGATAAATCTTCCATTTCTTACCAATAGGATACATTGGATTCCCCTACTTGTAATTTCTGTAACCATAAGCACAGAGAATGAGGACATTTTTAGTGTTGTTTTTATGTGGAGAACCATAAGTTTGTTTTCATTTCTAGCTTGTTACTCCCTAGGGATTTTTTTAAAAAAATGTTCAACCACTTGTTGGAGATCATCTTAAACTGGTTTTTTGTCCCATTCCAGTTTAGTTTTCTAAGTCTCCTATTTTATGTACCCAAAAAAGAAGCTCAGTTTGCTTCTGCTGTTAGACCTACCCCATAATATTAAAGTTTATTGCAATCTAGTTTTAAACTCTATTGTTTAATACTTACTTTTTAAATTTTTTGTTAAATTTATCCTTAAAAGGCTTTAACAAATGTCCTTGTATAGAGCGTTTCTTATTATTTTTGCCCATTCAGGGACATTTTAAAAATTATGCACAGCTGAGTTACTTAAGTTCTATATTGGTGTTTCTCATTCTTTTCTTTTAACAATTTTCCCCACATGAAGGCCTAATAATTAAGTGAATCAGTTGTTCTATATCTGGATGACTCTAACAAAATCTTGAATTCTGAGGCAATTTTTTTATTCTCCTGATGATTAAGAAGACCCTTAATAATAGACCTCAACTGAGATCTAGACCGTGATTAAATTCAGCCTCTATGATCTGACTTGTGTTCTAGTTTGGTGATAGATACTGTGCAATATGATTATTTCTTTGCTGAGAAGGAGGAGGTCAGAGGAAGGGGAAGAAATAGCACAGGTGAGAATGAGAATGAAGTTAAAGTTGTGTAGAAGAAGATATTACTTGAGTCTTAGAAAAAGACTCATGTCCTGTTTCCTTCTTAGAGAGAGCCTTTTATCACTGACTTCACCCACAAATTATCTAAAATAAACAAATGACTATAAAAGTAGCTATCTTTTAAATTTAACATAGCTAATAGATGTATGGACTGAGGTATAAAATGAAATGGTTTGCAAAATATTGCAAAGAATATATAACAGTTCTTGCCATAAGGAAAATACACTCCAGTAGAAGCAGTAGAGAGTGAGGTAATACGAATTGTGCACTTTTCTATGTACTAGACATGAACCTGTAAATATTTTATAGTATTTAATATTCAAAATAATCCTGAGAAATACATAAGTTACCTCTCCCCCTTCCCATTTTATAGTTTGGGCAGTGAAGACTTTGGGAATTTAAATGATCGTACCACAGTTACACAGCAAGAAGCATATGAAGTCAGAATTTGAATCTAGCCTAAGACATAAACAAATAGAAGGCAAAATGAAACATACAACTGAGCCATAAAAATGAGCCTTTGGAATTTAATACCCTCAAAGTCTCTTTAGTTCAGGAATATTTACGGACAGCTTTATGAGGGAAATAGCATTTGAGCTGGGCTTTGTAGGTTTAGAATCAGGTTTAACAGGTGGACTTGGCAAGGAAAACCAATGAGTGATAGAGCTGGGATTGAATCCAATTTAATCTGAAGCCAAAGCCTGATTTTCCATTATACATAACTAGAACAGTAAGAGCAAATGTGGGAAGCCAGTGTGACTTTTATAAAAAGAGATTGTATTAACTCAAGTTATAGAAAAACAAGCTGAAAGGAAGGTCAGGAAAAAAATATGAAGGACTTTCAGTGCAAATACAACATGTTCTACAGTATAGAAGAAATCATTCCAAATACTATGATTCCAAATACTGTGAAGATTACGTTTAATTTCTCTCCTTGGCAACTGTTATTTCAGGACCAGTATTTCAGAGGGTATGGTGGGTTGAATGATAATGGAGCAACGTGGGAATAGACCTGGGTGTGGGACTATATAGCAGGAAAATTGGAAATTGCTTTTGATAGGAGTCAATGTATTCTCTGATGTATTTGTTTTTAGTTTAAACCATTTTACCATATGAAACCCCTATCAAAGGCTGATCGTGAAAAAGCAGAAAATCAGAGGATTTCAAAACTAACTGATTTATTGGAATTTGCACAGAAGGAAAAAAAATTTGTGCTATTTGATCTTAATGCCCCTCCACAAAAACATCCTCTCAGAAACACATATATTCGCCACGTAGTAAGCGTGATCCTTGCCTCTAAAATTGAGCAACATCTGGTATGTCTATCTCATTATTTATGGTGGAGGTTGGGAGGTGGGTAGCATGTCCCAGGAGCACAGCAGTTGAACCTGACCTACCTTGTAGATCTTCCCCGGGATGCCTGAATAATTTTGCTATCTGTAGAAACGGAGATTGTTGGTTATGTAGCTACATGTGGCAATTTAAGAATGACCCAGTTAAATTTATCTCATTGGGGAAGAACACAGGAGCTGTTCCAAACCAAATGAAATAACAGCACTCAGTTAAGAAAGCATGTGTGTAATGATTATATAATGTGACTTGCACCATCACTGGCATAGAACTATTAGAAGGGGCCTGGGTGACACTAAGGCTTTGAGGATTTGGCTTTAATTAATGATACAGAAGAAACAGCTGGTTCTTACTTGAGCAGAGATTTGTTCATCATGTTTTTTAGAAGCGACTCTGCACTTGGGCAGTCATTCCAAATCTCTTAAGTTCTTAAAATGTGGTAGAGTCCTGAGTGAAGCAAATGTGTGTCTTCTTGCAAATGGAACTATTTCCACAGATGAGTCATAATAGTATTCCCCATTGACCGGAAATGATCCCTCTCAAAGATGATTTTTAACAGCATCATCTAGAGGAAATAGAATTCCTACTTTCATCTGCTCCTACCAACTCCTCATCCACTTTGGCTGGTGTGGGACTATCTGGATACAATGGGCCCTTGACTCAGGATGTTAACTCTGAGAAATCTCAGCTCCAGAAAAACCCTGATGCCAGTCCCATCATAAGAATTCATTAGATAGTATTAGGCCATGTTGGCTCTTTTACCAAGGGCTAGAATCTCTCTCTACTATCTATAGCCTGTTACCAGTGCTGGAATGAGGCTCTTTGTAGCTGGAGAGCTCATTATCCACTAAAGACTTCCTTTTTCTCCTTACAGATTTTTTGGTTGCCAAGCTTTGACAGGCAGTATGTCCAAAACAAAGCTCCTGGTTTTCAGCAAGTGGGCCGGTTATATTCCATTGAACGTCTTACTAAAGAAAATATCAGTAGAATAAATGTTGACTACAAGAAGTTGTTCTACAAAGGATTGAAGTAAGTGTTTGACCACATCTTTCTCAGCACATATTGTCTTGCATAAAATCAGTATTCCCACCAAACTAATTAGCATCTCCTCCTCCTCTCAGGATTTCTTTGTGAGGCTCTTTTTGAATCCCCTACTTTCCCCTTCTTACCCTTCTCACCCTGTCTTCCACCTCCCCCTCCCCCACTAGCAAACATTTGCCAACTGTAGACTGTGTCCCTGTCCCTGGAACATAGTCGTCAGCCCCTTCTTTATCTCCAATCTGTTAACATTCAACACACTTTTTTGTGTGGTTGGTGTTTTTGTTTTTATGTAAGTCAGAAATCAGAAAGTTGTTTATTTCCTTCAGCCATTACTAGAAGAATCGCAGTACTTCATAAATAGCTTTATGGTTCAGATAGCCAGATTTCTTATGAGATAATTAAGACCATACCTAAATCATTAAAAAATAAAAACAACTTAAAACAGCCAAGCATAAGAAGAAACTAAAATTATTGGCTTTATTTATAAATGTGTAATTAGCAACAGATTTTAAGAATTAAAAGCACCAGGGGATAAAATAGCAACTTTCTCCAAACATACCTGTTATTAATCACTGCTTAATTTAATCCATAGTTCCTTTCTCTTAGATTTAAAAGTAAATTTTTTCAGATGATTTTAAATGCTTCAAAGACAATGTTTTCCTTGGGGATATATATCTCTCTACAATTTCCTTGGGCTTAATAAAAATTACCCTTAGATACCTTTCTGCATCTTAGGCCATGAGCTAGGCTGTTGGATTTACTTCTGTTCTTATTCTCACTTTTCCCGCTTCTCTGGCCATGAGGTGCTAGATCATAAAATATGTCTTTTTCCTTTTAGCAGTGGAAAATTATATATGTTTTACCTTTATTTCCCAATCAGGGAATTTCTCTTTGCTCAACTACTACTTCTATTTTGAGTATATTTCTCTTTCGTTTTACTTTTTTCAAATAGAAAATGGGTGTATGGTGATGTCCTTCTCCTAATTTTTTTTTTTTTTTTTTTGAGAGAAAGAGAGAGAGAAAGAGCATGAGCAGGGGAGGGGCACAGGGAGAGGGAGAGAGAGAATCTTAATCAGGCTCCATGCCCACCACAGGTCCTCTATGGGGCTCAATCTCACAACCATGGGATCATGACCTGAGCCGAAATCAAGAGTTGGACACTCAACTGACAGAGCCACCCCAGGTGCCCTCCTCCTAATCATAGTTTAGATTAATCTAGTAGTTGAAAAATAATTATAATAGCTTCTTCATTTATTGAGCCTTTATTATATGTCATGCTCTGTGCTTGTTAGACCACAGGCTCTTTTTCAAATCCTGGACTACCTATTAGCTACACACACATGTGACTTTGGACAAATTTCTAATCATCCATTTTCTCATTTGTAAAAAAGAATAGCAGTAACTGGGGTGCTTGGGTGGCTCAGTTGGTTAAGTGTCTGACTGGCTCGCATCATGATTTTGTGGTTCATGAGTTGGAGCCCTGCATCAGGCTCTGCACTGACAGCTCCAAATAGCAATAGCTTAAGGAGAAAAAAAGCAGTATTCTGATGGACTGGTTTAAAGATTAGAGGAGATTATTCTTCATATTATGCACATGCAAAATGCAAGACAAATGTAAGAACACAATTAAGTGTTACTACTGCTTTTACCATCACCATCCTTACCTGTCACGCCCTGGAAATTATCATCATCCCCATTTTGCAAATGGGGAAACTTGCCCCCAAAGAGGCAAAGTTCAGACAGGCTAGGTGATTCACCAAAATTAATGTACTTGATCAGTAGGGGACCAAACTGAGATTTAAACATAGGTCTCACAGACTCTAGAGTTCTTTCACCTTAGGGCCTTAAAGTTACTCCTTGGCTGTAGTTATGTGGGCATAGTTTCAACTCGCATCAGATTTGAGAGGAATTATATCCTAAGTTCTGTTACAAAGTCAAGCAGTTTAATTTAGCCCAGCAAATCTTTGCCAAGTAATAACATGTACAAGTGCACCATGCTAGTTTTATGGGAAAAGCCAGAAGGCACCATCTTTTCCCATAAGGAAACCACATAAGGAAAATAAGGGTTTTCCATGTAGCTGTACTGCAAGGGTGATTGTGATGAACTCATGAGTTGTACATTATTCCAAGTCATTCTCCTCAAGGACCACTGCATTTTAAGAAATTAAATAGTTGTACCTTCAGTTATTTGTGTAATATTCATGACCAGTATATTTGTAATTACAATCACATTTCTAATACATTCTCTGTGATTACGCTCACTTCATACTCTATCTGACCACTGTCATAAGACATTGTGACCTTGCCATTTAGACCAAGAATGCTTTATTTTTTAATTTTTTTAAACATTTATTTATTTTTGAGAGACAGAGAAAGACAGATCATGAGCAGGGGAGGGGCAGAAAGAGAGGGACACAGAATCTGAAGCAGGCTCCAGGCTCTGAGCTGTCAGCACAGAGCCTGCCTGACACAAGGCTCAAACCCATGAACTGTGAGATCATGACCTGAGCCAAAGTTGGACGCACAACTGACTGAGCCACCCAGGTGCCCCAAGAATGGTTTAAATATGTTTTTTTGTTTTTGTTTTTTGTTTTTTTACAAATAGTTTATTGTCAAATTAGTTTCCACGTTCCATAAAATTGGGATAACTAAATGTGTGTGTGAGGTGAAAAATATTCAGAAACTGGACTTCCATGAATTCCACTAATATGTTAAAAGTAATAACGTTTTTGTTCTGGTTTGAGAATGCCTTCGCTAGATTTTCAAATCATTTTTAAATCTACTGTGTTTTCTTTTTTTATGAGAAAATATAATTTTTAATTATTTAAAATTAAATAAAATAAAAAATGTCTAAAAAAATATGTTATTTAAATAAAAATTATATGAATATAGAAATGCCCACCGCTTTATTTCTGATGTGGGCATTTTATAGTGTTTTAAATTTTTAATTTAATTTATTGAGGTGAAGTCTGCATAACATAAAATTAACCATTTTAAAACAAACAGTTCAGTGGCATTTAGTACATTAATCTCTAGTTCAATATATTTTTTTCTTTTTTTCTGGTTTCAAGTTTTTATTTAAATTCTAGTTAGTTAACATATAGGGTAATACTGGTTTCAGGGCTAGAATTTAGCGATTCATCACTTACATACAACACTCAGTGCTCATCACACCACATGCCCTCCTTAATACCCATCACCCATTTAGCCAGGCCCTCCATCTACCTCTCCTCCAGCAACCCTCCATTTGTTCTCTATAATTAAAACTCTGTTATGGTTTGCTTCCTTCTCTTTCTTTCTTCTTTCCCCATATTCATCTGTTTTGATTCTTAAATTCCACATATGAGTTTGAAATCATATGGTCTTTGTCTTTCTCTGACTAACTTCGCTTAGCATAATACTCTGGCTCCATCCACATTGTTGCAGATGGCAAGATTTCATTCTTTTTAATAGGTGAGTAATATTCCATTGTGTGTATGTTTATGTACACACACACACACACACACACACACACACACACACACACACACCATATTCTTTATCCATTTATCAGTCATTGTATTCTTGGGCTCCTTCCATAGTTTGGCTATTGTTGATGATTATATCGTGCACAGAGCCCAACGTGGGGCTCGAACCCACAAACCGTGTGATCATGACCTGAGCCAAAGTCGGACGTTTAACTGACTGAGCCACCCAGGCGCCCCTGATTTTACTTATCTTTTCAAAGAAGCAACTCTTGGTTTCATTGCTTTTTTTTTTAAGTCTCTATTTCATTTATTTCCACTATAATCTTTTATTTCCTTCATTCTACTTGTTTTGGGTTTTATTTGTTCTTCTTTTCTAGCTCCTTTATTGTTTTTCCAAAGAAGGTATTCTTTTTCTTTTTAATGTTTATTTTAATTCTGAGAGAGAGAAAAGGGGAGAGGCAGAGAGCGAGAGATCTGAAGTAGGCTCTGCACTGACAGCAGAGAGCGCAATGTGAGGCTTGAACTCAAGAACCATGAGATCATGACCTGATTCGAAGTCGGACGCTTAACTGACTGAGCCAACCAGGTGTCCCTCTAGCTCCTTTAGACGTAAGATTAGGTTGTGTATTTGAGGCTTCTCTTGTTTCTTGAGTTAGGCCTTTATTGCTATAAACTTCCCTCTTAGAATTGCCTTTGCTTTTTCCCAAAGAGTTTCGACCATTGTTTTCATTTTCATTTGTGTATATATATATATGTGTATTTGTGTGTATGTGTATGTATATGTAAATACACATATATATACACACATATACACACACTGTGTGTATGTGTTGGGGGGAGGAGGTATATGCAAGTGGGTGCAGGGCAGAGAGAGAGGGAGGGAGAGGGAGAATCCCAAGTAGTCTCCCAGTGTGGAGCCTGATGCCAGGCTCAAACTCACAAACCCATGAGATCATGACCTGAGCTGAGATCAAGAGTCAGACGCTTAACCAACTGAGCCACCCAGGCTCTCCAATGTTTATGTATATTTTACTTCCTCTTTGATTTCTTCATCAACCCATTGGTTGTTTAGTAGCATGTTGTTTAGCCTCCATGTGCTTGTGGTTTTTCCAATTTGTTTTCTTCCTATTGATTTCTAGCTTCATGCTGTTGTAGTTGGAAAAGATGATTGTTATGAATTCAGTCTTGCTAAAGTTATTGATACTTGTTTTGTGGACTAACATGTGATCTGTCCTGGAGAATATTCCCTGTTGCAATTGAAAAAAATAATCTGCTATTTGTGGATGGAATATTCTGTATATATCTGTTAGGTCTAATGTATCTTTCAAAGCCAGTGTTCCTTTGTTGATTTTCTGTCTGGTTGATCTATCTATTGATTTTAAGAGTAGTGTTAAAGTCTCTTACTATAATTGCGTTACTGTCAATTTCTCCCTTTATTACTGTTAATATATGTATAGGTGCTCAGGGGTTGGGTGCATAGATACTTAGAGTTGTTATATTCTCTTGTTGGATTAATTATCATCACGTAGTGCCCTTCTGTGTCTCTTGTAGTCTTTGTTTTAAAGTCCATTTTGTCTGATAAATATTGCTTCCCTGGCCTTTTTCTTTTCCTGCTTCCATTTGCATGGAATAAGTTTGTCCATCCTTTCACTTTCACTCTGTATATGTCTTCAGGCCTGAGCTGAGTCTCTTGTAGGCAGTGTCAGATTGGTCTTACTTTTTCTAGCCATTCTGTCACTTTATATATTTTGATTGGAACACTTAGTCCACTTACATTTAAAGCAATTATTGATATATACATACATTACCATTTTACATTTGTTTTATGGTTATTTTGTAGTTTTTCCCTGTTCCTTTTTTCTTTCCTTGCTCTCTTCCCTGTGCATTGATGGCTTTTTTTTCATGGTATGCTTGGATTCCTTTCTCTCTTTAATTTTTATGTATATATTACAAGTTTTGAATTTGTGGTTACCATTGAGTTTATATATAACATCTTCAGTGTGTAGCAGTCTACATTAAGTTTATGGTCTTTAAGTTTGAACACATTCTAAAAACACTAATTTTTACTTCTCTTCCCCGTTTTATGCATATATTACGTCTTTTCATTTCGTGTATCCCTTGACTAATTTTTTTTTTAATTTTTTAATTTATTTCTGAGAGAGAGAGAGAGATAGCATGAGCAGAGGAGGGTCAGAGAGAGAGGGAGACACAGAATCTGAAACAGCCTGCAGGCTCTGAGCTAGCTGTCAGCACAGAGTCCTACGTGGGGCTCGAACCCATGAACTGCGAGGTCATGACCTGAGCCAAAGCCTTAACCGACTGAGCCACCCAGGTGCCCCTCCCTTGACTAATTTTACAGATATGACTAGTTTCACTGTTTTTGTGATTTAACCTCTATACTGGCTTTATAAGTGATTAATCTACTACCTTTAATCTATGGTTGCTCTTAACTTTGAATTTTTTTTTTAAGTTTTTTTTTTAATATTTTATTTCTAGGAGAGAGAGAGAGAGACAGCGTGAGCAGGGGAGAGTCAGAGAGAGAGGGAGTCACAGACTGAAACAGGCTCCAGGCTCTGAGCTGGCAGTCAGCACAGAGCCTGACGCGGGGCTCGAACCCACGAGCCGTGAGATCATGACCTAAGCGAAAGTCGGACGCTTAACCGACTAAGCCACCCAGGCGCCCCTGAATTTTTTTTCCTTTCATAATTTTCTTCTAATTATAGCCTTTTATTTTTACTTAAAGGATTCTCCTTAACCTTTCTTATAAAGCTGCTTATAAACTTTGTTTAGTGGTGATGAACTCCTGTAACTTTGGTGTATCTGAGAAATATTTTATATCTCCTTTTTTATTGTTACTTTTTGCCATTTTACTAACTTGAATTTAAATAAATAAAATTTTTTTAAATTCCATTTTTAATATTTTGAAGAACGGTTATACTGTTTTCCATAGCAACTATGCCAGCATTGTACAAGGGTTCCAATTTCTCCACATCCTCCATTTCAAATGTTTTCTGTTTTGTTTGATGTAGCCATCTTAATGGGTTGGTATTAGTTCCTCTTTGTTTTTTTCAAATTATTATTTTTTAAAATTTTATTTAAATCCAAGTACAGTATAATAATGGTTTGAGGAGCAGAATTTAGCAATTCATCACTTACATATAACACCCCATGTTCATCCCAGCAAGTGTCCTTCTTAATGCCCATCACTCTTTTAGCCCATCCCCCCACCCAACACCCCTCCACCAACCCTCAGTTCTCTATATTTAAGAGTCTCAGTTTTTTTTTTAATCTTAGTTTTCCTTCCTTTCTCCAATGATCACCTGTTTTGTTTCTTGAATTTCTCATATGAGTGAAATCGTATGATATTTATCTTTCTCTGATTGACTTATTTCTTTTAGTATAATACATTCTTGTTCCATCCACATTATTGCAAATGGCAATATTTAGTTCTTTTGATTGCGAGTAGTATTCCATTGCAATCATTCCATTGTATTCCATTAGTATTCAACAACTACTGTTATTGAACATTAGTTGGCCATATATTTGTGGGTCCATTTCTGGGTTTTCTATTCTATTCAATTGATCTATGTATTTGTTTTTGTACCAATACCATACTGTCTTGATGATTACAGCTTTGTAATACAGCTTGACGTCTGGAATTGTGATGTCCCTAGCTTTGGTTTTCTTTTTCAGTATTACTTTGCCTATCCTGGATCTTTTCTGGTTCCATAGAAATTTTAGAATTGTTTGTTCTAGCTTTGTGAAGAATACTAGTAGTATTTTGATAGGGATTGCCTTGAATATGTAGATTGTTTTGGGGATCATTGGCATTTTAACAATATTTGCTCTTCTGATCCATGAGCATGGAATGTTTTTCCATTTCTTTGTGTCTTCTTTCATTTCTTTCATAAACTTTGTATAGTTTTCATCATGTAGATCTTTTACCTCTTTGGTTAGGTTTATTCCTAGTTATCTTATGGGTTTTGTTACAATTGTAAATGAGATAGATTCCTTGATTTCTCTTTCTGCAGCTTCATTATTGGTGGATAGAAATGCAACCAGTTTCTGTACATTAATTTTATGTCCTGTGACTTTGCTGAATTCATGTATCAGTTCTAGCAATTTTTTTGGTGGAGCATTTGGGTTTTCCACGTAGAGTGTCATATGACTTATTAAACAGGAATAACATTAGAGTATAGGAGTCCCAGAAGATGAAGAGAAATAAAAAGGGGCAGACTGTCTATGTGACCAGATTATAGCTCAAAACTTTCCTAACCTGGGGAAGAACACAGACATCAAACTTCAGGAAGCACAGAGAACTTCCATTAGACTCAACAAAAGCCGACCAGCACCAAGTCACCATAGTCAAATTCACAAAATACACAGACAAGGAAAGAATCCTGAAAGCAGCAAGGTGGAGGGAAAAGTCCTTAACTTACACGGGAAGACAGATCAGGTTTGCAGCAGATCTGTCCACAGAAGGTTGGTAGGTCAAAAACAAGTGGCAAGATATATTCAATGTGCTGAATGGGAAAAATATGCAGCCAAAAATTCTTTATCCAGCAAAGCTGTCATTCAAAATAGGAGAGATAAAGAGTTTCCTAGACAACAAAAACTAATGGAGTTTGTGACCACTAACCCAGCCCTGCAAGATATTTTAAGGGGGACTCTTTGAGTGGAGGAAAATAAAAACAAAGAATACCAAAAATAACAAAAGACTAGAAAGGACCAGAGAACATCATCAGAAACAACTCTACAGGCAACACAATGACACTAAATTCATATCTCTCAATAATCACTCTTAATTGTAAATGGACTAAATGCTCCAGTCAAAAGACATAGGGTTTCAGAATGGATTAAAAAAACAAAAAAACAAAACAAAAAAACCCAAAAAACACGACTCCTCTCTATGCTGCCTACAGGAGACCCATTTAGACCTAAAGTAACCTGCAGATTTAAGGTTAGGGGAAGGAAAACTATCATGCTAATGGATGTCAAAAGATAGGGCACCTGGGTGGCTCAGTTGGTTAAGTGGCCAACTCTTGGTTTTAGCTCAAGTCAGGATCTCATGGTTTATGAATTTGAGCCCTGCATCAGGCTCTGGACTGATAGTGTGGAGCCTGCCTGGGATTCTGTCTCCTTCTATTCCCCTCTGCCACTTGTGCTCTCTCTCTCTCTCTCTCTCTCTCAAAATAAATAAAAATAAACTTAAAAAAAAAGAAAGCCAGAGTAGCCATACTTATATCAGACAAACTAGATTTCAAAACAAAGACTGTAACAAGTGTTGAAGAAGGGAATTATATCATAATTAAGGAGTCTGTCCATAAAGAATAGCTAACAGTTATAAATATATATGCCCCCAACTTGAAACACCAAATATATACATCAGTTAAGCATAAACATAAAGAAATTCATCGATAATAATACCATAATAGTAGAGGACTTTAACACCCCATTTACAGCAATGGACAGATCATCTAAGCAGAAAATCAAGGAAATTATGGTTTTGAATGACACACTGGACCAGATAGACTTAACAGCTATATTCAGAACATTTCCTCTTAAAGCAGCAGAATATACATTCTTCTTGAGTGCACATGGAACATTCTCCAGAATAGATCACATACTGGGTCATAAATTAGCCCTCAACAAGTAGGAAAAGATTGATACAATACCAGGCATATTTTCAGACCACAACACTCTGAAACTTGAAATTAACCACAAGAAAAATTTGGAAAGACCAAGAAAACTTCCAGACTAAAGAACATTCTAGTAAAAAATGAATGACTTGACCAAGAAATTAAAGAAATTAAAAACTACACAGAAGCCAATGAAAATGAAAATATGACAGTCTAAAACCTCTGGGATGCAGCAAAGACAGTCCTAAGGGGGAAGTATATAGCAGTCCAAGTCTTCCTAAAGAAGGAAGAAATGTCTCAAATATACAACCTAACCTTACACCTAAAGGGGCAAGAAAAAGAATAGCAAATAAAGCCCCAGACCAGTAGAAGAAAGGAAGTAATAAAGATTAGAGCAGAAATCAATGATATCAAGATTTAAAAAAAACCAGAACAGATCAGTGAAACCAGGAGCTCCTTCCATGAAAGTATTAACAAAATTGATAAACCCCTAGCCAGATTTTTCAAAAAGAAAAAGGAAAAGACCAAACTAAATAAAATTGTAAATGAAAGATGAGAGATCACAGCCAACACTTCAGAAATACAAACAATAATAAGAGAGTATTATGAACAGTTTATACCAACAAATTGGGGAATCTGGAGAAAATGGACAAATTTCTAGAAACACATATACTGCCAAAACTGAAACAGGAAAAACCTAACATTTGAGGAGACCCATAACAGTAAAGAAGTTGAATCAGTAATTAAAAATCTCCCAAGAAACAAGAGTCCAGGGCCGGGTGGCTTTCCAGGAGTATTTACTAAGCATTTAAAGAAGAGTTAATGACTATTCTTTTCAAGCTGTTCCAATAAATAGAAATGGAAGGAAAACTTTCAAACTCATTCTATGAGGCCAGCATTACCTTGATTCCAAAACCAAACAAAGACCCAACTAAAAAGGGGAACTATAGACCAATTTATCTGATAAACATGGTTGCAAAAAGTCTTAACAAGATACTACCACACCGGATCCACCAGTACATTAAAAGAATTATTGAGCATGATCAAGTGGGATTTATTCCTGGGATGCAGGGCTGGTTTAATATTCGCAAATCAATCATTGTGAGTCATCACAATAATAAAGGATAAGGAACACATGATCCACTTGATAGATGCAGAAAAAGCATTTGACAAAGTACAGCATCATTTCTTGATTAAAAAAAAAAACCCTCAAGAAAGTAGGGATAGAAGGAACATACCTCAAGATCATAAAGGTCATATGTGAAAAACTAATATCATCCTCAATGGGGAAAAACAGAGCTTTCCACCTAAGATCAGGAACACAACAGGGATGTCTACTCTCACCACTGTTGTTCAGTGTAATGCCGGAAGTCCTAGCCTCAGCAGTTAGACAACAAAAAGAAATAAATGGCATCAAAATCAGCAAGAAAGAAGTCAAACTTTCGCTCTTCACAGTTCTTTAAATGGTGGAATTCATCTGTGAAGTTGTTGGGTCTAGGACTTTCTTTTGGGATATTTTTGGTTAATGATTGAATCTCCTTACTCATTATAGATGTATTCTCATTTTCTCATTCTTCATGATTCAGTCTTGGTAGGTTCTGTGTTTTTAGGAGTTTGTCCATTTCATCTATATTATCATATTTATTGGGGGTAAAAATGATCATAATACTCATTATATTTTTTATTTCTGTAACATTGATAGTAATATTCCTAGTTTCATTTCTGATTTCAGTAATTTGAGTCTTTTTATTAGTTAACCTAACTAAATGTAATTTATTGATCTTATTCAAGGAATTAACTTTCGGTTTCATTGATTTTTCCCTGTAGGTTTTCTCTTCTCTAATTTATATCTGCTGTAATCTTTGTTACTTTCTTCCTTTTGCTATATTGGGTCAATTTGTTCTTTTTCTAATTCCCTGAGATATAAAGATAGGTTGTTGATTTGATATTTTTTATTGTTTTTATTAAATTTTTATATGTTTATTTTTGAGAGAGAGAGAGAGAGAGAGAGAGACAGTGTGCAAGCAGGGGATGGGCAGAGAGAGAGGGAGACATGGAATCCAAAGCAAGCTCCAGGTTTTGAGTTGTCAGCACAGAGCCCAATGCAGGGATTGAACTCTAAGAACTGTGAGATCATGACCTGACCTGATGTCGGACACTTCACTCACTGAGCCACCCAGGTGTCCCGAGATTTTTTTATTTTTTAAAGTTAAGCATTTATAGCTATAAATTTCTCCTTTGTACCACTTTTACTGCATCCTATGAATTTTGGTATGTTGTGTTTTTATTTCTATTAATTTCTAAGTATTTTCTAATCTCCCTTGTGATTTTTTTGATGCATTTATTGTTTAGAAGTGTGTGGTTCAAGAATGCATGAATTTTCCAATTTGTGTTATAGACTTCTAACTTCATCCTTTTGTATGGTATCTGTCTTTTGAAATGTATTGAGACTTAATATGTGGCCTAACATAAGGCCTATCCTGGAAAATGTCTTGTGCACTTGAAAATAATGTGTATGCTGTTATTGTTAGGTATTCTGTATATGTGTGTATTCTGTATAGTTAGTTTCTTGTGTTAAGTCATCTGTTTCCTTACTTATCTTTGAACTGGTTGTTCATTCCATTATTTAGAGTAGGATATTGAAGTGTCCAATTATTACTGCATATTGATCTGTTTATCACTTCAGTTCTTTCAGGTTTTGCTCTGTACCTTTTCCTGGACTGTCATTTGGTGTGTAAATGTTTATAATTGTTATATTTTCTTACTGTATTGAAGCTTTTATAAATATATAGTCTCTTTCTTTGTCTCGTGTTACCTTTTTTGATATAAAGCCTATATTGTCTAATGTCAGTATAGCCACCTCTGCTGGTTTTGGTTACTATTTGCACAGAATATCTTTTTTCTGTCTTTTCATTTGCAGTCTATCTGTATCTTTTATCTAAAATGAGTTTCTTGACGAGAGCATATAGTTGGATCATATGTTTTTATTTTTTCTGCCAATTTCTGTTGTAGAGTTTAATCCATTTATATTTAAAATAACTACTGAGAAGGGAGGAGTTACGATGGTGGAGGAGTAAGGGGACTGGGATTTTCCTCGTCCCTCAAACACAACTGTATTGAGGTCAGATCACTTGGGCACCCAGGAAATCAGTCTGTGGAGGGGCAGAAGATCTCCACATTTTGGAGAGAAACAGCTTGAGAGGAGGAGGTGCATGGATATGACTTGGGTGAGATAAGAGGGCGTGGCCCTGGAGTGGAGGGCACCCTTTCTATGTCTCTCTCTATGGAGAGACAAAAGGGAGAAAAAAGAGAGGGGTAGGGAAAGTGCAGCATCAAGTGAGCACAAGAGGAAAAACCTCTCGGAACCACGGACTGGGGAACAAGAACGGTAGAGTGCCAGCTCTTTTTTGCAAACGGCCTTTGGAACTGAAACTCAGAGGTTTCAAAAGCACACAACTTTTTCCAGAATGGAGCTGGAAGCCATGGTGCACACTCCTGGGGAGGAGGGAGAAGTGTGCATAGTGTGATGTATATCTCCGGGCCACACCAGGACAGAACAGTCCCCTTCCAGGAGCACTTTGGGAAGAGAGGTTGTTGCTTCCCCAAGGACAAAAGACCCTGCAGGTGCCATCCAAAGGCCTTGCATCGGCAGAGTGGTGAGGCTCTACTCTGGAGGAGCGGAGAGGATCCGAATCCTCACCAAGGCAGGTCCTTTAAGATTTTGCGTTTTGAAATCCAGCCAAGTGCCGAGTGCCAAGGAGAAACCGCACAATTGTGGCACAGGGCAAGCTGAATGCCCTCGCTTCTCTGGGAGGGTTGCCACAGCATACCTTGAGAGCTTGGACTGGGGAGAAGAGATTGGTGTGATGCCATTTTTCCCCCAAACACCAACATGATGGGACTTCAGAGAGCAGCACAGGGTCCCCTAGTGGAAGTGGGACTCTCTTACAACAAAGCCCACCCCTCTGTGCCTGGCAAGGGCTCATTTCTTGGAGCAAGACTGACTGACCCAGCACAGCCAGCCTTTCCCACAGAGCAGCACAACCACCAGCCCCAGGAATCAACCTTTTTTTTTTTTCTTTTGGAATCAGACTCAGTTTCTGGTTTGATTTTGTCATTTCTTATTTATATATATATATATACACACACACATATTTATATATATATTATATATACACACACATATATATATTTATTTTTCAGTCAGGCTTTTTAAATTCCATTCTTGTACCACCTTTTCTCTATTCTTCTGTGTCTTTTCTCCTTTTTTTCTCTCTTAACTTGGATTCAGCCTTTTTTTTTCTATATTTGGTTTTTTTCCCTTTCTATTTTTTATTTTTGTAAGATCAGCCTCTTGCCCCCTTTTGGTCCAGGGTACTTCAGCAACAAATCAAAGCGCACCTAGTTAAAGGTCCAAACCCTCCATCACTGCAAGCAAGGAGGAGCTCTGCAGAGGTCTGGCCAGTGGGACAGAGCAGCCAAACCACAACAACAGAGTGCACACAACATATACCAGGAACACTTCCCGGAGTGACAGGCCCTGGACAGCATATGACACCTTTTTATTAGAGAAGTATTCTTAGGTGCAGGACACATAACAAGCTTTTAAAACATGCAAAAGACAGAACCTAAGCCAAAATGACAAGACAGAGGAATTCTCCTCTAAAGAAAGGTCAAGAAGAAATCAGAGCCAGAGAATTGCTCAAAACTGATATAAACATATCTGAACAAGACTTGAGAACAACAGTCATTAGTCTAATAGCTTGAAAAGAGCATAGAAGACACCAAAGAAACCCTTGCTGCAATGATCAGAGACCTAAGAACTAGTCAAAACAAATAAAAAATGCCACAGCTGAGATGTAAAATAAACTAGATACTGTAACAGCTAGGGTGGAAAAAGCAGAGGAGAGAATAAGTGAAATAGAAGATAAAACTATGGAAAATAATGAAGCTAAAAAAGAGGAAAAGGGGTGCACCTGGGTGGCTCAGTCAGTTAAGTATCCGACTTCAGCTCAGGTCATGATCTCACAGTTCATGAGTTCAAGCCCTGCATCAGGCTCTGCATTGAAAGCACAGAGCCTGTTTGTAATTCTCCCTCTCTCTCCCTCTCTCTGCCCCTTCCCTGCTTGTGCTCTCTCTCTCTCTCTCTCTCTCTCTCTCTCTCTCTCTCTCTCTCTCTCTCTCTCAGATAAATAAACCTTTAAAAAAAAAAAAAGGAAAAGAAATTACTGGATCAAAAAGGGAGAAATAGAGAACTAAGTGATTCACTAAAATGAAACAATACCCATATCTTAAGAGTCCCAGAAGAAGAAGAGTGACAAAAAGGAGCAAAAGGTTTATTTGAACAAAGTATAGTGAGAACTTCCCTAATCTGGGGAAGGAAACAGGCATCTAAATCCAAGAGGCACAGGGAACTACCTACAAAATGAACAGAAACAGGTCAACACCATGGCATATCCTAGTGACACTTGCAAAATATAGAGATCAAGAGGGAATTCTGAAAGCAGCTGGGACAAAAGGTCCTTAACCTACAAGGGAACCTACTACACATAAGGGTAGTAGCAGACCTGTCCACTGAAACCTGGCAGGTCAGAAGGGAGTGGCAAGAAACAGTCAGTGTGCTGAACAGGAAAAATATAGAGCCACGAATCCTTTGTTCAGCAAGGCCGTCATTCAGAATAGGAGGAGAGAGAGACTTTCCAAGACAAACAAAAACTAAAGGAGTTTGTGACCACTAAACAAGCCCTGCAAGAAATTCTAAGTGGAAAGCAGCAAAGATTACAAAGGACCAGAGAACACCACCAGAAACACACAGTCTTCAGATAACACAATGGCACGAAATTCATTTCCTTCAATAATCACTCTGAATGTAAATGGACTCGATGCCCCAATCAAAAGACACAGGGTACCAGAATGGATAAAAAGCAAGACCCATATACATGCTGCCTACAGGAGTCTCATTTTAGACTTAAAGACACCTGCAGTTAAAAGTGAGGGAATGGAGAACCATCTATCATGCTAATGGACATGGAAAGAAAACTGGAGAGGCCATACTTGTATCAGACAAACCAGGTTTCAAAACAAAGACTGAACAAGAGATGAAGAAAGGCATTATATTATGATTTAAGGGGTCTATCCATCTAAAAGACCTTACAATTGTAAATATTTATGTCCTCAGCTTGAGAGCACACAAACATATACATCAATTAAGCATAAACATAAGCAAACTTATTGATGATAATACTACTTTGTAAGAGACCTTAATACTCCACTTACAACAATGATCATCTAAGCACAAAATCAACAAGGACACAATGGCTCTGAATGACACACTGGACCAGATGGACATAACAGATATATTCAGAACATTCCATCCTAAAGCAGCAGAATGCACATTCTTCTCGAGTGCGCATGGAATATTCTCCAGAACAGATCATGAAGTGGGTCACAAAACAGCCCTCAACAGGTACAGAAAGATTGAGATCACACCGTGCATATTTTCAGATCACAATACTATGAAACCTGAAATCAACCACAAGAAAAAAATTGGAAAGCTCTCAAATACATGGAGGTTAAAGAACATCCCCCTTAAGAATAAATGGCTTAAGGGGCGCCTGGGTGGCTTAGTCGGTTAAGCGTCAGACTTTCACTTAGGTCATGATCTCACGGTTCGTGGGTTCGAGCCCCACAGGCTCTGTGCTGACTGCCAGCTCAGAGCCTGGAGCCTGTTTCAGAGTCTGTATCTTCCTCTCTCTCTGACCCTCCCCTGCTTACGCTGTCTCTCTCTCTCTCTCTCCTAGAAATAAAAAAAATTAAAAAAAAATTTTTAAAGAATAAATGGGTTAACCAGGAAATTGAAGAAGAAATTAAACAAATACATGGAAGCAAATGAAAATAAAACCATGACAGACCAAAGCCTTTGGGATGCATCAAAGGCAGTCCTAAGAGGAAAATACATTGCAGTTCAGGCCTGTCTTAAGAAGCAAGAAAGGTCCCGAATACAAAATGTAACCTTACACCTGAAGGAGCTAAAAAAATCATCAGAATTAAAGCCCAAAGCCAGCAGAAGAAGGGAAAGAATTAAGATTAGAGGAGAAATAAATGATATAGAATCCCCCCCCCAAAAAAAAAAACACCAGTATAACAGATCAGTGAAACTAAGAGCTGGTTTTTTGAAAGAATAAACAAAATGATAACTCCCTAGGCCACACTTCTCAGAAAGAAAAGAGAAGACCTAAGTAGATAGTCACAAATGAAAGAGGAGAGATCGCAACCACCACAATAGAAATGAAAACAATTCTAAGAGAATACTATGAAAAATTATATGCCAACAAACTGGACAGTCTGGAAGAAATGGACAAATTTCTATACCCTCACACTTTCTCAAAACTCAAATGGGAGGAAATAGAAAATTTGAACAGACCCATAATCAGCAAAGAAATTGAATGGGTTGTCTAAAATTTCCCAACAAATAAGAGTTCTGGGCCAGATGGCTTCCTAGGGAAATTTTACTGGGCATTTAAAGCAGAGTTGATAGGGGCACCTTGGTGGCTTAGTTGGTTAAGCGTCTGACTTTCCCTTAGGTCATGATCTCACGGTTCGTGGGTTCGAGCCCCGCGTCGGGCTCTGTCGGGCTCTGTGCTGACTGCCAGCTCGGAGCCTAGAGCGTATTTCAGAGTCTGTGTCTCCCTCTCTCTCTGACCCTCTCCTGCTCACACTGTCTCTCTCTCTCTCTCCTAGAAATAAATAAAAATATTTTAAAAAAATAAAGCAGAGTTAATACCTATTCTTCTCAAACTGTTCCAAAAAAATAGAAATGGAAGGAAAGCTTCCAAACTCATTTTATGAAGCCAGCCAGCATTACCTTGATTCCAAAACCAAAGACCCCACTAAAAAGGAGAATTATAGGCCAATATTCCTAATGAATCTGGATGCAAAAATTCTTACCAAGATGTTAACAAGTCAAAGTCACAGTACATTAAAAGAATTACCATCATCAAGTGGGATTGATTCTTGGGATGCAGGACTGTTTCAATATTTGTAAATCAATCAGCGTGATACACCTCATCAGTAGAAGAAAGGATAAGAACCATATGATCCTTTCATTAGATGCAGAAAAGCATTTGACAAAATGCAGCATCCTTTTCTTGAACCCTCAAGAAAGTCGGGATCAAAGGAACATACTTTAACATCATAAAAGCTATATATGAAAGTCCCACAAGTAATATCATCCTCAATGGGGAAAACCTGAAAAACTTTCCCCTTAAGATCAGGAACATGACAGGATGTTCACTCTCATTACTGTTGTTTAATACAGTGTTGGAAGTCCTAGCCTCAGCAATCAGACAACAAAATCAAATAAAAGGCATCCAAATTGTCAAAGAAGAATTCACATTTTTACTCTTTGCAGATGACATGATACTCTACATGGAAAACCCAAATGACTACACCAAAAAACTGCTAGAGCTGATACATGAATTCAGCAAAGTTGCAGGATGTAAAATCACTGTACAGAAATCGGTTGCATTTTTATACACTAATAATGAAGCAGCATAAAGATCTATCAAGAAATCGATCCCACTTACAATTGCAATAAAAGCCATAACATTCCTATAATAAATATAATAAACCTAACCAAAACAGTAAAAGGTCTGTATGCTGAAAAGTATAGAACGTTTTGGAGAAAGCTGACGAAGACACAAAGAAATGGAAGAATGTCCTATGGATTGGAAGAAGAGATACTATTATACAATGTTGATACTGCCCAAAGCAACCTACACATTAAATGTAATCCCTATCAAAACACCACCAGCATTCTTCACAGAGCTAGAATAAACAATCCTAAAATTTGTATGGAACCACAAAAGACCCTAAAGCCAAAGTAATGTTGAAAAAGAAAACTAAAGCTGACGGCATCACAATCCCAGACTTTAAGCTGTATTGCAAAGCTATAATCATCAAGATAGTATTGTATTGGCATACATATCGGTGGAATAGAATAGAGAACCTAGAAATGGACCCACAAATATATGGCCCACTAATGTTTAATAAAGCAGGAAAGCTATACCTTTCCTTTAGATCTCATTTTTCCAGTGGAATAAAGACCATCTCTTCATCAAATGATGCTGAGAGAACTGGACAGTGACATGCAGAAGTATAAAACTGGACCACTTTTTGCACTATACACAAAAACATTCAAAATGGATGAAAGACCTAAATGTGAGACAGGAAACCATCAAAATCCTCCAGGAGTAAATGGGCAGCAACCTCTCTGACCTCAGCCACAGCAATTCATTACTAGACATGTCTCTAGAGGCAAGGGAAATAAAAGCAAAAATGCATTATTGGGACCTCATCAGGATAAAAACCTTCTACACAACAAAGGAAACAATCAATAAAACTAAAAGGCAACTGAAAGAATGGGAGAAAGTACTTGCAAATAACATATGAGGTTTAGTAGCCAAAATCTATAAAGAACTTATACTCAACACTGAAAAAACAAATAATCCAGTGAAGAAATAGGCAGATGAATAGACACTTTTCCAAAAAAGACATCCAGATGGCTAACAGACACATGAAAAGATGTTCAACATTGTTCATCATCAGGGGAATACAAATCAAAACCACATTGAGATACTACCTCACACCAGTCAGAGTGGCTAAAATTAACAACTCAGGAAAAAACAGATGTTGGCAAGGATGTGGAGAAATGGGAACACCTTTGCACTGTTGGTGGGAATACAGACTGGTGCAGCCACTCTGGAAAACAGTGTGGAGGTTCCTCAAAATAGTAAAAATAGAATTACTGTATGACCTAGCAATGGCATTACTAGGAATTTATCCAAAGGATACAGGAGTGCTGATTCATATAGGCACATGTACCCCAATGTTTAGCCAAATCATGGAAAGAGCCCAAGTGTCCATCAACTGATGAATGGGTAAAGAAGATATGGTTTATATACAATGGAATACTACTTGGCAATGAGAAAGAATGAAATCCTGCCATTTGCAACAATGCGGATGGAACTGGAGGGTATTATGCAAAGTGAAATAAGTCAATCAGAGTAAGATGTCATATGTTTTCACTCATATGTGGAATTTGAGAAACTTAACAGAAGACCATGGTGGAAGGCAAGGAAAAAAAGTTAGAATCAGAGAGGGAGGCAAACCAGAAGAGGCTCTTAAATACAGAGAACAAACTGAGGGTTGATGGGGCGGGGGGTTGGGAAGGTGGGGAAAATGGGTGATGGGCACTAAGGGAGGAGGGCACTTGTTGGGATGAGCACTGGATGTTGTATGTAAGTGATGCATCACAGGAATCTACTGCAGAAGCCAAGGGTACACAGTATACGATGTGTGTTCGCTAACTTGACAATAAATTACATGTAAAAAAAAAACAGTTTTAAAGCCATTTACATGGTGTATTTTGTAAGAAATTTAAATCCCTGAAAATGACAACTTGACTAGAATTGCTAGGTATTCCAATACTTATTTTCTTTTCTTTATAAAGAATGCACAAGTATCTGCTGACATTATGTGCACTGGGAAACATTTGGTTTCATTCCCTAAATGCTTGTAAAAATTTTTTATATTTGAAATGTAAATATTCACCAAATTGGTATTCATTTATTCATTTCTTCATTTACCATTTATGAAGGCAGGTGTTATGCTAAGTACTGGATATACAAAAATGAATAATACACAATTTCTACTTTTAATCTGATTAAAGTCAATTAAGAAGACTAATAGGAAAGCAGATATAGTAGGGCATGGTAAGTACTCTGAGGAAAGTAAGTAGAGTTGCTATACAATTGTGTGCTGGAGGTGGTTAATGCCACTCATGGGAGCCAGTTCTTAAATAGTTAGAAACTTTGCAAATCTGTTTTACCAGTGTTAGCTTGAAATTGACTATAATAGGAATATTCACACCATGGAAATTGGCAAACGCTACAAATAGTGCTTTCTCTCTTTATATATTCTTTTTTCCCCTTAGGATATCCAATTGCTAATATACCGTTGTTGGTATAGGAGCAGAGATAGTAAATCCAGTCCTTTACCTCACTGCAACATGAACCCATTCTGCATACCATGTCATAAGTTGCCACCGGACCAGCTGCGGTTACTAGTGATTTAAGTAACAACCTCTCACAAACATAGTGGCTGTTACCCTTGTAGATGAGGAAAGTGAGATTAAGTCTAAATCACTGTGAGTTCTGTTTTTATTCCAGAGATTATAAAGCAGCTAACATCAACATCAATTTATACATCGTCAATGAGCCTTGGCTCTACTCACTGGCCTGGTGCTCCAGGATTCATTCAGTGACCACAGACAACATTCAGATCCTGAATCAGCTAAATCACCCTTACTTCTTCATGGTGAGCTGGTTGTCCAGATTGTTCTTCCAAGTCTGGTACAGTGGGAGTCTAAGTCCTTACCCCACACCTACATTGTCCACTGTGCAGACACCTGAGGAGCTACTTAAAAGCAGAAACTTCTATGATATTGGAGATGTGGCATTCTCCCTTTTCTCACCCAGATCCTTTTGTGATTTGCAGAGAGAAATTAGTATTGTTATAATAATTACTGTTTACTGAATCTTCTCAGTGGGGTTTTTCATGCAGTATGTAATTTGACCCTCTAACTTACTCACTTTCATTATCCCTGTGAAGAAACTGAAGTTTGCAGACATTAAGATTCTAGGACGTGATGCAAGATTCAAAATGAGGTCTGACCCCAGAGTTTCGTTACGGTAGCCCACCTTTCTAGAGGCAATGATAGTGACAGGGGCTGTGGGGAGAAACCTGTGTGTCCTGAACAAAATCCTTCTGGAAAGGAGACCCAGTGTCCAGCCACCTGGCTTGATTGCCCCTCCTAGGCCTCCTACTGCTAATTGCCAGAGGCTTGGGGACCTGAATACTTGGGTCACAATCCCAGATAAATCTTATTGCTTCCTAGCTGTGGAAAGAGCCCTAGCTAACCAGCTAACTGCTGCAGAGCTCGTTGTTCTTATCTGTGTAGAGTAGGTTGACTGAGTGGAACACAGTAGTGAACAACAGAAAACAGCTTAATTTCTCTTCATTGACTCTTTAAATTGCTCTGTGAGGTAGGCTTTTCCTGCTCCTGAATGAACTCTTACTCAGGTCCGGTAACTTTTCTAGTTACTGTTGGGTAGTTTTAAAATTTTACTTCCTGTCACCAAAAGCCTCAATGCAGAATAAAAGTGTCCAGTTGAGAGTAAAATTCCAGACTTCAGGTTGCCTTAAAAGGTAAACCTTTGGGCACAGAAGCCTAATTGAGGAGCAAAAATATTTCATGTTGCCTTCTCCATACCTCCAGCCTCACCAGCCCCTGTTTAGGGTCACGACCAGGAGAAAGGGGATCAGGGTCAAGGTCACAATCTCTTAGGGCCATAATCTGCTTTGAGGCCCTCTGATGGCAGTGTAAAATTGCTGACACCTTCTTTCTTGGTGGCTTGGGCAGCTTTCTGGAGATGACCCTGAAGAAAACCTTGAATGGCCGGTCCCTTGGCATAGGTGAAGCCTTGCTACTTACTTGTCCGTCTTTATATAACTTTTCTTCATATGTGAATTATATATTTTTCTAACATTTTCTTTCAAAAAATTGATTACAAAGTAAACCTGTTCATTATATGAAATTTAATCATTACAAAAATACATAAATCAGAGAGCAATGCACCCCTCCATAAATCTGTGCCCTAAGTCATTAATGTTTCAAAGTTGTCCTTTTGCATACATTAAATGAAGTATTATTAAATAAAGCTTATTTTAATACTTGATACTATTTGAATTGATAATAAATTCATGTGATTCAAAATTTAAAAGCTACAAAAGGACATAAAGTTTTTTAACTTTTTTTAAACTTTTCTTCTTTGCCTGGATTTTTTTTTAAAGGACCCAACACTTCTCTATTCAGGAAAATGGGGCCAGTATCCCGAAGGCTTTCCCAAGCAGCTCACTCCAGTTAATATGCAGATTCAAATCTTGGCTCTACCACTTACTGTGTGAATTTGGAAATGTTAGTTAACCTGTCTGTGCCTCAGTTTACTAGTAAATTAAGGATAATGATAGTACAACAGAAGTATTTTTATCCACCACAGACTAGTCTGATCATTGGTCTGTTAATTGAAAAAGTTAAAGTGGGAAATCAGAAGCATCTATGTATCTATTCACAGTCGATCAGCCTGTACTACTTAGAAAGAGACACCTAAAATGTAGTGCCTCAAACAAATATTTATTTTTCATATTCTTTATGATTTATTTATGCCAGCTTGAGCCTGTTCATTCACCTGGTGGCAGTGGATTCCCAGCAGCAAGAGAGGTCAAACCCTAATCCACATGCAAGTTTTCAGGGCTTTTTAGGTGTGATATTTGCTAATGTTCCATTGGCCAGAAAAATTACATGGCCAAAGTCAAGATTCCAGGTGAAATAGTGGAGAAATAGACTTCATTTCTTGATGGGGAGGAACAGCAAAATCACATTGCATACAGACCTGCATTTGGGGAGGAATACTGTGGTCATTTTTATAAACAATCTATCACATACATACCTCACACATTTTATTTTCATTCTTTGAGATTATTTCAGCTGATTGAATTCTGTATCCACTTGATTACTTAAACAGCCAAATGAACCAGCTATGACCTCTAAGTTTTGTTTCTTTAAAGCAGAACAAGAACATAAAGTCATTGAGAGAAACAGTCCGAATGAGGGGTTTACCCAGATTTTCATAATCTTCTTACCCTAGTCTTGCACAGAGTTTCAGTCACAGCTCATTCAGTTGCAGTTTATTTTTTTGTGACCTTTCTTCATTGAGATTTTCAAAGCATTGGCTTGGTTTTCTTGAAATTGACATACTTCTTTTTCAATTAGGTTTAAGTGGCATTTAAGAAAACTGCACATTTGTAACAACTGTTCTAAGCCATTTAGGGAGAAAGAACAACTGATTCTTTTTAAGGATTTTTTTTAAGGTTTATTTATTTTGAGAGGGAGGGAGAGAGAGAGAAAATGAGAACAAGAACGAATAAGCAGGATAGGGGCAGAGAGAGAGGGAAAGATAGAATCCCAAGAATGCTCCAAGCTGTCAGCAGAGCTGGATGCGAGGCTCAGTCCCATGAACTGTGAGATCATGGCTGAGCCAAAATCTAGAGTTGGACACTTAACCAAATGGACCACCCAGGCACCCCAAGAACAACTGGTTCTTAGTAAATGGACGGCTCAACTGGTGGGCATTCTGTAGCAGGCCAAGCTATCAGTCATTATTTCCCAGAGGGGATTAAGAGCTGGGTTTAGTAGAAGTTGGTTAAGAGCTTCTATTGTACCTGCTTAGTGGGCTGTTGTGAGGAGGAGGTATGAAAACACCCTTAAAGTGCTTAGAATACTTCCTTAGCTCTTATGATCGTAACTAATTAATTGTTAGTTGTCATCATGACCATTAGTGTTATCATCATTGTTATTATTCAATCGACAGAAAGGCCTTGGGATAAGATGAGGAATGGCTCAAGAAAAAAAGTGCCAGTCTCAATGGCATCACATAAAATTGGAGAGGGAACAGTGGAGTTGGAAAGGGAAGATCAACTCAGGGAATTACAAAATTCACCCAAAAGGACCCAGGAGATGGAGCTCTGGGTAATGGGTGATTCAGGCAGAGTGTGGAGAAGGCATGTTAGCTAAGGGAGGGGGCAGGGATTATAATTTCAGCATACTTATTTGAAGCATGATGATTTAGAACAAAAATTCCTAGAATCCGGCTCACAGTCCAGTTGCTTCAGCATCATCTGAGAGGCAGATGAAAATGCAGAAATTCTAGTTCCTGAGGTATGTAGTGAGACCTAGGACCCTGTATTACTAAGTGCTGCCCAGGTATACTTGGATGTGCAGCCAGATTTGGAAAGCAGTACTATGAAAACACAGAGTGGTAGAACTCAAGAAACTTGGGCTGCAGTCCTAGGTCCAGAATAGTCTCGCTATGTGACTTCTCTGGGACTCCTCTGACTTTGAGGGTTAAGGGAGATAAAGAGGATGAAGTTCTTTGTCCCGTGTAGAGTCCCCTGCGCATATAAGGGGTGATTGTTAGGATGCCAGCAGGTACTCTGTGTGTTTGAGACCACAACATCAGTCTGGGCCGCCTCCCCCCCACCGCCCCCGCTCTTACCCCCTCCCTGAGAGCAGACCACCAGACTTGGCCCATGTGATCTAAAATCCTTGCCAACTATAGTTTTTTAAACTGTTTTTGTTTTCTGTTTTGCAGACACCAAGTTACTATATGTTCATGTGGCTTCTCATGGATAGTGTTTCTGCAGTTCTCATTGCTGCCATATTTTATTTTCATTGGTAAGCCTGTATTTGCTATTTCAAATGAATTTTTCCCGAGGTAAAAGTTTAAGTGGTTCTTATTGAAAGTTCAGAAAAAACACTTAGACTCTTCCTGTATCCCACATGGCAGACTCTCAGGAAGGTAGGGTTTATAATTTGAACCTCTCGTTTCTTCATGACATTTGAGAATGCCTGCAGGGCAGATGCTACAGGATTGCAAGATTCAAGGTGGAAAAGGGAATAAATATACAGGTAGAAGTATTTTAGCTAGAGGAGTCCATAGTTGTTTGACCTCATAACACCCATCATTTCTTCATTTGTGAGTTATCCTTTAAAGAGGAAAGTATAAACCCTGTACTTAAGTGAGAATTCGCCTGGATAATGTTTTTTTCTGGCCATTGCCTGGGATTATTGTCTTTTTTAGATGAGGCCCGTGAGGCTCATGGATGGTCTGTTTCCTTCCAGGTGGAGAGAGCACAAAAAAGAAAGGTTCAATAACATCAGGATTCACAAAGGTAAAGTCAGAGGCCTGGCCTTCTCCTGTCTCTTCATTCTTACCCATTAGTCTTAACTCCAGGATTTGGGGCCTGCTTTTCATGTCTCTGACAAGAGCTGAGAGAGTCTGGGGAAAGTGGGAGATGGGGACCAGGGATAAGTTGGTAAATGTAGGCTGGAAAGCCCTTGACATCAGGCTTCATTTTGGACTTTATCTTTTGGCAGTTAGACCTCTTGGAGGATTTTGAGCATGGGTGTTGATTTGTTCACTTGTTCACATATTAATTCATCACACAGTTATTGAGTACTCCCTTTGTGCCAGGTATTCTGAGAAGGGCTGATGATAACTGAAAGCTGTGTATGGAGGTGACCTAAGAGAGAGGGGGGCTGACCCCCAAAGAACAGTGAGGAAGGAGGCAAAAGTAGAGCAGTTGACACCTTTGGGACAGTCACCAAGGTCCAGCTACCAGAGTAGCTGCCTTGCCAGTGAGAGGTGAATGTGCTTTATGGGGCTTCAGTTGTGGGTGATCTATGTTAGAGGGTGGAGGAGAAAACTGCAGAGATCCTGAAATGCCGGACTAAAGTCTAGGCTCTGCGTATAAGTTAACAAGAGATGGAAAATGAGCTTCAAAGACGGGAGCAGTATGCTTAGATTTCTGTGTAAAGGGATGGAATAACAGAATAACTCACTTAGCAGAATAACTCAGGGACTGAGGAAGTGAGATAGGCCCAGTAAGGGAAGGGAAGCTAGATTTTATTTTTTAGGAGGTTGTGGGGATAATGACACAGTGAGTAACTGGTTGGGAAGCCAGTGCAGTGTCAAAGGAAAAGCCAGTTGGAGACCAAGGACTGTATACTACATGATACAGGTTTCTTGCATAGCTCTTGGAGCCTTAGGTAAAGTTGGTACAACACAGAGTCATGAATTAATTTAATTTCTTGTGGATACTGGTGAAGATCTTGAGACGCCATACACTAGCTTGCAGAGGGTTGAACTGATGGGATACGTAAGAGTTGCAGGAATGGATCTACAGGGACCATGAAAAAATAAGTTCAGAAATCTGAATAAATTAAGTGGAGGGGAGTTATCTTTAATACTGTGAAACTGAAGGATCAAACTAAGTTCACCTACATGTCTTAGATCTCAGAAAGATCTCAAGTAACTCTTGAGTTATATGGATTTTAAGATCACTCTGCTGGCTGTTACGAATTCTGAAGGCTTTATTCTAGCTACCTTATGATTTTCGGTAGTTGTATTAGTAAACTTGGACTGCTATAACCGAATACCACTATTTGGATGGCTTATACAACAGAAATTTATATTCTCAGTTCTAGAGCCTAAAAGTCCAAAATCAATGTGTCAGCATATTTGGTTTCTTCTGAGGCCTCTCTCATTGGCTTATAGGTGGCCATCTTCTTGCTCTGTCCTTGTACAGCCTTTCCTCTGTGTGCACACATACACCCAGTGTCTCTCTGTGTGTCCGGATTTTCTTTTCTCCAATCATATTAGACTAGGCCTCATTTTAATCACTTCTTTAAAGGCCCTATTTCCAAGTATCATCCAATTCTGAGGTACTGGGGGTTGGGGCTTCCACATGAGAACTTGAGGGGCCCAAGATACAGCCCCTAACAGTAACAGAGCCAAGAATTGGAAAGCAAAAAAAAAAAAAACCATGAAAATGATGATGAAAGTATGGATGGGAGAGGAAGCTTTGAAGGAAAATTCAAGGAATGTATAAATACGGATAAAGGAAAAAGTACTTTGTTAACTTGACCCCAACTACCTACCATGTTAAAATGATAATAACAAAATAAGACAAATAGAACATAAATTAAGAATTTTTCTTGTTTAAGAGTTTTTGGTTATCTGTTACAAAAAAACAATTTTGCCTGCTCTGAGCAGAAAGAAAATGCATTGAAAGGCTATTTGAGTGCCTCTAAGAGACACTTAGAAGGTACAGGACCAAGTTTAGAATCAGGGAAGGAAAAGGGAAGAATGAAGCTAAAATCACAGTCCAGATCCATTGGGGCTGAAGAGAATAGAACCTCAGATAGTAAATACAGTGTCACATATTGCACTACAACAACCTCCAGGACGGGTATGTACTGATGCCACCATAAGACATTCATCTTTCTAGCTTTAGGATATATTTTTCAACACTGTAAAGAAGTCAATCCTTTGTCTTCTGCCTCATATAGTTTCTTATGAAAGGTTTTACAAGAAAAAAAAAGTCTTCCATTTTATCTTTGTTCCTCTATTTGTAATATGTCTTTTTCTTTAGCTGCTTTTCAGGATTATTCCTTTTTTACTGATTTTCAATAATTTGATTATGGTTTACTTTGGTGTATAGGAGTATGTGTGTGATTATCCTGCTTGGGGATTGCTGAACTTTTAGATTAGTCAGCATAATTTTCATCAAATTGGATAAATTTTCAGTCTTCATTTTTTCAAGTATTTTGCTCCTATCTCCTTCTGGGATTTCAATTACATAGATATGAGAAAGTTTGATATTATCTCATTGGTTGCTGAGATTCTGTTTATTGTTATTTTTAGCCTATTTAATTTCTCTGCTTCCTCTCGAGTAGCTTCTATTTCTGTATGTATCAGTTTTTTATTGCTGTGTAACAAATTGATTTAAACCTTTTACTTCCTTTAAGTAGAGGATTATAAGGGTTCTGTACTTAAGAGTCTCACCAGGGGTGCCTGGGTGGTTCAGTCAGTTAAGCGTCCAACTTTGGCTCAGGTCGTGATCTCATGGTTCGTGGGTTCAAGCCCCACGTCGGGCTCTGTGCTGACAGCTAGCTCAGGGCCTGGAGCCTGCTTCGGATTCTGTATCTCCCTCTCTCTCTGACCGTCCTCTGCTCATGCTGTCTCTCTCTCTCTCAGAAATAAATTTTAAAAATTTAATAAATTGTATGAAAAACAAAAGAGTCTCACCAGGCTAAAATGAAGGTGTCAGTCTAGACTGCAATCTTATCTGAGACTAGTTATTGTTAGAAGAATTTAATTCCTTACCGAATTGTAAGCTGTAGAACTGGCATTGTTTCTGTTTCCTTGATCACCGTTGGCAGGGTTTGTTCTGAGCTCCTAGAGAGTACCTTCAGGTCCCAGCCATATGGCCCTCTCACAACATGGCAGCTTACTTTTTCAAAACCAGCAGGAGAATATCTTATAACAGATAGATTCAGGAAAAAGAGACCAATGGAAGTAAAATAACAGACAAAACAAACAGAAAACAAGTTGACACATGATAGTCATAAATCCAACCATTTATTAATTACATCAAATGTAAGTGGAGCAAATACTCAAATCAAAGTACAGATTGTCAGACTGGATAGAAAAAAGCAGGACCTAACCATATGCTGTCTACAAAAAAAATATTTAAATACAAAGAATACAAAAGATTAAAAGTGAACGGATGGGAAAGTGATATGGCATGCAAAAACAATAAGCATGAGATATAACATCTGAAAATATAAAACCTGAAAAGTCTGAAAAATAGACTTCAAAACATGGAACATTACTGGAAACAGAGATTTCATAATGATGAAAAGGTCAGTATATCAAGAAGGCATTATAATTAGAGCTCTATATAAACTTAACATATGAAACAAAAACTGAAAGAAATAATGCTTGGTCATTTTAACATTCCTCTCTCAGTCCCTACAACAACGATGAAACACAAAAAATAAAATCAGAAAGGTTGTTGAAGTCTGAACAACACTTTCAGCCACCTGGACCTAACTGACATAAAACATACACAACTGCAGACTATCTAATATTTTGAAATGTATGTGGCATATTGCCAAAATAGGCCGCATGACGAGAAATAAAACAAGTCTAAACAAAACAAATAAATTTAAGAAGACTGAAATCTTAAAGTATGCTCTGCGACCACAACAAAATTAAATTAGAAATGAACCTAATAAAATACCTAGATAAGTCTCTAAATGTTGGAAATTACTGTATTTCTAAACATCTAGTTGATTTATCAAGGGATAAACCACAAGAGAAGTTAGAAAATATTTTATTTTTTTTTAATATATTTTTTTTTATTTATTTCTAGGAGAGAGAAAGAGAGACAGCGTGAGCAGGGGAGGGTCAGAGAGAGAGGGAGACACAGACTCTGAAACAGGCTCCAGGCTCTGAGCCGGCAGTCAGCACAGAGCCTGACGCGGGGCTCGATCCCACGAACCGCGAGATCATGACCTAAGCGAAAGTCGGACGCTTAACTGACTAAACCACCCAGGCGCCCCGTTAGAAAATATTTTAAACTAAAGGATAATGCACATACAACAATGAAATTTGTGGGGTAAAGCTAAAACAGGACTTGGAAGTTTGTAACTTTAAATTTTAGAAGGAAGAAAGACTTAATATTGATGAGGTTTCTACTTCAAAGAATACATTTGTCCTCAAGTAAAGGAAGGGAATAATAAAGACAGCAGGAATCAACAAAATAGAAGATACCCCGAAAATAGAGAAAAGGAAAAAAAGTAAAAAGTTAATTTTTTGAAAAGATTAATAAAATTGATAAACTCTTAGCAAGATGAGAGAGGGAGGGAAGAGAAGAGAGATTGATTGCTGATATGATGAGTGAAAAATAGATTATCTGTCCATATCCTAGACCTGAAAAAGAAAATTAGGAACATTTTTATGCCACTAAGATTTACAACTTAAGTAAATTAGAATAATCCCTTGGGGCGCCTGGGTGGCTTAGTCGGTTAAGTGTCCGACTTAAGCTCAGGTCATGATCTCGCGGTCCGTGGGTTCGAGCCCCGCATCGGGCTCTGTGCTGACTGCCAGCTCAGAGCCTGGAGCCTGTTTCAGAGTCTGTGATTCCCTTTCTCTCTGACCCTGCCCTGCTCACGCTGTCTCTCTCTCTCTCTCCTAGAAATAAATTTAAAAATATTAAAAAAAAAAAGAATAATCCCTTGAAATATACAGCTTACCAGAACTAAGTAAGAAATAGCAATTTTTAATAACTGATTATCAGAATCAACTGAATATCCCAAAAACCTCAACAAAAAGAAAAGTCCAGGCCAAGAGAATTTTCACTGGTTAATCAAATATTAAATGATGCTAATTTTATTCCAACTCAGAAAAAACAGAAGAGAAAGGAACATACCCAGCAGAGTTTTTGAGGCCATCAATACCATCATATAAAACCTAACAAAGATATTATAGTAACTAAATTTACACACCAATATCATTAGGAACTTAGACCTAAAAACCCTTAGCAAAATATTAGCAAATTGAATCTATCAGTATATAAAAGGATAACACATCATAAGTAAATAGGGTTTATCCTAGTAGTGCAAGATGGCTATATCATTTGAAAATTAATAGGAGAGGCAAGATGATGAAGTAGGGAGCTCCGTGCATTTCGCTTGCACCCATCTCAAACAGAGAAGGCCTGAAGTCCTAGGATACTGAGCCACAAGAGTTTGGGAAGAGAAAGAGACAGAGTACACTGGGAAGGCACCCTCATAAGTGTGGCTACCTCAAGAAATATTTGAAAATTAATCCACTGAATTAATAAAGTAGAAATACTATATGTGACAAAAGTCAACACCCATTTATGATTAAAAAAAAAAATCTCTGGGAAAACTAGTAGAATTAAACTTCCTGAATTTAATGAAAAAAACATTACAAAAAAACCTATAGCCAATATCATTTTTAATGGTGAAACAATGAATGTTTTCCCTCTAAGATCAGAAGTAAGGCAAGGATATCTGCTCTCACCACTTCTTTTCAGCATTGTAGAAATCCTAGCCAATTTAGTAAGATAAATAACAGGCGTAAAGGAAGAAATTTTTTTAAAAAAACTCATTTGCAGATTAGTTACATTAAAGAATTCTATACTTCCCAGGACAGTAGAATAGGAGGACCCTAAAGTCACCTCATCCCATGGATACAACTAGTTAACACTCATGTCAGTGTAAATAACAGAAAATATCTCAAAGACTGCCAGACCAAACTCCACAACTAAATGTAGAGAAGAGGCCTCATTAAAGAGGGTCGGAAGGGCAAAGACATGGTGCGATTTACATAGGTTTGGCCACCAGAAGGAGGGAGCTATGCATGTGGAGAGGGGAGAAAAAACAGACTATTACACCTAAAAGTCTGGACAGGGAAGATGAATCCCCATAACATTTGGTGTTGAAAACCACAGGGGCTGGATTTCGTGAGTTCTTTTTTTTTTTTTTTTTTACAAATAGTTTATTGTCAGGTTGTTTTCCATACAACACCCAGTGCTCATCCCCACAAATGCCCTCCTCCATGCCCATCTCCCCCCTCCTCCCCCACACCCATCAGTCCTCGGTTTGTTCTCAGCATTCAAGAGTCTCTCATGGTTTGCCTCTCTCCCCCTCCCCCACGGTCTTCCATTAAGTTCCTCCTAATCCTCTTATATGTGCAAACATACGGTATTTGTCCTTCTCTGCCTGACTTATTTCACTCAGCATAACATCCTCAAGGTCCATCCATGTTGCTACACATGGCCAGATTTCATTCTTTCTAATTGCCATGTAGTATTCCATCGTACAGATAAACCACATCTTCTTGCTCCATTCGTCCGTTGATGGACACTTAGGCTCTTTCCATGTTTTGGCTATTGTTGAGAGTGCTCCTATGAACATTGAGGTACATGTCTTATAACCAGTGAGACTTAACGCCTGGAACTTTAAAAATTAGCAGGCTTAGCTCTAGGAGAGCCAGGAGGGCAATAGGAAACTGAGTCCCCAACCTTAAAGAGACAGCACAACACACAGCCCACAGAGATACAACATAGAAACAGCAGTTTGAAAAACACCTGGGTCATGGAGGAGGGGGTGTTATTTATTAATCTCCGAGTTCACTGAGGAACTTCTCCAAGAACAAAGGAGCTGGCAGGCATTTTCTCCCTCCCTTGCTCCCATCTAGCATAAACACATGGTCACCTGTGCAAACCAGTGTGGCACCAGCATTCACTACCTATCTTGCTTATACTGTGCCCCATCCCTTCAAGCCAGGCTTGCCTAAGTCCTGATGTTGTGGTTCCCCTTCCCCAGAAGACCAGCACAAACCTTGCCAACACATCTCCCACTGTACACTTTATAGGGCCAAGATCCACTGGAGGCTGGTGATCTCCCACGGGTGATTGGCATACCTTGTTAAAACTGGCACCCAGCCCACATGTGCTTTGTGGAGCAGGCCCGGCTGGGTTCTGTTTTTGTGGTGGCTATGCTTCCCCTGTGGAAGAGGACCACCACCTTGTTAAATTGTGTACCCCACCCACTTCTTTCAAGAGCAAGAGACATAGCTGACTTTACTAACACAGGAAAACAGACACAACTTGACAATAAATTATATTTTAAAGAAAAAGAAAAACAGACACAGAGTTAGATAAAGAGACTGAGGAATCTGTTTCAAACAAAAGAGTAGGACAAAATCACAGCAAGAGTCCTAAAGGAAATAGAATTAAATAATATGCTTGATAGAGAATTTAAAGTAATGAGCATAAAGATACTCAATAGATTTGAGCAAAGAGTGGAGGATGTCAGTGAGATCCTTAACAAAGAGATAAAAAAGAACCAATCAGAGATAAAGAACACAATAATTGAAATTAAAGATAAACTGTAGGTCCCCTGGGTGGCTCAGTCGGTTAAGCATCTGACTTCAGCTCAGGTCATGATCTCACAGTTTGTGGATTCGAGCCCCACATCAGACTCTGTGCCGACAGCTTGGAGCCTGTTTCAGATTCTGTGTCTCTCTCTCTGCACCTCACTTGCTCACACTCTGTCTCTCCCTGTCAAAAATAAATAAACATTAGAAAAATAAACTAGATGAAATATATAGTAGGCTAGAAGCAGCAGAAGAATAGATCAGTGACCTAGAAGATACAGTGATGGTAAGTAATCAAACTGAACAGGTAAGAGGAAAATATTATGCCAAATGAAAATAGACTTAGGGAACTCAGTGACTCCATCAAGCGTAATAACATTTGCATTGTAGGGATCTCAAAAGAAGAGAAAAGGAGGCAGAAAATTTATTTGGAGAAATAATAGCTGAAAACTTTCTGAGTTAGGGAGGAACGCAAATTCAGATCCAGGAGGCACAGAAGTCTTCCAATAAAAATCAACCCAAGGAGGTCCACAAGACACATAGTAATTAAAATGGCAAAAAGCAGTGATAAAGAATTTTAAAAGCAAGAGAAAAGAAAACAGCTACATAGAAGGGAAACCTCTTAAAGCTATCAGTGGATTTTTCACCAGAAGCTCTGCAAGTCATAAGGGAGTGGTATAATACATTCAAAGTGCTGAAAGGGAAAATCTACAGCCAAGAATACTTTATCCAGCAAAGCTATCATTCAAAATAGGAGATATAATGAATTTCACAGACATAAAAGTTAAAGGAGTTCACAACCACAAAACCAGCCCTACAAGAAATATTAAAGGGAACTCTTTGAATGGAAAGGAAAGACCATTAGTAAAAGTTAATAGGAAATGCAAAAGCAGTAAAAATAAGTATTTCTGTAAAAATCAGGGGACTCACAAAATGAAAGGATGTGAAGTATTATACCATATACCTAAAACATAGGAGAGAAGTAAAGAATGGGTCAAACTTGAGTGACCATGAACTTAAGCAGAACATATTATATACACTTCTAATGGGAACAACAAATGAAAAACAAGTAATAGATAGGAAAAAAAATAAAAAGAAAATATACCAGGTATATCAATAAATAAAGCCAACTTATGGTGAGAAGAGGGCAAGTGAAGAAACAGAGAAGATCCACAAAAACAACAAATAACAAAACGGCAATAAATATAGCCCTGCCAATAATTATTTTGAATGTAAATGGACTAAATGCTCCAATCAAAAGACGTAGTTTGATGGAATGTATAGGATGAGAAAGACCCATCTATATGCTTACTACAAGAGACTCACTTCAGACCTCAAGACACCTGCAGATTGAAAGTTAGGAGATGGACATATGTAGAATTTGAGAAACTCAACAGATGAACATAGGGGAAAGGAAGGAAAATAGGACTGAAAGAAAAAACAGTAAGGCAAACCATAAGAGAGTCTTAAAAATAGAGAGCAAATTAAGGGTTGCTGGAGGGAGTTGCTGGGGTGGGGGTAGGTTAAAAGGGTGATGGGCATTAAGGAGGGCACTTTCAGGATCAACATTGGATATCATATGTAAGAGATGAAGCACCAAATTCTACTCCCGAATCCAAGGCTACATTGCATGTTAACTAACTTGAAAATTTTTTTAAATGAGGAAATAGAAGAACATTTATCATGCAAATGGATATGAAAGGAAAGCCAAGGTAGCAATATTTATATTAGTCAAAACTTTAAAACAAGGACTGTAAAAAGAGACCATGAAGGACACTATATAATCAATAAGGGGACAATACAACAAGAAAATACAACAACTGCAAATACTTATGCATCCAACATGGGAGCATCCAAATACATAAACCAGTTAATAACAAATATAAAGGAACTAATCTATAATAATACAATAATAGCAGGAGACATTAACACCCCACTTACATCAATGGACAAGTCATCTAAATGGAAAATTAATAAGAAACAGTGGCCTCGAATGACACACTGTACCAGATGATTTAATAGATATATTCATAACATTCATCCTAAAACAGAATACACATTCATTTTGAGTGCACATGGAACATTGTCCAGAATAGATCACACATTAAGTCACAAAACAATTCTCAACAATTTCAAAAAAATAGAAGTTATACCATCCATCTTTTCTGACCACAACATGATGAAACTAGAAAGCAACCACAAGAAAAAAATATCTGGAAAGAATACAAGTAGATGGAGGTTAAATAACATGCTAATAAATAAATCAAGCAATACATCAGAGAGAAAATTTAAAAATACATGGAGACAACTGAAACTGAAAACATTACAATCCAAAATCTTTGGGATGCAGCCAAAGTGATTCTAAGAAGTTTACAGCAATACAAACCTACTACCTTAAGAAAAATCTCCAACAGACAACCTAACCTTACACCTAAAGGAGCTAGAAGAAAAACAGCTAACAGTAAACAAACAACAAACAAAACCCAGAACCAGCAGAAGGAAGGAAATAATAAAGATTATAGCAGAAATAAGTGATATGGAAGCTGAAAAAACAGATCAATGAAGCCAGGAGCTGTTTCTTTGAAAAGATCAACAAAATTGACAAACCTCTAGCCGGACTCATTTTATCTTTTTTTTTTTAATTTATTTCTAGAGAGAGAGAGACAGTGCGAGCAGGAGGATCAGAGAGAGAGGAGTCACAGACTGAAACAGGCTCCAGGCTCTGAGCTGGCAGTCAGCACAGAGCCCGACGCGGGGCTCGAACCACGAACCGCGAGATCATGACCCAAGTGAAAGTCGGATGCTTAACCGTGAAGCCACCCAGGCGCCCCATGTTTTATTTTTGAGAGAGAGAGAGAGAGAGCGTGAGCAGGGGAGGGTCAGAAAGAGAGGTAGACACAGAATCTGAAGCAGGCTCCAGGCTCTGAGCTGGCTGTCAGCACAGAGCTCAACACGGGGCTCGAACCCACGAACCCAAGATCATGACCTAAGCGAAAGTCGGACGCTTAACTGACTAAGCCACCCAGGTGCCCCGGACTCATTTTAAAAAGAAAGAAAAAAAACAGAGGATTCAAAATCAGGAATGAAAAAGAAATAACACCACAGAAATATAAAGGATTTTAAGAGAATATTATAAAAAATATACATCAAAAAACTGGACAACCTAGAAGAAATAGATAAATTCCTAGAAACACATAACCCATCACAAGCAAAGCAAGAAGAAATGGAAAATTTGAACAGACCAATTACCAGCAATTAAATTGAATCAGTAATTTAAAAAACTCCCAGCAAATAAAAGTCCAGGACCAGACGGCCATACAGGACCAGATGGCTTCCACCAAACATTTCAAGAAGACTTAATACCTAGTCTTCTCAGATTCCAGAAAATTTAAGAGAAAGGAAAGTTTCCAAATTCATTCTATGAGTACAACATTACCCTGATACCAAAACCAGATAAAGACACACACACATACACACACATACCAAAATGACAGCAACAAAACTAAAAAAACAAAAACAAACAAAAACAAACAAACAAACAAAAAAACTACAGGCCAATACCCCTGATGAACGTAGATGTAAAAACCTCAACAAAGTACTAACAAACTGAATCCATCAGTAGATTTTTAAAAATCATTCACCACGATCAAGTGGGATTTATTTCTGAGTTGCAAGGGTAGTTCAGTATTTGCAAGCCAATCAGTGTGATGCATCACATCAATAAAAGGATGACAACCATATGATCCTTTCAATAGATGCAGAAAAGGCATGTGACAAAGTACAACAGCCATTCATGTAAAAACCCCCAATAAAGTAGGCTTAGAGGGAAAGAACCTCAACATAATGCCACAGCTTTTGTGGAGAACCCACAGCTAACATCATCCTTAACAGGGAAAAACTGAGTGCTTTTCCCCCCAAGGTCAAGAACAAGATAAGTATGTCTACTGTCACCACTTTTATTAAACATTGTACTGGAAGTCCTAGCCATAGCAATAAGACTTCAAAAAGAAATAAAAGGCATCCAAATCCGTAAGGAAGAAGTAACACTTTCCCTATTCTCAGATGACATGATACTATATAGAGAAATCCCAAAAACTCCACCAAAAAAATGTTAGAACTGATGAACGAATTCAGTAAAGGCACAGGGTACAAAATCAGTGTTGCATTCTACACACTAATAATGAAGCAGCAGGAAGAGAAATTAGGAAAACAGTCCCAGTTATAGCTGCATCAAAAATAATAAGATATCTAGGAATAAGCCTAACCAAAGAGGTGAAAGACCTGTACTCTGAAGACTGTAACACTGATGAAAGAAATTGAAGATGACACAAAGTAATGGAAAGACATTCCATGCTCATGGATTGCAAGACAGTGTTAAAATGTCTATACTGTCCAAAGCAATCTATACATTTAATGCAATACCTATCAAAATACCAATGACATTTTTCACAGAACTAGAATAAGCAATTCTAGAATTTGTATACAACCACAAAACACTGCAAATAGCCAAAGCAATCTCAGAAAGCAAAGCTGGAGGCCTCACAATTCCAGACTTCAAGTTATATTTCAAAGCTATAGTAATCAAAATAGTATGGTGCTGGCACCAAAAAAAAAAAACAACAACAAAAAAAAACCACATAGATCAGCATAACAGAAGAGAAAATCCAGAAATAAACCCACAACTGTATGATCAGTTAATCTTTGACAAAGGAGGAAAGAATATGCAGTGAGAAAAAGATAGTCTCTTCAACAAATGATGCTGGGAAAACTGGACAGGAAAAGGCAAAAGAATGAAACGGGGCCACTTTCTTATACCGTACACAAAAATGAACTCAGAATGGATTAAGGACCTAAATGTGAGACCTGAAACCATAAAAATCCTACAAGAGCACAGGCAGTAATTTCTCTGACGTCAGTCATAGCAACATCTTTCTAGATATGTCCCCTGAAGCAAAGGAAACAAAAGGAAAAGTAAAAACCATCTGTACTGCAAAGGAAACAATGAACAAAACCTAAAGATAACCTGCTGAATGGGAGAAGATATTTGCAAATAACATATTGGGTAGAGGGTTAGTATCCAAAGCATATAAAGAACTTATACAGCTCAACACTCCCAAAAATAAATAATCCAATTTAAGAATTGGCAGAAGACATGAACAAACATTTCTCCAAAGAAGACATCCAGATGGCAAACAGACACATGAAAAGATGCTCAACATCATTCATCATGAGGGAAATGCAAATCAAAACCACAATGAGATATCACCTCATACCTTATCAGAAAAGCTAAAATCAAGACACAAGAAACAGCAAATGTTGGCAAGGATGTGGAGAAAGGGGAACCCTCACGCACTGTTGGTGAGAATGCAAACTGGTATAGCTACTGTGGAAGACAGTATGGAGGCTCCTCAAAAAAGTAAAAATAGAACTACCCTATGATCCAGTAATTGACACACTGGGTATATACCCAAGGAACACAGAAACACTAATTTGAAGGGATACATTCACCTCTATGTTTATCGCAGCATTATTTACAATAGCCAAGTTATAGAAGCAACCCAGGTGTCCATCAATAGACAAATGGACAAGAATGTGGTTTATATATATATACACACAATAGAGTATTATTCAGCCATAAAAATGAAATCTGGCCATTTGTAACAACACAGATGGATCTAGAGAGTATAATGCTAAGTGAAGTAAGTCAGAGAAAAATATCATATGGTTTGACTCATGTGGAATTTAAGAAGCAAAGTGAACAAAGGGGAGGGGGAAGAGACTAATAAAAAAAAGACCCTTAACTATAGGAAACAAGCAGATGGTTACCAGACGGGTGGCGGGTGGGAGGATGGGTGAAATAGGTGGAGAGGATTACGAGTACATTTATCTTGATGAGCATTGAGTAATATATGGAATTGCTGAATTCTGTTAACACTGTTAACTACACTGGAATTAAAATTATAAACAAAAAATCTTAAGAAATCAACAAATGAACCCACTGAAACTAATAAGTGAGTTAAACAGTGTCTCAGGATACAAGGTCAACATACAGAAAAATCAATTGTATATCTACATATTAGCAATAAATAATTAGAAACTTAAGAAAAATTTAAATAGCATCATTTACAATACCCAAAAAACAAAGTAGGAATAAATTTAAGGAAAACACTGCAGGCTCCCACAAAGAAGATATGGTCGGTCACTGAAAGCTACCAAAGTTTACTGAGAGAAGACACAAATAAACGGACGAATATGCCACATTTATGAATTTAAAAACCTAATATTCACAGATATTAGTTGTCATGGAATTGACCTACAAATTCAATTAAAGTGCAGTTAGAATCCCCTTCCTTCTGGAAAGCTGACAGAAAATGAAGCTCATGTGTGCAGCCATTTCTTCAAGATTGACATTCTCAGGGCAAAAACAACTGAGATCTGCACTTTTTTCTTTGGATTCTCACTATCTGCTAGAATTTGGCCCCACAGTTCCCCACTGTCTTGTAAAATATTAGATGATTTTAAGGTGTTTTCTTGAGTTAATTGTTATCCAGTCTTTAATTTGTCTTTGGTAAGATTCAATTTCCTAGCTTCATTACTAAAAGTAGTCTTCATTGTTTATTTTTCAATCAGTTAGATTAAAATTCTTTTTTGAGCACTTGCTGTTTGAAAGACACTGCTGAGCACCGCATATATAGAGGCAAGCAAAACAAAGTCTCTGCTTCTAAAAATTCCCCATCCTAACTGAAGATGTATTCATTTGTTCAAATTGATTTGGAAGCGATGGTTGTGAAATGCATGAACTTTAAGCAGATGTGACTTCCTACCTTCTGAGGGCTTCATGGTGACATAAAATCTCATAAGTAGACTCTTAAACTCCAGTGCCATGTTGAATTGGAAGTCCATAAGAAAATCTGCACAAAGTTTGAGGAAGGGAAAACTAAGGGGAGAAAGAACCTGAGATGGTATGTGATGGACTAACATTTTAAAGATGCTAAAGTTTTATGACATGACCAGCAAGATTAGAGAAGTGACATTTGAGGAATCTGTGTTTTTGTTGTTTCTATCCCACAGATCCTCAGAGTGTACGCCTCCAACAGAATGAACATGGGAGTCAAGACTCTATGAATTTACCCACAAAGACTTCCTTCCGTGTTACTGAAAATCCTTGGACTGTATCAGCCCTCTTCGCAGCTTTAACCAAGAGCACAAAGAAACACCCAGGCTCTCACCATTTTTTAGTAGTCCCCACGAAGGAATCCAGTGAACCAGAGCAAGTCAAGGAAACCATCAAACCACTGATGCCTAGTAAAGATGTTAGACAACCAGCACCTAACAAGATATTTGAACCCACCTGGAATGCTGCCAGAGGGGCTCCCCTTGAAACTGCATTGCCTTCCCTAATGGCGAATAAACCAACAATTTCTTCTGTAAAGATCTCTCAATCTGAAACAGAATCTGTAAAGACCTCCACCTTTGAATCCCCCCAAGAATCCTCTTTTTTAATATTTTCTACCACATCCAGCACGTTTTCTTCTGAGCTGCCGTCACAGAAGAATTAGCCACCTATTGCCTTCCTCTTCCTTTTCATCTCTGTTCCTAAGGCTAGTGATGGTGGGAAGTGGTCAAGAAAGGAGAGCAGAAGGGCCATTGAGGCTCTCAGGAGAACCACGCTGGTCTAGTGCTTTCCATAAAGAATGCGTCTCTAGGGAATGGACAAGGGAAAACCGCTGTGGTCTTGAAGCTGGAGTCAGTTGTTCTCTGACGGTACAGGGTTTCTTGTCCTACCCCTTCACAGTGCTTCCTGCTAAAGGAATGGCTTTGTGCACGTCAGCATGGGAATAAAGGCAGCCTCTCAGGAACCCAGGAGGTTAATGGCATGTTCTTTGGACCCCTCTGCGATCACTCAGGCTGACAGAGGCTCGGGGATGAGTGCAAAAGTAATGCTATCCTGAGTCAGAGAATGAGAAGTGGCATAGGATAGGGCATGAGTTTGGAGAAATAGCATCTTACATGCACATTCTGTGATCTAGTGTGCGGCGGTAAGATACTTCCTAATGGCTTGTTGATGACTGACACCCCAGTGGGATGTAGGGAATAATTCCATGCCCACCCAATGACCCTAGACCTTGAGTGAAAATCAGAACCACACAAGTGTTTGGGACCTATCAATCTGGAGGATCCCCAAAAAGGAAGAAATGCCTGGTATCTACCAAGTGGAAGAAGCAATGCAATGCGATAAAAATAGAATATTTTCAAATCAAAACTAGGCATAAGCTCTAGAGCTTTATCCTCTTGACTGACACTAAGAATGGGATGTTGCCACTTCCCTCAGATAAAAGTCAGTCTAGTGGATGAGTCAAGATAAATAGAACTATAATAAATAATTGAATATAGCTATTTATAAACATTCAATTAAATCTTCAAGGTAACAGTAAAAGAAATATCACCAGGCATGACAGGCAGCATTAGTCTAACAAAACTTTAACACCGATCTTAAATTCTTTTTTCATTGTCCTTTTGAAAGCATTGTGGCAAAATTTATCAGTGTAAATGCTTTTAAGTGTACAGCTCAGTGGCATTAAGTACATTCACACTGCTGTGCAATCATCATTTCCATCCCTCTCCAGAATTTTTTCATTTCTCAGAACAAACTCTGAATGCATACTTAAATGTAAGACCTCAAAACATAAAGCTACTAGGAGAAAACATAGGGAAAAACCTTCTTGACATTGATCTTAGGTATGATTTTTTGAACATGACCGTGAACTGCAGGCAACAAAAGCAAAAATAGACAAGTGGGATTGCTTCAGACAGAGTTTCTGGGTGGCAAAGGAAACAATCAGCAGAGTGAAAAGGCAACCTACAGAATGGGAGGAAATATTTGCAACCATATATCTAATAAAGGATTCATATCCAAAATATATAAGAAACTCCTACAACCCAATAGCAAATGCATACATACCTACATATATACAAACATACATACCCTAGTAAAACATGGGAGTGGGACCTGAATAGACATTTCTCAAAAAAAAAGACATGCAGATGGCCAATAGGTACACAAAAACAGGGAAGTTCAGTCAAAAACGTGAAGAGAAATCACCTCACACCTGTTAGAATGACTATTATCAAGAAGACAGAAGATAACATATGTTAGTGAGTATGGCAAGAAAAGCAAAGTCTTGTACACTGTTGATGGGAATGTAAATTGTTACAGCCACTATGGAAAACCATAGAGAGGTACCACAAAAAAATAAAAAATAGAACTTCTATAGTCCAGCAATCTGACTATTCGGTATATATCCAAAGAAAATGAAATCAGTACCATGAAGAGATATCTGTACTCCCATGTTACTGCAGTACTTTCATATATTTTCCTGTTATTAATTAACACCCTTTCATATCAGCTTAAAGAAGTCTCTTTAACATTTCCTGTAAGGCCAGTAATCTAGTGGTGCTACCTCTTTCAGGTGTTGATTGTCTAGAAAACTCTTTAGTTCCCTCTCAATTGTAAAGGCCAACTTTGCTGGGCAGCCATTCTTTGCTGGGTAGAATATTCTTAGTGGCACTTTTTTACTTTTAGCACTTTGAATGTATTGTTCCACTTTCCTCTGGCCTGTAGTTTCTGCTGAAAAATCTTATAGTCTTGGGGGGGGGGTTCTCTTGTATGTAACAAGTTGTTTTCCTCTTGCTGTTTTAAAATTTTTCTCCTTGTCTTTAGCTTTTGATAATTATAATGTGTCTTGGGGTGGATCTCTTTGGATTCATCTTATGGAATTCTGTCAACTTCCTGTATCTGGATATCTGCTTCATTCCCCAGATTAGGGAAGTTTTCAACCATTATTTCTCCAAATAAATTTTCTACCTCTTTCTTTCTTTTTTCTCTTTCTGGAACCCCTGTAAAGTGCATATTGGGCCACTTGATGTCTAAGTCCCTTAATCAGTCTTCACCATTTTTCATTCTTTTTACTCTTCTGATTGGGTAAATTCCACTGCCCTATCTTCAGGTTTGCTTGCCCTTTTTTAGCTCTATCTAGTATGCTATTGAACCCCTCTATTGAACTTTTCCATTGTATTGAATAATACAATGCAACTCATTTATTGTATTATTCAGGTCTGTAATTTCTGTTTGGTATTTTCTTATATTCTCTATCCCTTTGTTGAAATTCTTACTTTATGCATTGTTTTCCTGCCATTGATGAGCATTTTATTACAAGTATTTTAAACTACTCATTAGGTAAATTAGTTGTCTTTTCATTAAGTTCTTTTTCTGAGATTTTATCTTGTTCTTTCATTTGGAACATATTCCTCTGTTTCTTCATTTTCCTTGACTCTCTGTGTTTGTTTCTATGCCTTAGGAAAACAACTGTCTTTGATTCTTGAAACAGTGGTCTGGTATAGGAGATGAACCTTATTATCCAACCCTGCCTTATCTCTTGGTTGTCTCTAAAAACTTTATAATTGTCTAAGCAGGCCTGGAGTTTTTTAGTGGCTTTGCTAGTTGATGGTGTGCCAAGACCTATCAGTGTCCCAAAGAGGAAGGGATCTCAGCACCTAGATGGAGACTAATAAGTCAGAACCTCAGCAGCTTCTAAAGTATGCAAATATATGTCTTTCAAGGGAAAACTGGAAAATGGATATTTCTGTCTTCTCCTGTGCACTGAGCCCTAAGAGTATAGCCAGTTATATACTATTTCTTTGTTTGCTACCATTTCATTGAAACTGTGAATACTAACCTTCTAGTTACTAGAGCTGGGCTGTCAAGGGATATGTTTTCCACGTGGAAGCCACAAAAGCCAGGTTACCAGATGTGTGCACAAACACTTTTCTTGGAGAAAATCGCAACCTGGGTCAGGGCAGAGGGAGAGCATGAATATAGTGCCCATGAACCTTCCTGGTCTCTGGAGAGGTTTGCAGCTCACCTCTAGATATAGGCTAAATTAGAAGCCTGCCTCTCAGGCTTTGGCTTTTAAGATAAGCAAATAGGTCTCCTTCGTGGAAAGAATGGGTATTTCTGTTTGACAACTCTGTGATATGCCTTGGGGGGGATAGCCAGTTAAGAATTGTTTCTGTTATAGTCCTGTGAAATCCATGAATTTAAGCCCCATTGGCCACCAGAGCCAGCCCTGGGCAGCAGCTATAAAAATCAGGACAGCAGACAGGTGCTCAGGCTCCCTTCTGAGAAATACTGGTACCCTGGAGCAAGGCAGAAGGAAGCATAAAGATGGCATCCACCAGCCACTGTAGTCTCTTGAGAGTACTGCTGCTGGCCCCTAGATGTATGTTAAATGTGAAACCTGGCCCTCCAGCTGCAGCTATTAAGATAAGCAGAGAGACTTCTTTCATGAAAAGACTGAGTGTGTTTTAGTCTTCTGCCTCTGCACTGGGCCCTGGGTATTATTAGCCTTGGTGAGGGCACCTAAGTCCTTAAGAATGGTCTCTGAGTTTGCTATAGTCTTGTGGATTTGGTAGATACAAGCCTCATTGGCTTTCACAGTTAGATGTTTTGGGGACTCACCTTTCAGATAGAAGTCTTAAAAGTCAGGGCAGGGTCCAAACTCTTTGCTCCTCAGAGAGAAGCCAGAAGTTGTAAGTTTCCTTCTGGTTGTATGTTGCCATTCCAGGGGTGAGGTTTATGGTGAGATTGTGTCTCAGCCTCTCCTTGTTTCAGTGTGGGTTTTTTCCTATTTGCCCAGGGGGTAGGAGTAGTTTAGCTGGTTTCTGGTGTGGAATATTAAGCAGCCTTTAAAAAGAAGGAAATCCTGCCATCTGCAACATCGTGGATGAAATTGGAGGACATTATGCTAAGTGAAATAAGGCAAACATAGACAAATATTCTGTGATCTCACTTATATGTAGGATCTAAAATAGTCAAACTCCTGGAAGCAGAGAATAGATTTGTGGTTGCTGGGGTGAGGTAGAAATGAGGAGATATTGATCAAAGAGTGTAATGTTTCAGTTCTACAAGATGAATCATTTCTGGAAATCTAATACGCAGCAGTATGATTTAATTACCAATATTGTGTACTTTAAATTTGCTAAGAGTATAAATCTTACATGTTCTCATCACAAAATAGACACAAAAAATAAAATGGCAATATGCAGTTAGTTTGTGGTGTTTATTTCACAATATACAGTTATATCAAAACATTTGTACACTTTAAATATATATAGCTTTTGTCAATTATACCCTGAGAGCTGAAAATAAACCCCAGAAACTCTGTACACATTAAACTATAACTCCTCATTTCTCCCCTCCCTCAAGTCCCTGGCAACCACCATTCTACTTTTCTTCTTTCTGTGATATAATTAAGTATTTGATTTGAGTGGAATCATGCAGTATTTGTCCTATTATGACTGGCTTAGTTTGCTTAGCAGAGTGACTTCAAGGTTCATCCCTTCAAGGACCACCCATGTTGTAATATGTGTCATAATTTCCTTCCTTTTTAAGACTGAAAAATATTCCATTATATGGGTATACCATGTTTTTATTTATTTATCAGTCAATGGACATTTGAGTTTTCCACCTCTTGGTTATTGTGAATAATACTGCCATAAACATGGGCACACAAATATCTATTAATGTCCCTGCTTTAAATTCTTTTGCATACATACCCAGAAGTGAGAATTATTGGATAATACAATAATTCTATTTTTAATTTTTGACGAACTGCCATACTGTTATTCATAGTGGGTGCACAATTTTACATTCCCACCAGCCTTGTACAAGGCTTCTAATTTCCCCAAATTCTCACCAACTCCTTTTATTTTATTTTTTATAATAGCAATCCTAGTAGGTGTAAGGTGGTATCTCATTATTGTTTTGATTTGCATTTCCCTAATAAGTAGTGAAGTGATGATGAATGTCTTTTCATGTGCATATTGGCAATTTGTATATATCATCTTTGGTTTAAGTCCTTAGGCTTTTTAAATATCTGGTTGTTTGTTATTGTTTAGTTTTAGGAGTTCTTTACATATCCTGGATATTAATCTCTTATCAGATATATGATTTGAAAATATTTTCTCCCATTCTGTGGTTTGCCATTTTTACTCTTGATTAGTCAGTGTCATTTGATGCACAAAAGTTTTAAAATTTCATGAAGACCGATTTATCTATTTTGTTGTTGCTTCTGTCTTTGGTGTCATATCCAAGAAATCATTACTAGACCCAATGTCATGAAAGTTTTCCCCTGTTTCCTTCAGAGTTTTATAGTTGTAGTTCATACCTTTAGGTCTTTGATCCATTTTGAGATCATTTTCATATATGGTGTGAGATAAGTGTCCAACTTCATTCTTTGGCTTGTAATATCCAGTTTTCCTCATGCCATTTGTTGAAAAAGCTGTCCTTTTGCCCTTGAATGGTCATGGCATCCTTGTCTGAAATCAGTTAGCTATATGTAAACCCATTTACTTCTGTGTTCTCCATCGTATTCCATTGGTCTATAGTGGTGTTTTTATGCTAGTACCACACTGTTTTGATTACTGTAGCTTTATAAGAAGTTTTGAAATCAGGAGGTATGTGAGTCTTCCAACTTTATTCTTCTTTTTCAAAACTGTTTTGAATTTCCAGGGTCTTTTGAGATCATATGAGTTTTAAGATGTAAAAAAAAGTGCCGTTGGGATCTTGACAGGATTGCACTGAATCTGTACTTTGGATAATATTATCATCTTTTAAAAAATATAATTTATTGTCAAATTGGCTAACATACCGTGTGTACAGTGTGCTTTTGGTTTTGGGGGTAGATTCCCATGGTTCATCCCTTACATACAACACCCAGTGTTCAACCCAACAAGTGCCCTCCTCAATGCCCATCACCCATTTTCCCTCTCGTGGCCCTCCCCATAAACCTTCAGTTTGCTCTCTGTATTTAAGAGTCTCTTATGGTTTGCCTCCCTCCCTCTCTGTTTGTAACTATTTTTTCCCTTCCCTTCCCCCATGGTCTTCTGTTAAGTTTCTCCAGTTCCACATATGAGTGAAAACATATATCTGTCTTTTTCTGACTGACTTATTTCACTTACCATAATACTTTCTAGTTCCACCCACAGTGCTGCAAATGGCATGATTTCATTCTTTCTCATTGCCAGGTAGTATTCCATTGTACATATAAACCACATCTTCTTAATCCGTTCATCAGTTGATGGACATTTAGGGTCTTTCTGTAATTTGGCTATTGTTGAAAGCGGTGCTATAAACATTGGGGTATGTGTTCCCCTATGAATCAGCACTCCTGGATCCTTTAGATAAATTCCTAGTAGTGCTATTGCTGGGTTGTAGGGTAGTTCTGTTTTTGATTTTTTGAGAAACCTCTAGACTGTTTTCCAGAGTGGCTGCACCAGTTTGCATTCCCACCAACAGTGCGAGAGGATTCTCGTTTCTCCTTATCCTTGCCAACATCTGTTGTTTACAAAGTTGTTCATTTTAGTTATTCTGACCAGTGTGAGATGATAGTTCAGTGTGATTTTGATTTGTATTTCCCTGAAGATGTTGAGCATCTTTTCATTTATTTGTTGGCCATCTGGGTGTCTTATTTGGGAAGGTGTCTAGTCATGTCTTCTGCCCATTTCTTCACTGGATTATTTGTTTTTTGGGTGTGGAGTTTGGTAAATTCTTTATGGATTTTGTATACTAACCCTTTATCTGATATGTCATTTGCAAATATCTTCTTCCATTCCATCGATTGCCTTTTAGTTTTGATTGTTTCCTTTGCAGTGCAGAAACTTTTTATCTTGATGAGGCCCCTTTTAATTTTGCTTCTAAATTCCCTTGACTTTGAAGATGTGTCAAGCAAGAAATTGCTGCAGCTGAGGTCAAAGAGGTTGTTGCCTGTTTTCTCCTCTAGGGTTTTGATGGTTTTCTGTCTCACACTTAGGTCTTTCATCCATGCTAAGTTTATTTTTGTGTATAGTGTAAGAAAGTGGCCCAGTTTCAGTCTTCCTCATGTTGCTGTCCAGTTCTCCTATTACCATTTACTGAAGAGACTGTATTTTTTTCCATTGGATTCTTTTTCCTCCTTTGTCAAAGATTAGTTGGCCATACATTTGTGGGTCCAATTCCGTGTTCTCTATTCTATTCCGTTGGTCTATATGTCTGTTCTTGTGCCAGTACCATACTGTCTTGATGAGTACAGCCTTGTAGTAGAGGCTAAAGTCCAGGATTGTGATACCTCCCACTTTGAATTTCTTTTTCAACATAACTTTGGCCATTCAGGGTCTTTTGTATTTCCGTATAGATTTTAGGATTGTTTGTTCTAACTTTGAGAAGAATGCAAGTGGAATTTTGATTGGGATTGCATTGAATGTGTAGATTGCTTTGGGTAGTATTGACATTTTAACAATATTTTTCTTCCAGTACATAAGCATGGAATGTTTTTCCATTTCTTTGTGTCGTCTTCAATTTCCTTCATAAGTTTTCTATAATTTTCAGCATGTAGATATTTCACATCTTTGGTTAGATTTATTCTTAGGTATTTTATGGTTCTTGGTGCAATTGTAAATGGGATCAATTTCCTGATTTCTCTTTCTGTTGCTTCATTATTGGTGTACAGAAATGCAAATTATTTCTGTACATTGATTTTTATATCCTGCGACTTTGCTAGATTCATGTATCAGTTCTAGCAACTCTTTGGTGGTGTCTTTCAGGTTTTCCATGTACAGTATCCTGTCATCTGTGAAAAGTGACAGTTTGACTTTTTCTTTGCCAATTTGGATGCCTTTTATTTCATTTTATTGTCTGCTGGGGCTAGGACTTCCAGCACTATGTTAAACAACAGTGGTGAGAGTAGACATCCCTGTCGTGTTCCCGATCTCGGGGAAAGTTCTCAGTTTTTCCCCACTGAAGATGATATTAGCTGTGGGCTTTTCATATACGGTTTTTATGATGTTTAAGTTTGTTCCTTCTATCCTGATTTTCTTGACGGTTTTTATCAAGAAAGGATGCTGTATTTTGTCCAATGCTTTTCTGCATCTATTGACAAGATCATATGGTTTTTATCTTTTCTTCTATTAATGTGATGTATCAAATTGATGGATTTGCAAATATTGAACCAGCCCTGCAGCCCAGGAATGAATCCCACTTGATCGTGGTGAATAATTCTTTTGATATATTGTTGAATTCAATTTGCTAGTATCTTGTCAAGAATTTTTGCATCCATGTCACCAGTGATATTGGCCTTAAATTCTCCTTTTTAGTGGAGTCTTTGTCTGGTTTGGAAATCAAGGTAATGATGGCTTCATAGAATGAGTCCAGGAACTTTTCTTCCATTTCAATTTTTTTTTTTTTTTTTTTGGAACAGCTTGAGGAGGATAGGTTTTAACTCTGCTTTAAATGTCTGGTAAATTTCCCCTGGGAAGCCATCTGACCCAGGACACTTATTTGTTGGGAGATTTTTGATAACTGATTCAATTTCTTCACTGGTTATGGGTCTGTTCAAATTTTCTATTTCTTCCCATTTGAGTTTTGGTAGTGTGTAGGTGTCTAGGAATTTGTCCATTTCTTCCAGGTTGTCCAGTTTGTTGGCATATAGTTTTAAATAGCATTCTCTTATAATTGTTTTCATTTCTGTTGTGTTGGTTGTGATCTCTCCTTTTGCATTCGTGATTTTGTCTATTTGGGTCCTCTCTCTTTTCTTTTTGAGAAGTTTGGTTTGGGAGTTATCAATTTTGTTTATTTTTTCAAAAACCATGTCTTAGATTCACTTATCTGTTCTGTTTTTTAAATTCTGTATTGTTTATTCCTGCTCTAATCTTTATTTTGTCTCTTCTTCTGCTGGCCTTGGGGTTTCTTTGCTGTTCTGCTTTAAGCACCTAAAGGAGCTAGAAGCTAAAAATCCCCTAAGGGATTTTTCTTGTTTCTTGAGATAGGCCTGTATTGCAGTGTATTTGCCTCGTAGGACTGCCTTTGCTGCATCCTAAAAGGTTTGGACTCTTGTGTTTTCATTTTGATTTGCTTCCATATATTTTTAAATTTCTTCTTCAATTTCCTGGTTGACCCATTCATTCTTTAGTAGGATGGTCTTTAACCTCCATGCATTTGTAGACTTTCCAGTTTTTTTCTTGTGGTTGATTTCAAGTTTCATAGCATTGTGATCAGAAAATATGCATGGTATGATCACAATCCATTTGTATTTATTGAGGGCTGTTTTGTGACTCAGCATGTGATCTTTCTTGGAAAATGTTCCATGTGCACTCAAGAAGAATGTGTATTTGCTGCTTTTGGATGAAAAGTTCTGAATATATCTGTCAAGTCCATCTGGTACAGTGTACCATTCAAGGCCGTTGTTTCTTTATTGATTTTTTGCCTAGATTATCTGTCCATTGCTATAAGTGGAGTATTAAAGTCCCCTGCAATTACAGTATTCCAGTCAATAAGACTGCTTATATCTGTGATTAATTGATTTATATATTTGGGTGCTTTAAAGTTTGGAGCATAAACATTTATAATTGTTAGCTCTTCTTGATGGATAGACCCCATAATTATGATATAATGCCCTTCTTCATCTTTTGTTACAGCCTTTAGTTTAAATCTAGTTTTTCTGATATAAGTATGGCTACTCTAACTTTCTTTTGACTTCCAGTAGCATGATAGGTAGTTCTCCATACCCTCACTTTCAATCTGAAAGTGTCCTCAGGTTTAAAATGGATCTCATATATAACATATAGATGGATCTTCTCTTTTTTATCCATGCTGATACCCTATATCTTTTGATTGGAGCATTTAGTCCATTTACATTCAGAGTTGTTATTGAAAGATATGGATTTAGTGTCATTGTATTATCTGTGTTATCTGTAGGTTTTATGCTTATGGTAATGTCTTTGGTCCTTATAGTCTTTGCAGCATTCCACTCACAGAGTCCCCTTTAGGATCTCTTTCAGGGCTGGTTTGGTGGGCATCAACTCCTTCAGTTTTGTTTTGTCTGGAAAAGCCTTAATTTCCCCTTCTATTCTGAATGGCACCCTTGCTGGAAAAGAATGCTTGGTTACATATTTTTCCTATTCAGCACATTGAATATTTCCTGCCACTCCCTTCTTTCCAGCCAAATTTCAGTGGATAGGTCTGCTATTACCCTTATGTGTCTATCTTTGTAGGTTAAGACCCATTTGTCCTTGGCTGCTTTCAGAATTCTCTCTTTATATTTGTATTTTACCAATTTCACCATACCATAGAAAAAAATCTATTCTTGTTAAATCTTAAGGGAGTTCTCTGTGCCTCCTAGATTTGGATGTCCATTTCCTTCCCCACATTAGGGAAGTTCAACTAAACCCTCTGCCACTGTCCCTTCTTCTTCTGGAACTCTGATGATATGAATATTATTATATTATTGCATTTCATTGAATCACTTCTTTAATTCTCCTCTAATGATGTAGTATTCTCTTATCTCTCTTTTTCTTGACTTCATCATTTTCCATAATTTTATCTTCTATTTCACTTAATCTCCCCTCTGCCTCCTCCATCCTTGCTGTCACTGCATCTAGTTTATTTTGCACCTTATTAACAGCCTTTCTAAATTCATCATGACTGTTTCTTAGTTCCTTGATCTCTGCAGCAATAGATTCTCGTTGTCTTCTATGCTTTTTTGAAGCCCAGCTATTAATCTTACGACTATTATTCTAAATTCCTTCTCAGTTATATTGCTTATATCTGTTTTGAGCAATTCTCTAGCTATCATTTCTTCCTGGAATCTCTTTTGAGGAGAATTCTTCCATTTCATCATATTGGCTAGTTTTCTGTCCCTTATGTGTTTTAATAGCTTGTTATGAGTCCTGCACTGTGAGCACTACTATATTAAAAAGAGGTCCTATGCTGTCCAGGGCCTGGCCTTCCAGGAGGTGTATTTGGAGTGTGCTTCATGCTGTCTGTTGTTGAGACTCTGGTTATTTTATCTCCCTACTTGTAGTGTTGGTTTGGATCTTCCACCAGGTGTACTTTGATTTGTTGACTGAAGTATCCCTGGAAAAAGTTTAAGAAAAGGGGGAGAGTGGTAGAAGAGGCCTTATCCCATACAAAGAGAGGAATGACAGGGACGGGGAAAAGGAAAAGAAAAAAAATGGGCGAGGCAGAGAATCAGAGAAACTATACAGTTTAGTCCAGAGAGAAAATACAGAAGAGGTGTAAAAAGAATGGATTAGAAATGCCTGCTTAAACAAACCAACAACCAGAATAACCAGACTAGAGCAGGGAAGAAATAAGAGGAAGAAAGGAAAGGAACACACACACAATCAATCTCTCTCTCTCTCTCTCAAACTCTCTCTCTCTCTCACACACACACACACACACACACACACACACACACACACACACACACACACACACACACACACACACACACACACACAGTAAGAATTGACCAAGAGTCAAATCAGAGAATGCAAAACTGCTGGACCAGTATCTGCCAGTGCCTTGGAACTGGTGCCTGCGCTGGTCTGAAGGAGAGACTGTCTGGTTCCATCAGTGTCAGTCTTGCTCTGGTAGATACGCAGTTACCAGGCACAGATGGGCGTGGTTCGGTGTAGTCAGGTCCCACCTCCACTGAGGGCCCGCTGTCCATCCCCTGAGACCCGACCTTGTTGGTGATGGGGGGGAAATGGCAACATCCCAGTCTCTCCTTCCTGAACAGGGTGTCCCAAGCCACTCTGTTCAAGCTGTCCTCACAGGGCCTTGAGGGTTAGCGGGCCACCATATCCCGCTCCACTGTCTACTGCACCTCCATGACACTCAGTTGGGATTCAAACCCCAATGTCTTAAAGGATCCCACTCCACACGCCCGATTCTGGTGTACTGTCACTCTAGGGTACTGTCACATGGGGCCTCTGGGTGGTGGGGGGCCTGCAGGGTCTTTTGTCCTCTGAGTGGCTATTTTCCTTCTTCTCATAGCATTCAAGGGAGAGGATTGCTCTCTCCGACTGCACCTGAGAGCCAGCTACCGAGCCTGGGGCTGGCTTCCGTCCTCCGCAGGTGCGCGAGTAGGGCAGAGAGAGCCCCGCATAGAGAAACTGGTTCCGTTTTTGCTGTTTTCCTGTCCATGATTTTTTTCTTGTCCAAATATGATCCTTCACTTCCACAGCCCTCTTTCTCTTCCTTTTGTCTCCACAGAAGGAGATCCCACCCCTCTGTTCCTCCATGACCCATTTTATCGCTCCCGATGTGCAGTCACGCACCTGTGGCCCACCACGTTGTCCCTGTGGGCCCCTGGAGATGTTTCTGTCACTCTGTAGCCTGAATTTCTGGAATTCCAAGTCTTCTGGCCTCAGTACTGCTCTGTTTGAGGGACAAGGGAATTTTAGGTTCCCTGCTTCTCAGCCATGTTGACTCCTCCCTCTTTTAGCAGTTTTTAAAATAGTTTTCAGTGGACAGATATTTCACCTCTTTGGTTAAATATATTCCTAAGTATTTTATTCTTTTTGGCGGTATTGTGAATGCACTTTTTAAAAATTTCTTTTTTGGATTATTCACTGAAGGTTTTCTCTGGTTCCTTTCTAATTTTCTCCAATTTGTTTTATTTTTTGTTTTTTTTTAATAATTTGTCAAGTTGGTATCCATATAACACCCAGTGCTCATCCCCACAAGTGCCCTCCTCCATGCCCATCACCCCCATTCCCCTACCCCCCATCAGCCCTCAGTTTGTTCTCGGCATTCAAGGGTCTCTCATGGTTTACCTCCCTCCCTCTCCCCCACCTATTTCCCTACTTCTTCTCCCCCATGGTCCTCTGTTAAGTTCCTTCTAATCCTCCTATACGTGCAAACATATGGTAGCTGTCCTTTTCTGCCTGACTTACTTTGCTCAGCATAACACCCTCAAGTCCCATCCATGTTGCTACACATGGCCAGGTTTCATTCTTTCTCATTGCCATGTAGTAGTCCATTGTATAGATGAGCCACATCTTCTTGATCCATTTGTCCATTGATGGACACTTAAGCTCTTTCCATGTTTTGGCTATTGTTGCAAGTGCTGCTGTGAACACTGGGGTACATGTGCTCCTATGCCTCAGCACTCCTGTATCCCTTGGGTAAATTCCTAGCAGTGCTACTGCTGGGTCCTAGGGGAGTTCTATGGTTAATTTTTTTGAGGAACCTCCATACTGTTTTCCAGAGAGCCTGTACCAGTTTACATTCCCATCAAGACTGTAGGAGGGTGCCCATTTCTCCACAATCTTGCCAGCATCTAGAGTCCTCTGATTTGCTCATATTAGCCACTCTGACCAGTGTGAGGTGGTATCTCAGTGTGGTTTTGATTTGTATTTCCCTGATGAGGAGGGACGCTGAGCATCCATTTCATGTGTCTATTGGCCATCTTGATGTCCTCTTTGGAGAAATTTCTGTTCATATCTTCTGCCCATTTTTCACTGGATTGTTTGTTTTTCAGGTGTGGAGTTTGGTGAGTTCCTTATAGATTATGGATACTAGCCCTTTATCTGATATGTCATTTGCAACTATCTTTTCCCATTCCATCAGTTGCCTATTAGTTTTATGGATTGTTTCCTCTGCCATGCAGAAGCTTTTCATCTTGATGATGTTCCAGTAGTTCATTTTTGCTCTTGATTCCCTTGCCTTTGGGGATGTGTCAAGTAAGTAATTACTGCGGTTGAGGTCAAGGAGGTTGTTTCTTGCTTTCTCCTCTAGGGTTTTGATGGTTTCCTGTCTCACATTCAGGTCCTTTATCCATTTTGAGTTTATTTTTGAGTATGGTGTGAGAAAATGGCCAAATTTCATTCTTCTGCATGTTGTGGTCCATTTCTCCCAGCACCTTTTGTTAAAGAGGTGGCCTTTTTTCCATTGGAGACTCTTTCCCGCTTTGTCAAAGATTAGTTGGCCATACATTTGTGGGTCCAATTCTGTGTTCTCTATTCTGTTCCATTGATCTATGTGTCTTTTTTTTTTTTTTTCCAATACCATACTGTTTTGATGATTACAGCTTTGTAGTAGAGGCTAAAGTCTGGGATGGTGATGCCTCCCGTTTTGGTTTTCTTCTTCAATATTACTTTGGCTTTTCGGGGTCTTTTGTGGTTCCATACAAATTTTAGGATAGTTCTAGTTTTGAGAAGAATGCTGGTGCAATTTTGATTGGGATTGCATTGAATGTGTAGACTGCTTTGGGTAGTAATGACATTTTAACTATATTTATTCTTCCAATCCATGAGCATGGAATGTTTTTCCATTTCTTTGTTCTTCTTCAAATTCCTTCATGTCTTTGGTTAGGTTTATTCCTAGGTATTTCATGGTTTTATGTGCAGTTGTGAATGGGATCAGTTTCTTGGTTTCTCTCTGTTGCTTCCTTGTTGGTGTATAAAAATGCAACTGATTTCTGTACGTTGATTTTGTATCCTGCAAAATTGCTGAATTCATGGATCAGTTCTAGTAGGCTTCTTGTGGAGTCTGTCGGGTTTTCTATGTAGAGTATCATGTCATCTGCAAAAAGTGAAATTTTGGCTTCTTCTTTGCCAATTCTGATGCCTTTTATTTCCTTTTGTTGTCTGATGGCTGATGCTATGACTTCCAGCACTATGTTAAACAGCAGTGGTGAGAGTGGACATCCCTGTCATGTTCCTGATCTCAGGGGGAAACTCTCAGTTTTTCCCTGCTAAGGATGATGTTAGCTGGGGGCTTCTCATAAATGGCTTTTATGATGTTTAAGTAAGTTCCTTGTATCCCAACTTTCTCAAGGGTCTTTATTAAGAAGGGATGCTGTATCTTGTCAGATGCTTTTTCTGCAACTATCAACAGGATCATATGGTTTTTAGCTTTTCTTTTGTTAATGTCATGTATCACATTGATTGATTTGCAAATATTGAACCAGCCCTGTAACCCAGAAATGAATCCCAATTCATCTTGGTGGATAATTCTTTTTATGTGCTATTGGATTCGATTTGCAAGTATCTTGTTGAGGATTTTTGCATCCGTATTCATCAAGAATATTGGCCTGTAGTTCTCTTTTTTGCTGGCTCTCCGTCTGGCTTGGGAATCAGAGTGATGCTGGCTTCGTAAAATGAGTCTGGAAGTTCTCTTCGATTTCTGTTTTTTGGAATAGCTTGAGAAGAATGGGTATTAATTCCGTTTTAAAGGTCTGGTAGAATTCCCCAGGGAAGCCATCTGGCCCAGGGCTCTTATTTGTTGGGAGATTTTTGATAACTGATTTAATTTCTTCACTAGTTATGGATCTGTTCAGATTTTCTATCTCTTCCCGTGTGAATTTTGGTAGTGAGTGTGTGTTTAGGAATTTGTCCATTTCTTCTAAGTTGTCCAATTTGTTGGCATATAATTTTTCATAGTTTTCCCTGATAATTGCTTGTATTTCTGAGGGTTGGTTGTAATAAGTCCATTTTCATTGATGATTTTGTCTATTTGGGTGCTCCCTCTTTTCTTTTTGAGAAGCCTGGTTAGAGGTTTGTTTTGTTTATTTTCTCAAAAAACCATTTCTTGGTTTCATTGATCTGTTCAACTGTTTCTTGGGTTTCTATATTGTTTATTTCTGCCCTGACTTTTATTTCTTTTCTCCTACTGAGTGTGGGGTGCTCTTGTTGCTCTCCCTCTAGTCTCTTTAGGTACGCTGTTAGATTTTGCACTTGCACTTTTTCTAATTTCCTGAAATAGGCCTGGAGTGCAATGTACTCTTAGGACTATCTTTGTCGCATCCCATAGAATTTGGATTGTTGTATTTTCATTTTCATTTGTTACCATACATCTTTTAATTACTTCTCTAATTGCCTGATGGGCCCATTCGTTCTTTAGTAGGGTGTTCTTTAACCTCTATGGTTTTGGAGGTTTTCTAGACTTCTTCCTGTGATTGATTTCAAGTTTCATAGTTGTGATCTGAAAGTGCGCATGGTATGATCTCAATTCTTTTATATTTATTGAGGGCTGCTTTATGTCCCAGTGTGTGATCTACCTTAGAGAATGTGCCATGCACACTTGAGAAGAAAGTGAATTCCCTGGCTTCAGGATGTAGAGTTATAAATATATCTGTCAAATCCATCTGGTCTAATGTGTCATTCAAGTCCATTGTGTCTTTGGTGATTTTCTGTCTAGTTGATCTATCCATTGCTGTAAGTGGAGTATTAAAGCCCCCTGCTATTAGCACATTCTTATCCATAAGAGTGTTTCTGTTTGTGATTGTTTTATATATTTAGGTGCTCCCATACTTGGTGCATAGACATTTATAATTGTTAGCTCTTCCCGATGGATAGACCTTGTAATTATTATATAATGCCCTTCTTCATAGCTTGTTACTTACTTTACTTAAAGTCCAGTTTGTCTGATATAAGTGTAGCTACGGCAGCTTTCTTTTGACTTCCAGCAGCATGATAGATATTTCTCTATCCCCTTACTTTCAATCTGAACGTGTCCTCAGGTCTAAAATGAGTTTCTTGTAGATAGCAAATAGATGGGTTTTGTTTTTTAATCCATTCTGCTACTCTATGTCTTTTGATTGGAACATTTAGTCAATTTACATTCAGTGTTATTATTGAAAAATATGGGTTTAGGGTCATCGTGTCTTTTGTTGTATTCTTGATTGTTGTGGTGTCTCTGGTACCTTGCATTCCTTGCAACATTTCCTTCAGCGAGTCCCCCTCGGGATTTCTTGTAGGACTGGTTTAGTGGTGACAAATTCTTTCAACTTTTGTTTATTTGGAAAGACTTTTATCTCTCCTTCTATTCTGAATGACAGGCTTGTTGGATAGAGGATTCTTGGCTGCACATTTTTTCTGTTCATCACACTGAAGATTTCCTGCCATTCCATTCTGGCCTGCCAAGTTTCAGGATAGGTCTCTCATCACTCTGATAGGTTTCCCTTTGTATGTTAGGGCCCTTTTCTCCCTAGCTACTTTCAGAATTCTCTTTATCCTTATATTTTTCCAGTTTCACTATGAAAGGTCGTACAGAAGAACAATTGAAGTTACGTCTGAGGGGAGTTCTCTGTGTCTCTTGGATTTCAGTGTCTGTTTCCTTCCCCTGATTGGGGAAGTTCTCTGCCATAATTTGTTCAAGGACTCCTTCAGCGCCTTTCCCTCTCTTTACCTCTTCTGGAATTCCTGTGATACGGATATTATTCTGTTTGATTGTATGGCTGAGCTCTCGAACTCTCCTTTCGTGTTCCTGGATCAGTTTATCTCTCTTTTTCTCAACTTCTTCATTTTCTATAATGTTGTCTTCTAAATCACGTATTGTCCTTTCTGCCTCTTTAGTCCGTGCATGGGACGCCTCCATTTTATTTTGCATCTCATTTATAGCATTTTTTAATTCATCACAAGTACTTTTAAGTTCCATAGTCTTTGTAGCAATAGTTTTTCTGATGTCTTCCATGCCTTTTTCAAGCCCAGTGATTAATTTGATGACAATTGTTCTAAATTCTTGTTCAGTTATGTTGCTTATATCTGTTTTGAGCAGTTCCTTACATGTCAATTCTTCCTGGAATTTCTTTGGAGGAGAGATTTTCTGTATCATCATTTTGGTTAGCTTTCTATCTTGTTAGTTTTAAAAGCTTGTTATGCACTCTGCACCTGTGAGTGCTCCTGTACCAAAGTGGCTCTTTGACGGTCCAGGGCCTGTCCATTCCAAAGGTGTTCTTTGAATGGTGTCAATTGGTCTCTCTTGTTGAGACCTTGGTTATTTTATTTTCTTACTCGTAGTGGTATTTGGGACTCTTCACCATGTGTACTTTGACTTGTTTCTTGAGGTAGCCCTGGGCTCCACCTCATTATGGAAGCCAGCATCTCCTTAGCTTCAGTATTCCTTTCAGTGGCTTTCTCCGAAGGGCCAAGAGGCCAAAGGTCTTTGATTCCAGAATCCCAGCTCCAAAGCACCAGGTTAGAGCACTCAGCACATGATAACCTAAGGTCTGAATCAGCTCCCTGTCCTCTTTGGCTGAACACGCTCTGCCACGGTTACCTGCCTGGGGCTCACCCCGTCTCGCCTTCCAGAGAGGCCAGGAAGGGGCACCAGTTCAGGTTCAAATCCCACCTCTGCACTACTAGCTGCAAAAACCCTCAGCACACAAACCGCGTGCACCTAAACGTTGGTGCTCAGCGTTGCGCCCCACCTGTTTTATTTTTTGGAATGTGGACATTTCTATCTGCTGTGCCACTTACTCAGCTTTTCTCCTTTGAAGAAAACTAGCAAATATTTTTTTGTATTTTTATTTTCATACAGTCCTGTCACTTTCTGTTTCGTATCTTTCAATTGATTTCCCATATCTTTTCTGAGTTTTTAAATTTTTGTTTCATGGTATGCTTTCAAGTATATAGTTGCTTGCCCTTGCTTAAAATGTTTAAAATTACTTCCTGTTGGAGTATGTTACTGATATCCTTTCTCCCATGGCATGATTTTTTAGTATACATTTTCTTGCCCAGAAATTATGATTACTTTCTGCTGATTCTCACAGTGCCATTTAAAAATACTTTGGTAATTTTTCTTGTTCATAATAGAAACTAGTGATTTAATGGAATAATTAATTAGCAGGGCAATTCTTTGTTTTAAGTTTATTTACTTATTTATATTGAGCGGGGCAGGGAAGGATCAGAGAGAGAATCCCAAGCAAGCTCTATGTTGTCAGCTAGGAGTCCGACGCGGGGCTCAGTCTCACAATGTTTGAGATCATGACCCGAACCAAAATCAAGAGTTGGATCCTTAAAAGACTGAGCCACTCAGGTGCCCTAATTAGCAGGGGAATTCTCACTCTCAGAAGAGGAGAATCTTGGGTACTTCACACTTTCCTTGGTTCAAGGGCTCCTTCTCTTCTTGCTCAACTTAAAGGCAGTTTCTTTAATGTATAGTTACCTTCAGAGGAACAGACTTCTCCTGACCTTTGTAGCCTATCTTGTTGTGATAGCATCCCTAACATCAGGTGCCTGCTTACTTCTCTCCAGTTTGGCTGCTCCCTCCACAGAATATCACCACCTTCCACCTTGCCTCCCTCTACGTGAGAAGCAACATCTTTCAAGACTTCCTTCCACTCCCCTGAACTTGTAAACTCCCCTCCTTTCAATACCAGTGGCCTTTCTGCCAAGATTCAGACCTGCTGTCAGTAGTTCCTGTTCAACATGGAACCTCGCCTTCTTCGAGTGCATCTTTATTGGCATTTTCCATATGACACTCCCTCACGACCCTCCTTGGATTTTTCACTTGTCTCTCACAGCTCTTTCTGGTCTCTCCTCACAACTAGGGACTCCAATACCAACTCTGCTGCTTCCTGGGATTTATTTCCCTGTCTTTGCTTAACATACTTATTCCTTTGTGAATAGGGGTGTTTCTGGGTATTTTTTCTCTTTGTTGCTCTCTATGATCATTAATAGAATATGTGGGGGTATGTAAAACTAGGCATATTGGATACTATACCTCTGTCACTTGGTTTATTGGCACTAGTTGGTATCCTTTGAATCCCCACCCCCAGAAAATAGACTAAATGATAAGTAATCAGTCAACTTAAATCTCTCTTCCCCTTCTAGTACATCATCTCTACCTTGGCAAGATTTGATATTTACATTACACCTGTATTTGTTTTAGTCTCAGTGTTTCAGTTAAATAAACTCAGTGCTCACAGTAATCCTTTTTGTTGTAGTTTTTCCATTTATCTGTTCTTGGCTGAAGTTCAGCCTTTAATAGTCTCATCAGGAAGAGTTCATGGGAACAATACACCCTAGTTCTTGTACATTCAAGAATTTTGACTACTGTCTTTAAACTGGTATCAAAGTTGAACCTGGTACCACATTCTTGGATAACATTCTTGGATTTTACAGGAATTGCTTTGCTATTTTCAAGTGCTGAATAATGCCATGGACAAATCTGAGACATACCTAGTTTTCATATACATACATATATTCAGGTTAGTTAACATACAGTGTAGTCTTGGCTCCAGGAGTAGAGCCCTGTGATTCATCTATTACATATGACACCCACCCCCCATTCAACCACCCTCCCTTCCAATAACCTTCAGTTTGTTCTCTGTATTTAGGACTATTTATCTCCTTCTCTGTTTTTATCTTATTTTTCTTTCCCATCCCCTATGTTCATCTCTTGAGTTTCTCAAATTTCACATATGAGTGAAATCATATATTTGTCTTCCTCTGACTGACTTATTTTGCTTAGTGTAAGTAACACCCTCCGGTTCCTTCCACATTGTTGCAGAGTAAGATTTCATTCTTTTTTGTCGCCAAGCAGTATTCCATTATATATATGTACCACATCTTCTCTGCCCATTCATCGGTTGGTGGGTATTTGGGTTCTTTCTATAATTGGGCTATTTTTCATAGAGTTGCTGTAAACATTGGGGGCATATGCCCCTTCAAATCAGCAATTTTTGAATCCTTTGGATAAATTCCTAGTAGTATATTTACTGGGTAATAGGGTGGTTCTATTTTTAATTTTTTGAGAATCTCCATACTGTTCTCCAGAGTGGCAGTACCAGTTTGCATTCCCACCAACAGTGCAAAAGGATTCCCCTTTCACCACATCTGTGCCAACTTTGATTGTTTCCTGAGTTGTTAATTTTAGCCTTTCTCACAGGTGTGAGGTGGTATCTCATTGTGGTTTTGATTTGTATTTCCCTGATGATGAGCGATGTTGAGCACCTTTTCATGTGTCTGTTTTCTCCCTGGTGTCTTTGGAAAAGTGTCTATTCATGTCTTCTGCCCATTTCTTCACTGCCCTATTTTTATTTTTGGGTGTTGAATTTGGTAAGTTCTTTATAGATTTTGGACACTGACCCTTTATCTGATATGTCATTTGTAAATATCATCTCCCAGACCATCTGTTGCCTTTTAGTTT
>JAESUZ010001928.1:1280000-1432925 GCA_017311185.1 Proteles cristata cristata | reverse complement strand
TCGCACCTCCCTTGTTCCACCTTCCTGGTGAGCACGCACGTGCTTCTGCAGTTTCCCCGTCCCCAGCACGAGGGGGGTGGGCTTCACACCCAGTTCTTCGGTCGTATCACGTCACTTTGCTCAGACACAGGCTGTGCTGACTTTCTGAATAAGATGTGAAGAGTCCAGAAATTGAAAAACACGTGAGGTCATAGGAAATCTTTTTAAAACAAATAATTTAGTGCTCATGGAAACAAGAAGCTTAATGACGTTGTCTCAGAGAGTTGTCTGGAGAGACTTCCCACAGCTCTCAAATGGCTCTTGGTTATCAGTTGCTGGGAGCAGCCCAACTCGCTGGAAGGGAATCAGTCTGATGACACGTAAGAACTGCTAGACAGAGAATTTGAGAATTTCACTCCATAGGGACAGATATTTCACTCTTTTCTCGGTGATCTAATAGAGAGTTTTTGATTTGCAAACAAGTCCAAAAATAAATGCATATACCAACACTATTTCACTTGACCTTCACTCTTTCCCCACTGTGTGCTAAGATAAGTCTCCTCTAAGTTCCTTACATGAACCCCACTGCTTTTCTCCTGAGATTATTCTGGCGTGTGACATAACCAGGGAAGCCTTACCTAGTGATCTTTGTGTCTCCTGTGGGAAGTGACACGCAAGCTTTCTGCTTCCTTGTCTGAGTCTTCTGGGTTTTTGTCTGGGGATAAATGTCTCAGCACTAGATTCCTATTTAAGTTTTATACTTAATTTCTGCAGAAGGGATGGTACTTACTCTGCCGCAACTGGAAGAATTCTTCCAATTATCTTTTAAAGAAATTTAAAAAACAGAAAAGGTCTTTTATTTTTTTAATTTTTGAAAACTTATTTATTGGGGCGCCTGGGTGGCTTAGTCGGTTAAGCGTCCAACGTCAGCTCGGGTCATGATCTCACAGTTCGTGGGTTCGAGCCCCATGTCAGGCTCTGTGCTGACAGCTAGCTCAGAGCCTAGAGACTGCTTCAGATTCTGTGTCTCCTCTCTCTGACCCTCCCCTGCTCTCTCTCTCTCTCTCTCTCTCAGAAATAAATAAGATAAATTAAAAAAAACTCCTTTATTATTTGGAGAGAGAGAGAGCATGCATGCACAAAGGAGGTGCAGAGGGAGAGGGAGAGAATCTTAATTAAGCAAGTTCCATGGTCAGTGTGGAGCCTCACGTGGGGCTCGATCCCACCAGCTGAAGATCACAATCTGAGCTGCAGTCAAGAGTCGAACACTCAACTGACTGAGCCACTCAGGTGCCCCCAGAAAATGTCTTTTTGTATTTATTGCCACATTTGCCATTTTACTTCTGTATTTGCCACATTTACTTTGACTGTCCTTTATATTTTGCTGTGTTTTATATTTACTGGCAAATTTATCGTGTTAAATACGTAAGGAATTGTTAGGTTCTCAGCCAGAAGCACCAGCTAATGTACTCCTGAATTTCTGATTCTTGGAAATAATAATAAGTGTTTGCTATTTATGCTACTAAATTTTGGGTTAATTTGTTACACAGCAACAGATAGCTAATACGACAATTTCATGTAGTTATAATTACTATTTTAAAGTCCTTGTCTGCTTATCCCATCATCTCTTTCATCCATGGATTTGCTTCTGTTGTTTGATTTTTCTTCTTGTTTTATAATAAAAGTTCCAAACAAGGGGAAAAAAACCACAAGAATTTTCCTACTCCTTGACACATATAATCATTCTTAAAAATTACGGTAAAGCAGGGGCACGTGGGTGGCTCAGTCAGTTCAGCTTTGATTCTTGATTTTAGCTCAGGTCATGATCTCACAGTTCCTGAGATCGAGCCCTGTGTCGGACTCCATGCTGACAGTGCAGAGCCTGCTTTAGATTCTCTCTCTCTTTTCTCTCTGCGCCTCCCTGGCTCTCTCTCTCTCTCTCAAAATAAAGCAATAAACATTTTTAAAAATTGTGGTAAAGTATACATAACATAAAACTTACTGTTTTAACTATTTTAAAGTGTACAATTCAGTAGCATTAAGTATATTCACAGTGTTGTGCAAACATTACCTCTATCTAGTGTCAGAACAATTTTTTCACCCCAAAAGAGAACATGTATGCATTAAACAATCATTCTTGATTTCCTTTTCCTACCCCTTGGTCACCACTAATCTGCTTTCTGTCTCTATGGATGTGTTTATTCTGAATATTTCCTATAAATGGGGTCATAAAATATGTGGTCTTTTGTGTTTGGCTTAGTACAATGTTTTCAAGTTTTCATGTCATAGCATGTATCAGTACTCCATTCCTTTTCATGTGTGAATAATATTCCATTGAATGGCCATACCACATTTTGTTTGCCCATGTATCAGTTGATGGACATTTGTGTTGTTTCTACCTTTTGGTTATTGTGAATAGTGTTGCTGTGAGCATTCATGTGGAAGTTTTGTTTAAATATCTGTTTTCATTTTTTTTGTATATATATCTTGGAGTGGGATTGCTAGGTCATATAGTAATTTTATGTTTAATTCACTGAAAAACCACCAAACTATTTTTCACAGTGTCTGTTCTACTTTACATTTCCATTGTAATAACCTTGCCCTTGTTATTTTCCGTATTATTGTTATTATGGCCATTTTAGTGGGTGTGAAGTTTTGATTTGCATTTACCTAATTACTAGTGATGTTAAGCACATATAATAATTTTTATTGGAATTTAGACATTGTGATGATTGTGTTGTTGAGTGTCTAGATTCTACTGCTTTCCTTTAATCAGTGTTAGATTTTATTTTGGAAAGCAATTAATTTACTTCTAGTTATTTTTGATCATTTCAAGGCATTTTTAAAGCTCTGTTTGAGGGGCGCCTGGGTGGCTTAGTTGGTTAAGCGTCCGACTTTCGCTTAGGTCATGATCTCGTGGTTTGTGGGTTCGAGGCCCGCATCAGGCTCTGTGCTGACTGCCAGCTCAGAGCCTGGAGCCTATTTCAGAGTCTGTGTTTCCCTCTCTCTCTGACCCTCCCCTGCTCACGGTGTCTCTTTCTCTCCTAGAAAGAAATAAAAATATTAAAAAATAAATAAATAAAATAAAGCTCTGTTTGAGCATGTCTAAGGTAGCCTTTGTTGTAGGGCTAAGCCGTATTCTTCAAATGTAGCCGTCTACAAATTCTAATGAATGCCATGAGTGTTCAGTGAGGTTTCTCCACTTCGGTTGGTCAGATTGAAATGTTTCTTAAGGGGTGCCTGGGTGGCTCAGTCGGTTAAGCATCCATCTTCAGCTCAGGTCATGATCTCGCGGTTTGTGGGTTCGAGCCCCATGTCCATCTCTGTGCTAACAGCTAGCTCAGAGCCTGGAACCTGCTTCAGATTCTGTGTCTCCCTCTCTCTCTGACCCTCCCCTGCTCATGCTGTGTCTCTCTCTCTCTCTCAAAAATAAAATTTAAAAACATTAAAAAAGAATTAAAAAAAGAAGTATTTCTTAAAATCATGCCATTTGCTGCAATGTGGATGGAACTGGAAGGTATTATGTTGAGTGAAATAAATCAGTCAGAGAAAGACAGATATCATGTGTTTCTCCTCGTATGTGGATCTTGAGAAACTTAACAGAAGACCATGGAGGAAGAGAAGAGGAAAAAAATAGTTACAAACAGAGAAGGAGGGATGCAAACCACAAGAGACTCTTAAATACAGAAAACAAACTGAGGATGGATGGGGAGGTGGGGGAAAGAGAAAATGGGTGATGGGCACTGAGGAAGGCACTTGTTGGGATGAGCACTGGGTGTTGTATAAGCCAATCTGACAATAAATTATATTAAAAAAAAGAAATGTTTCTTAACTCTGTGAAAGTTCTGGTAGTTGTTCAACTTGCATCTTCACATAAGTATTCTTGTATAGTCTCACCCTAAAAATACAAAGCTTATTTGGTCAAACATTCAAGGTGATCCCCGTGCAGACTTATGAAGCGATTTATCTATGCACCTCATTCCTTTCTGGTGCTCCATAACAGTTCTGGCCAGTTTGGCCTCCCTGAACTCAGGTCTCTGTGTCCTCAGCTTATTAAGACCACTGTGCTCTGCTTGGATTCCTCCTCCTGTCAATGTCTGGCAAATGCCTCCATGCAGAAAGCTCGAGTAATCCGTTGGATTCAACTCATTTGTTTTTCTTCTATCAGGTGTCACAATCCTGTGTTGCCAATTGTATGGTGTCTAGAAATAGTTATATATATATAGTCCAGTTTTCTCGTTGTTTGCAGAAAGAAGGCTAGTCTGGTATTAGATACTCTGTCATGGCCCAAAGTAGAAATAGAACTTTTTTTTAGGTACTGTCCCATAAAAGCTAGGAGGCTTCTTTCCCAAAGCTCTGGTTCACCTGCAAACTTCCAATGCCTCTCATTAGTGATAGTGGGGTAATAAATTTACTTGTTTCTGAATAAGCAGTCTCTTTGGTTATCTGATTATGATCATTGTAAATCAATCACCGTGGCAAGGTGGCCTGGAGTCCTTGATTTCCTTAATCCTATCAAGACGCACCCTTGACACTGAAGATGTAGTCAGGTGACGTCTATCTAAAGTATTTGAAATCCATAGGGCAGCTGTGTATTCATAAATGAAAATTATGGGGTAGGCAATTAACAAATATTTGTTACATCCATGTTATAAATGTTAAGTAGAAGTACAGACCTGATCCAACATCCTAGGTATAGTCAGTGACCAAATTAGGAGTTAAACACAAACCCATTTGACTCCAAAGGCAATGATGATGGCAGAACAATATAATTAAATAGACTTCATAAACTATAAAACACTTTCATGTACCATCTCTTGTTTTAATTCTTCCATTAATCTAATGGGTTAAGCAAGGCAGATATTGGCCCCGTTTTATAGATGAGGAAACTCTATCTCAAAGAAAGTGGCTGATTCAAGAATGGATGGCTTATGCAAAACTGAGACTGCAATCCACACCCTCATGTTTCTTCCATGGAATGTGATCATTCCAATATTCCTTTTAGTTATCTAGCCCAGTTTTTTGTTTTTCCCATTTCCCTTACCTGTTAAAGAGAATAGATTCCAGAACTTCATCATGAGCCATTTGGTTTTCGTTTTTTAATTTTACAGCTGAGTTCCTTTCACTGGGAGTCACAAACCACATAATGAAAGATAAAATAATGTGTTTGTTTTATTCCTTTTCTTGGTGAAAGGTCTTGGCTCATGGGATAAATTCGCTTTGTTTGGCAACTTGAGATAATCAGAAATTGATTACTTGAATCATTTTAATCTCTTTATCATTTTAATCTTTTCAAGCAGAATTAAAGACGGTCATAGGTCAGAGACTACAGGCGAGAAGATTGCCATACATGCTTTTTCTAAAAGTAAGGAAAACAAGTGGGAGACAGTATCTGGGAAAGAACAAAGGCTTCGGAATCTGAGAGACCTGAATTTAGTCCTACCTTACTACTTAGCCACTTAACTAAGCCTCAGTGTTTTCATTTATAAAATGGGGATCATAATAAATACTTGGAAGGGTCCTTTTAAGAATTAAATGAAATAAAGAAGGTTCCTAATGTCACGTAGTTAATGCTCAATAGCACTGACTACCTTAGTTATTGCCTAATTATTACCTTGGTACTATAGAAAATTCTCTGAGAATTTTCTGACTGAAATGTATTAACCCTTTTATCTTTATCAGATTCTTTCCCCCAAGCTTATCAAATGTATCAGAGAGAGAATCAGGGTCCAAAGCCTTAGCAAAATGGTTAGGCTGAAACGGTCACTTTCTCTTAGCCTGAAAACCATAGTAGACTTGTCCCCTTGTGTGTAGAACAATGGTTAAGGGCCCTGGAGCCAGAATGTCTGAGTTACTCCCTGGCTTTGTGACTTGAATACCTTTCTAAGCCTCAATTTCAACATCCATAAAATGAGGAGGATGATAATAAGTGTGTCTATTAACAGAATTAGTGAAAAATGAAATGAGATAATCTATATAAAACAGTCCATGACTGACACCTACTAAAAACTCAAGAGGGGCTGTTTTATATTGCTCAGACTGGTAGAGAATGAAGACAGTTTCTTCGTTCTCTATGAATTCTGCATTTAATTCCCAATATGCAGGCTTTTCCAATGGTGTGGAACTATTTATTAGCGTTTCCTGAATGTCTATGCCACCTTTTTTCTTTTCCTTTGTTATTATTATTTTTTTAATCTCTCAAGAGCTAGACTATCTCTGGAAGCTAGATTATAGAGAAGGCTACTGAAGATGTAATGGGTAAATGTTATGTGGGGCAGACTGATTCTGGTCAGAGGCTGTGAACCTTAAAAAGAGAATAGGAGAGGCGCCTGGGTGACTCAGTTGGTTAAGTGTCCAGCTCTTGATTTCTGCCCAGGTCATCATCTCATGCTTTGTGAGTTTGAGCCCTGTATCAGGCTCTGCACTGACAGGGCAGAGCCTGCTTGGGATTTTCTCTCACCTTCTTTCTCTGCCCTTACCTCTCTCTCTCTCTCAAAATAAATAAACTCAAAAAAAGAGGATGAAAAAATTACTGAGTTAGAAAATGCAGCCAGCAGAGGAGGGTGAGAAGCATGGAGTGGGGGCCAGAAGGAACTTGGGGAAATAGCATTCAGTGCAATGGTGTGGAGCAATGGCTTGAAGAAACTTCGAGCAGATGTATGGCTTCAGGGGAGGAATATTTCTAGGTCTGAGAATGGAGAAGTGGGTAAACAGACTTGAGGTCAGATAACACATTCACCTAGTGGCAACCCAGTGTGATGCCAAGTGGGAAGTAGAAGAGTCCCACAACCCAGACATCTCTGAAGGAGACTCCATTCATTGAGCAGCTCTTATAGGCCAGTTAGTGTCACATAGCTGTCATATCAGTTAATCCCCCCAGCAGCTCTTTGGGGCAGGTACTGCTATCAAATCCATCCTAGTTCTGAAATGTTTCCAAGGTCACATGACGAGTCAATGCTAGAACTAGCCATCTTATATCACTGTTTAACTTAAGTTACCTTGCCCTCAGTAAAGCCCATGGAAAATAATTCCACTGGAGATGGCAGCAAGTTTATATAAGCAAAAATGAGGTAGATTCGGTATTAAACATCAGTAAGAGACTAGGTACAGCTGACAAAAAGAAATGGAGAGTGTAAATTTGGTATAATGAGAGCAATTTTTGATTAGCTGGGAATCATATGTACTGTAGATGCCAACTTGGAAACAGCCTAAAATTATTTGATTGTTCAAATGAGGACTCCGTGTGTTAAAACAGTTTTTAATATAAAATCTATGCTTCTCCCCTTGCCCCAGCCCCCAGCATGAGAGTACTCCCTACCATATCTGGATTGTAGGAATCTAGAAGCTAAGAAGATATTTTAGAAGTCTTAAGGAAACAGTATGGTTCGGTAAGCACTTGCCTCAGCTTTCCACCAAACGCCAAGGAGTTCTAGTTGGTCACATATGGTGGCCTCTGTGAGCTCAATCTCATCCCTCCACTTCCACCAAGAAGGGGCAAAGGGTCTTTACCAGTTTTTAAAATCCATCCGGTACTTGGCTTACCTTGGAATCTACTCCTGCCTCAACAAATTTAGCCTAATGAGAGAGATCTGGGCCAAGGCATTCCGGTTCTCTTCCTCCACATGCTCTAGGAAGTTGGGGGGTGGGGAATCTTTCACCCTTAAGACTTTCCTTCTAAGTGGTTCCTTCTCTAAATTGCTGCTTGTCTGACAAAGTGACCTCAGCAATGGCTTGAGGCCAGCAGAATATCCTCCCAAGAGAAGGATTCAGCCCTCAAGTCATCACCCTCTGAAAAGAGGTCGCATAGATCCTTCTGAGGGTCTCTACAGACTCTTTGGGCAGGCATTTTCCATCTGATCTCACAAAATTCTTATCAACGAGGTCAACTTTGCCTCTTTACTTTCCTAGGGGTCATGACTAATGTGCTATCAGTTCTCTTTTTTAATTTTTTTAAAAATATAATTTATTGTCAAATTGGCTTATATACAACACCCAGTGCTCATCCCAACATATCCGTTCTCTTTTGAAAGCTACCCTGCCCCCACAACTGAGTTCATATTTTCCATTTCTGTAGCACCTGCCCTTTGTCTGGGTCAGTTTCCAGAACCATCTATAATTAAATTGGAGGTTTCTTTAGCATTTCCATGTCTCTTCATAAATGCTTAAATCAACAGGTAACTAACTGTTCCCTTAGAGTAAAGATGTCCCTCTGAGATGGATTTCACAGCCACACCATTTTATTTCAGGATGGATGAACACCTTTCTCAGTGACTGCTTTCTACTAGCTGCCCCCAAATAAGGTTTTCCTGTTACTGAGAACTCTGGGCATTTTCTGCAGTTCTTCTGGCTTCCTCCTTTGTCCCTGGATGAGGGCATTAATTATCACAATGTCCCAGCCTCTATCAGGGTGTTAGTGGAAGGGGAAATACTGGATAGAAAGAGTGCTGTAGTTCCTTTATAGTAGGATATATATAGTAGGTCACATTCTTGCATAACTGTTTCCCTAATACCTAATTCATCTGAAAAATATCCAGAGAATCAGCTGCCCCACTAAAGTCTTCTACCAGAAGGATTTTGATGTGATTTTGTACTTTGGAGCAGTATTTCCCCACGATCTACCTCTGAGAGAACAGCGATGAGAAAGTTGGGATCTTATTCCCTGCAGCAAAAGAGCTTTGTGGAAGCACGCTGAGGATATATATATAGGACTAGTTCATTCTCATGTGTAATTTAGCATTTTCCCCCCTCAGGAAATAGTATACCTAACACTAAAAACAGTATTTGGCTTTTATAAGTCACTCTAAAAATTTAACGAGACTCTAGTACTGAGATTATGTGCATGGTGTTGAGGTGGTTTCTTTTAGTCAATGACCAGTCCCTGTGGGCAGGGTTTGGACTGCGATCCCTAGTGAGCAAGAAGAGGAAGTGAGTAAGGAAAAACTGATGCGGAGAGAGAGTGACCGGTTCCAGATCCTCCTTTGGTTTTCTTTCCTTTCCTTTCTTCAGCTCAGGGTGGGAGGGTAATAATAATCATCTTAGAAGTCTATAAGTGTCACTACCTTAAGGCAACATATACAGAATCCTGAACAATAAAGACAAATAACTGAAAGCAGACATCATTGGAAAATTTCAGTTGGTGGAAGGTACAGAGACAGTTGTAGGATTTCTTTTCTACCCTACCTGAAATATTCCTTTACTGCCTTCTCAACTGCACCTGCCGATTCTTTTAACCCACACTCTTTAAAAAAAAAACAACAACAACAACTTTAGGGGCGCCTGGGTGGTTTAGTCGGTTAAGCGTCCGACTTTCACTTGAGTCATGATCTCGCTGTTCGTGGGTTCGAGCCCCGCGTCGGGCTCTGTGCTGACTGCCAGCTCAGAGCCTGGAGCCTGTTTCAGTCTGTGACTCCCTCTCTCTCTGACCCTCCCCTGCTCACGCTGTCTCTCTCTCTCCTAGAAATAAATAAAAAACATTAAAAAAATTAAAAATTAAAAAAACCCCCAACTTTAATGTTTATTTATTTTTGAGAGGGGGAGGGGCAGAGAGAAAAGGAGACACAGAATCCAAAGCCGCCTCCAGGCTCAGAACTGTCAGCATTAGAGCCCAACGTGGGACTCAAACTCATGAACCATGAGAGCACGAACTGAGCCAAAGTTGGATGCTTAACCAGCTAAGCCACCCAGCTGCCTCTAACCCACATTAAAAAAAATTTTTTTTTAATGTTTATTTAGTTTTGAAAGAGAGAGAGAGAGAGAGAGAGAGAGAGACAGAGCATGAGTGGGGGAGGGGCAGAGAGAGAGAGGGAGACACAGAATCCGAAGCAGGCTCCAGGCTCAGAGCTGTCAGCACAGAGCCCAACGTGGGGCTTGAATCCACGAACTGTGAGATCATGAGCTGAACCGAAGTCAGAAGCTTAACTGACTGAGCCACCCAGGCCCCACCCCCAACCCACATTCTAATAAGCTAATAAGCGGTACACTTCAAAGCAAAACTGCTCAGATGCAAAACCAACAATAGCACAGCTGCCGAACTAAGGTCAAATTTAAGAGCGTTACCATTCTCACACGTTTTGTGGACTTGGAAAAAAAATAGAAGTACAAAAATTGTGTAGAAGTAGACGTCTTGATGTGAGAGTACATTTAAACAGGGAGAAAAGGTCACGACCTCTGGGATTTCCTACCCAAGGAGATGAAAGGCATCTGCGTCTTCATCTCCCCTTCTCAGGCCAAGCACTTTGCTAAAATTATCTCTTGCTGAAAGTCTGCTGAGGGAAGGGGATCCCAAATTTCTGGAGCTTGATTCCTAACTAAAACACTGTCAATTCGAAGTGCCAGCAATTCTTTGTTTTCTGTGGGGGTGGGGGTGGGGGGGTGCGGGGGGGTGTGGGGGAGTCATTCCTTTGTTAATGGGAAGACCACCACAAATACCTGATTTGGGGTTGGAGAGGAGGGGGAACATATGGCTGCCAGGAACTAAAACCCTCTGCTATTCCTATAAAAGGTTGACTTCATTGTGGGCAGAGTTGGATCTTTGCAGATTGTACTTCCTTTAGGAAAATACTGCGTTTCTAAATATGACTTAGACTGCACTGTTATTGAAAATTATTTGTTATGCTTATGAAGTGTGTGTGCGTGTGTTTTGACATTTATCCTCGGGCTATCTATACATAGTATAATATAGTATACATTATATATTTTATATATGGTATATATTATATATTTTCTTATAAGTGGTATATATTATATACATTATACATAGAAAATATATAGTATATTCTACATGTAGAGTATACGGTATATTTTCCACTCAAATACAATTTGTTTCATGAAAGTCAGTTGTCAGCTAAGTCAGTGAGGGGTCAAGGAATTGCTATACTTATCTCAAGTTTCTTTGAACAGACCTCTAATGAAGGCTGAAATTTCAAGAGCTCTTAGCACACAGAAAAGGGTCAGAACTTGACAAATGGTACTGGAGAGTGGAGCATAAACTAATAGACATCAAAGATGGGAATGTGGGGATATTGGAATAAGAGGGTAGCAAGAAGTTTAGCCTGAAAGAAATGAAGTTATTATAAGAGTAGCCTGGTGGGAATTAAAAAGAGGGAATTAAGCAGATAGCGCTGGACTCCATGTGCAGTGAGCTATGCGAGTTGCCTAAATGAATAGGTCTGAAGCTTGGAATCTGTAATAGGATATGTATTTTAAAGCTAGAAAGGACTTTGGAAGGGAAAAGATTGACTATCAAGCACTAACTATGCGCCACGCATAATGCTCCCATGCATATATTTTCTGGGGAGGCGATAGCTCTGAGGCTACTTAGACATAGATTCAAATCTGGGCTCTGCCACTTTTTTGCTTTGTGACCCTCAGCAAATTAATTAACCTTTCTGAGCTCCGATGTCCTTATGTAAAACACAGGGAGAGAAAGTCTTCCTTTGGAAGGGGTTTGTGTAAATGAAAATTACCATGTTCTCTGAAGTACATGGAATATTGTAGCTACTCTTTGAAGGTTAATTTTCTGCTATCCTTTAATAGTTTAGAACATTGAGGCCTAATGGTTAGGTGCTGTCTTTGATAAGGAGGTTTGGCCAAAATCAGGTTTCTCTTTCCCTGGCCTGGTTTTTCGCTCCCAGTACACTTTGTCACCACTCAAATTTGAATGACTTCTACTAGGCAACCTGGACACATCTGGTGATGCCAGATCACTAGGCGTTTCTAGGAAGGCAACGACTCCTTTCTGTTTCCTAGAAAAGCATAAAAAGCAGGACTGCTGTGGAGACAGCAAGGCAGATGGCCAATCAACGGTCCCCGAAGGTACATAATTTAACCCAGTGGTTGAGTTAGGGAGAAAAGAGCTACGAGATACTGTACAGTAGTAAATGGCAGGCACTCAGCAGGTCTGAGTAGAACAGTGCAAGCATTTATTAAGGAAAAAGTGTTTCTTGATGAGCCACTCGGATAGTGAGGCGAAGCTTTGGGGTTCTTGTGGATATAAAATGAAGCTATTTTTCAACTTTGAGATATTGTTTCCTCTGTCATTCCTGGCACAATTATCTGGACATTAGCAAGACACATAAGTGAACTTTGAACTCACTGACTGGGATTCGCAGGGAGCAGAAGCTCGAAAAAAATCTGTGAGGTCGTTGTCCACTCTTACCTAAGCACTCTGAGGCTCCAGCGCTGTCTTAGTCACTCTGGAGAGAGCTACAAGGGCACTGATCCAAGCTCCTTCTCTTTCCCCATTTGTTTTCTATGGCAAAATGTACAAGGATGATCATGTCTGCGTATTGTACAAGTTAAGAGCCATGTGACTTGTGGTTTTCTGAACTTAACTGGTAGCTCTTTCCAATGTGTAATATCCACCCTAGGAATACACCCGAGGAGCAGATATGTAGATCTGTTGATGTGCAGGCATGAGACATCGTACCCTCTATTGGGGCTGTGGTCTTGGTGGGCAGACGGGAAACAGACACGCTGAGTGGTGTGTTCTCAGACAGTAACTGGAAGAATTGATGTCATTTTAGAGTCCATATTTCACAATAAGGCACTAAGCCTACCTCTCTATCCTCTCAGAACTGAACCATGTGCACGAGCCTAAAAAAGGAAAACTAAAAGCAGAACATGAAGAATATGTTCCATTATAAGCTTAGGAGGAGGTGAAAAGTTTAAGCAAATGAAAAACAGAATTATTGTCAACGGTTGGATATTGTGATTCAACATACAAATGCATCCAGCCATTAAGCAACTGTCAGCTGTCTTTTGGGGGCAAAAGAATACTACAGGGTATAAGATAGATGCCTAGCTATTTTTCCTGAGCACGATAAAATGCAGGGTTTTCCCAATTCTTACGTGCTACGGAGAAAGAGGTTTAATGGAAATGAAAGAGCAGACCCTGCCACAGGGACACGGAGTTGGTATAATCAGAGAAGGGAAAAGACCGTATTATTTAGTATAAACAAGAAGGGGAGAGCCATTTAATTGGTTCCTAATGTTCCACATAACACAGGCCAGAGCTCTTAAAATCTAGTGGCTTATTTTTATTTGTGAATAAGTTTGATTTTTTTTTTAAAATGGGTTTTCCATCTGTGTTGGGGGAATTTCAGTCAAGAAACTCTGATTCTGACCACTTTGATCTGGTGCTCACCTTTCAAAGCCATTAAAAAAAAAAAAAGTTCTTTTTCCTTTATGTAAAAGTACTTCCAGCCAATATTTAATATGAAAGAGATGTTTATCAGATTTGGGATGGGCATATTGAAGCCATTCAGGGGTTGGCGCCTTCTTTCCTCACTTCTTTTTTCTCAAAGCCTACTTTTCTTTCCTCCCTCCCCCCACCAGCATTGGATTCCCTGGACATATATTTCCTGCTGTGAATTTGTACGGCAGAGGGAGGTAGAGGTGTCAATTAATCAAGTTATTATAAAAGCAAGTGAGAAGAATAAGGATTAAAGGGAGATTGCTGTGTAAGGGAGGAAAGTGCATTAATTCTATGGCGAAAACCTCTGACTGACAACAGGCTGTGGTTATTCCAAGTGAGCTGACAATTTCAGTACTGTGTCTGCCAGATCTTGATGTGAAGTCCAGACTTAGAGGCGGTATTTGGAAGATAATTCTCAGTGGGCGCTGCTGATACTTTCCCCCTACCTTCCTATCTCTAGGAAAGCTATCTGCCTATAAATTACTTAAATTCTGCAAATCAAATCGGTCTCTTGGTCAACGCTTGCAAATAAAACAGAATTTGTCATTTTAAAAAGCAACCGAAGATGATAAAATGGATCTTTTTTTGGAAGTGAAAGAACTTTTCTAATTCCTGGACACAAAGCCTGGTCATCTGAGACAATTCTACTAACCAGTTAATTCACATATAATCAACATTTCTTACTCAAGATCAGCATGGGTCTAGCATTTGTATTTCTCCCAACATTTAGAGCAAAGAACTCAGGGAGACAGAAATGCCTCCACTTTAAGGAAAATGGATTTTTCACCAACCTTAATATGCAAAAGAAGATGAATATTTGCATAGCAAAAAGAAGTCATTATTTGACCAAAAAAAAAAGTTACTACAAATTTCCTTTAAATTACAGACTCTGAGAATACATATAGTTTAAATACACTTTTATTAGCCATAATTTAATGAATATGCAACTCTTTAGTGACACTGATCGCGATAAAAAGCAGTAAATTTCTAAACAGTTTTCTTCTAGCTTTTGTTTTTAATAAAACAACAACCACAGACTGCCTGTATTACTCTTCTGCAGGCAACAGGTTTTGAAGAGTTTTTTTTTCACATTCTACTAACACAGAACTCTAAAAGCATATGGAAGAATGAAGTCTTTTTATATAAGGCCCATAGGATGGAAAGTCTCTTGAAAAATAATTAGTGAAATTGTGGTAAAGGATGAAGGATGCAGGACAATGTCGGATTTTAAGTATCTATTTGTCCCACATTCCCTATGATAGAAAGAAACACAGGAGCGATACGTCAGCTGTTTTAATGTCTCTCCCCAAATCAAAGAGGGAGGGGACTTTATGGATCCCAGCTGTGCTTACTTTTGGATTTCCTGGCTCCTTACCATTCTGTAGTTTGTAGTCTACGTGTCCAAAGCTCAAGGGAGATTTCAGCCCAGCAGCTCTTGCCCAACTTGGTTTTTTTTCCTCCCCACCCCTCCTCTCCCCTCCCCTTTGTTCTCCTCCCTCCTCTCTTCCGCTCCCCTCTCCTTCCCTTTCTTTTTCTCTTCCTTTCCTCTTTTTTGGTAAAGAGGATCAGATACTTGTATTGTTCAGCTACTGCCATGATACACTTAGATGCCAAAGCAAAGCGGGGTAGCCTAGGAGAGAGAGAGACAGAGAGGGGATGAGAAAGAAGGGATGAAGAAAGAGGAGAAGGAGGGAGACTAAAAACCAGGAGGGAGACTAAGTTCCAAAGAAGGAAAATTAAAGGAGAAAGGAAAGGAGACAAAAAATTAAGAATTGAGAGGGCTGAAAGATCTTTTTTTTTTTTTTACTTCCTAAGGTCTAGTGTGCATCACAATCATCTAGAAAGCTTTTTGAAAAACTATTTATTTATTTATTGAGAGAGCACAGAGTGAGCGGGGGTGGGGTGGGGGGAGGGGGGTGGGGGGAGGGGCTGAGGGAGAGGGTGGGAGAGAATCTTAAGTGGGCTCCATTCTCAGCACAGACTCCTTCCCTGGGCTTGACTCAGGACTCCATCTCACAAATATGAGATCATGACCTGAACCAAAATCAAGAGTTGTACATTTAACAGAGTGAGCCACACAGGCACCCCAGAAAGCTTTTAAAATGAAGAATCCCAAGACTTGCTGACAGTTTGTGATTTGTCAGAGGCCCAGGAATCTGCATTTTAACAAGAAGCAACTTAAGAGCCATAATGTTGAAAGCTAGCAAAAATGTTGAAGGGCAGTTCTTCTCAGGGATCAGGGCCCGCAGACATTGTGAAGATGGGCTATATGGACATAATAAAGCCGCAGAAGCAGTAAGAAGAATGAACATTTCAGAAGGATCATGGTCAGGGAAGTGAGTAATGAGTGAAACATAAATATCACTAATCAGATACAAGAGCAGGGGCTTTAAAAGATGGGGTGAGTAGTTACAAAGATTATTTTTAGCTTACAGCGTCCAGATTTGCCTATTGACATGAAATACAAGACAGGAAAAGGAGAAGAAATAGACGATGACCAAGTTGTGTTAATTAAATTAGCCAAAACTTGTGGCTAAGTTCCTTGATTACTTGGTTAGTCGTATGTCCCAATGTTTCTCTTTGAAATACTTCTTGCACAATAAGGACGTCATAAGAAAGTACTGTCAGAAATAAATGACTGATTACATTTATTGCCCTTATTCCCAGAAGTTCTGCTGAGGAGTCTGCCTTTTGTTAGAGAGGAAGATGGAATTTTAAAGTAATAGAAAGGAAATGGGATCCAGAAGAGATAGGATCTAAAATTGCCAAGAGAAAGATGGAAGCCCGTTATTCCCTGCCTCAGAAGAGACAGCTTCAAACCTTCAAAGTTCAAGTGTCCAGTTTAAGAGCTGAGAGTTCAAAATGGTATTTGGTTTGCCACTGATGATTACAAAATTTCTGTGCATGAGGGAGTTGGAGGGAGCCATACTGTTGGATGGAAGCCCGTCTACGTAAGATTGAGAAAGTTAACTGTTCATCTCAAAGAATAAAGGGGAATAGAGATTATTGGTGGTAGGGTGGGATTGCTAAAGCCATTCCAGTCTGTTTTTTGCCGTGCCAATATCGAGGCTACTGCTCCCTGAAGCAGACTCACTGAAGGCCTCCCTAAAATATCTATAAAACCATAGAGAAAGTGAAAACATGAGCCTTAAAGTGACTGGTGAGGTATTGCCTGCATTCTGGAGGGGGCTCTGTTGGCTACAAAGACCCTGAACTCCCCGTGTGCACCCTAGCACCTGACACGAAGCGAGGTACTAAATCCCCGCCACCGTGGACTCTTTATTTCAACAGCAGATGCTCACTGGCCTGCCAACCCACTCCATATCCACACTAGATCCTACATGGGAATGTCTACTTCCCCTCTGTGGCATGAACTGGTGTGGGAAGCCATCTTTCCAGCCACCTCCCTGTGCCCTTGCTTCCTGATAGCTCGCACACAGCGAGTTGAACAGCGAATAAGCCAAGTATTGATAGGGCTCCCCTAGACCCTGGGAAGCAGTCCACTGGCTCCAGGGTCCTCAGTGTCCATGATGTTTTTCCCACGTGGTTTTTTTTTTTTTTTTTACTGACTTCTACACTAGGAGGTCAAAAATGAGATCACTGGCACCTGACTTTATGGTATCTATTCTTTTTCTCCAAACTCTCCTGTGAAGCCAAGGACAGGGTTTAACTCCTTCCTCTGGGCAGGGCGTTTGCTTCCCAAGTTCTCTGTGTTACGCTCAGTGGACATCTGTGATCAAGTTAGCAATTAAGTGAGAGCTCAAAGAATTTAGAAAATCCTTTTCTTTCTGAGCAAAGCCATTTGACAGTCAGGAGCTGAACATTTACTGTTTTCTTACTCTTAAATTCCTGCTGTTAACAGTCCTGATTACCCCTGACAGTCTTCCAAATTAGATGGGTGCTCAAAAAAGGCAAACCACATTAAAATACTTTTCATATTTTACAAATATTTACCCAGTTGATCATTTTTAAAAAAAGTGTTGCTTGTTTTTATTTGTAGGCTTTTTAAAGTGGTACATAATCCCCTTTTAGAATAAGGGGAGAAAGTACCATCTGGGGACAGTTGCACTTACCTTCCTTTTACCTGGAGTGCTCACCTCCACCCCTTTCTCACCTCCTTGTCTGCCTTCCTCAGGTCTCTGTCAAATGCCATCTTTCCAATAGGTCTTTCCTGACCATTCTATCTCAACAAGTGCTCCCCTAGTAACTGTGTGTTCACTTTTCTCTCATCTTCTTTCCAGCTCTTACTGCTACCTGATGGGTAATTTGTTTATTTGGCTGATTTTCTGTCTCCTGCTGGAATGTCAGCTTCTTGAGGGAGAGCTGTGTTTTTTTCATGGCTGCATCCCCAAGACCTAAAGTGGGACTTTTCTGCATTTGTTAAGATTCCTGTTTTTCTGCTTTGACCTCGTTTGGGGATGACTTATAACTGACATTACAAATCACTTTGAAACTCCTAGAAGTAATTTCATGTAGTTATTTTGAAATCTTATGCTATTGCCATCTGTCTTATAATGTTGCTTTCAGAATATTTTCATCTATATTTATAAGCCCATTGATTTGTACTTTATTTTACTGTATGAAAACCTCCCTGTGCTTCTAATAATTTTTGCATTAGATAAAGCAATATTCTTTGAACACAAGTTTCATTGCTACATGTTTTGATAAATTATAACGCCTATTCATATGAACGGTCCATCTTAATCTCATTTTTTTCCCTGAATAGTACTTATTCCGATCTTAGTAATGTTATCCATGAGTTTTATTATTTATTATTTATTTATATTAATTTTTTAAATGTTTATTTTTTAGAGAGACAGACATAGAGTGAGAGCAGGGAAGGACAGAGAGAGAGGGAGACACAGAATCTGAAGCAGGCTAGCAGATAAAGGGCTAGTATCCAAAATCTATAAGGACCTCACCAAGCTCCACACCCAAAAAACAAATAATTCGGTGAAGAAATGGGCAGAAGACATGAACTGACACTTCTCTAAAGAGGACATCCAGATGGCCAACAGACACATGAAACAATGCTCAGCATCCCTCCTCATCAGGGAAATACAAATCAAAACCACAGTGAGATACCACCTCACACCAGTCAGAGTGGCGAAAATGAACAAATCAGGAGACTCTAGATGCTGGTGAGGATGTGGAGAAACGGGCACCCTCCTACACTGTTGGTTGGAATGTAAACTGGTGCAGCCCCTCTGGAAAACAGTGTGGAGGTTCCTCAAAAAATTAACAGTAGAACTCCCCTATGACCCAGCAATAACACTGCTAGGAATTTACCCAAGGGATACAGGAGTGCTGATGCATAGTGGCATATGTAACCCCATGTTCATAGCAGGACTCTCAATAATAGCCAAATCATGAAAAGAGCCTAAGCGTCCATCAACAGACGAATGGATCAAGAAGATATGGTTTATCTACACAATGGAATACCACCTGGCAATGAGAAAGAATGACATTCTGGCCATTTGTAGCAACATGAATGGAACTTGAGGGTGTTATACTGAGTGAAATAAGGCAAAGAAAACAGACACCATATGTTTGCACGTATAGGTGGATTAGGAGGAACTTAACAGAGGACCATGGGGGAGGAGAAGGGGGGAAATAGTGGGGGAGAGGGAGGGAGGCAAACCATGAGAGACTCTTGAATGCTGAGAACAAACTGAGGCTGATGGGAGTGGGGAGAGGGGAAGGGGCGTGATGGACATGGAGGAGGGCACTTGTGGGGATGAGCACTGGGTGTTATATGTAAACCAGCTTGACAATAAACTAAGGAAAAAAAATAAAGAAGCAGGAAACATTTCACTTAAATATGACTTATAATGAAAGGCGATGAATTAGTTGATAGTAGGAGAAACAGGAAGACACAGAGAGAACAGAAATTGAGATAGCAACCAAGTCACATGAAAGTTGTGCTTTCAAGTGTCTACCAGCCTGCTGCTCTCAGAGATGCAGTTCCATCCTCATGAGATCTCTCTCAGCGGCAGAGGGTCCCCGGACTGAGGTACACCTGTGACAATCATACTGTCTGATGTTTGGGGGAAGATGAATGGGGTCTTAATCATCAAACCACACATACTTTTGAAGGTGAGAAAATAGAACAGCGTTATATATTTTATGGGAAAAAAATGTCTCAACTTTTTTTTACTCTCTTTGATGCACTTAAAATTATAGGGAGAGGTATAGGATTTTTTTGTTCTGAAATATTCGTGAAAGTCATTAGCAGAGTGAGTGATGTCCTCCTCATGATTAAGAATGACACAGGGGCGCCTGGGTGCCTTAGTCGGTTAAGCGTCCGACTTTTGCTTAGGTCATGATCTCGCGGTTCGTGGGTTCGAGCCCCGCTTCCGGCTCTGTGCTGACTGCCAGCTCAGAGCCTGGGGCCTGTTTCAGAGTCTGTCACTCCCTCTCTCTCTTTGACCCTCCCCTGCTCACGCTGTCTCTCTCTCTCTCTCTCTCTCTCTCTCTCTCTCCTAGAAATTAATAAAACATTAAAAAAAATTAAAGAAAAAAAAAAGAGTAACACAGACACATCCCTCACAAAATCGCAGCAGTCAAGTCTTAGAAATGAATTAAAATGAAGTTTTAATAGTTGAGGGGCTTCCCTCTTAATATTTAAGCAGAGCTGTTTTCTCAATATTGTTTGATAAAAGTTTCAGCTTTGTTGTTAGAGGACAAAGCTGTAAGGTGATGGCTGCAATAATTTATCAAGACTGAAGATTCATTAGAAGACCCTGGCCAGATGGAGCATGAGTAAGGAGACATGATAGAATGGAAATTATCTGTTATGAAAAAGTGGAGAAGGAAATGGTGAAGGATTCAGAAAACAGGGATATTAGAATAGATGCTAAGCTGCTATATAAAAAAAGAGAACTCCAAAATACAGGGGCTTACATATGTAGGAATTTATTTCCCGGTCAAGTAACAGTCTAGTGGTGATGGGTCCAGGTTGGTGGGAGCTGCCTGTCTCCAGTTAGTCATTCAAGGACATTTTTTCTTTCATCTTGTTGTTTCTCCAGTCCCTGGGGTGCTGTCCTTGCTAACTACTTGACATTGAATCAAACTAGAAGATAGAGGTCAAGCAAGTTCCCTTTAAGCAAATGATTTAGAAATTGCACCCATTTCTTCCACTCATACTCTTCCACTTTTATTGGTGAAAATTAATCACATGATCACATCTGGCTGCAAAGTTGGCTTAGAAGTGGACCAGCTGAACATCCATGTGCCCACCTAAAATTCTATTATTAGGGAATCAGAAAAGTAAGGGTTTCTGATGACCACTAGTAGTTGGCCTCACCATTCTAACCACTGTACAGGGAGCAGATGGCTTGAAAAGAATGGAAACCCAGGTCAGTGTTTTTTCCCCAAGGCACAAAGCATCTTTGTGGGTTACTGGCTAAAAGGCAAGTCTCTGAAATCCGTCACAATAACACAAATGGTACCTTTCAGTTATTACCTGTTGACATTATTTCCTTTCAACTTTATCCCCAAGGATTCTGTGTGAAAGTACAAAACATTTTCTTTGCCTTTCAAAAAAGGGCAATCTAGATCCTGTCTTTTAATACCCTAAAAGATTAGCCCTGCTCAAAGATATCTTTAAATTCCAGCCTTTTTATTTTTCCCCAGAGCCTTCTCTCCAAGTGCTCTATTGTTTCCCCTTACAAAGGAACACAAAGCAAACTCTCGCCAAAGGGGCCAGGGACTCTTAGTTCTTTCCTTCTGTCAGAACTCCTTGAGTAGCTCAGAAAAACTTAAATAAAGATTAGAATTTATTGGCTTACATAAGTTAAAAGTTTGAAGGACAGACCATAGGTGTACCTTGATCCAGGGGTTCAAATGATGTCTTCAGGATATGGTCTCACCCCATCTATGTCTCTGTATGCTACTTTGCTGAGTTTTGGCTTACTCCTCTGGTAAGTTCCCATTCATCGTGGCCTCCGAAATTTTAGACATTTAGTCTCAGAGTTCCACTGATAGCAGGAAAAGAGAATGTACTCCTTTCTCACCAGCTTAAGCAAAATTACCCAAGATTGTACATCATTGACTTTGATAAGATCACTGTCTCATCTTTGAATTGTTCAATGTGACTGTGGAATTGAACGCTTTCAATGGCCGGGACCACATCACAGGAAAAGGTTAAGTCAACACAAGATAGTAGAAAGGAATATCAGGGTGTTGTCAGCAGAAGGGAGCATGGATGGTGGGACAACAAAACAGCAGGTGCCCAATACCCCATCCATTTGCCTATGGAATTGATGAATGAGAACTAGTCTTAGGATGACTTTCAAATACTTTCCTCTAAGCAAAGATATTTTCTACAGCCCTTTAAACTACTTGGTTTCCCTAAGTCATCCTCTTACCGTGACATACTCCAAATGTTTGTTGTTCTCATGTCTCCATGCCCATTCACCTTGGAGGCGGGCGTATGCTTTCTCACTAGGACCTATCACGAGTTATATCATGCGTTATATCACAGTAATTGCCATCCTGCAATTGTAATTTCTTGTAGTTTTGATTTTATAGCCCACTTGCGTTCCTTTTTTAAAAAATTTTTAATGTTTATTATTTAAAAATTTTTTTAATGTTTTATTTATTTCTGAGAGAGAGAGAGAGAGACAGGGTGAGCAGGGGAGGGTCAGAAAGAGAGGGAGATACAGAATCTAAAGCAGGCTTCAGGCTCTGAGCTGGCAGTCAGCACAGAGCCCAATGCAGGGCTTGAACCCACAAACCGCGAGATCATGACCTGAGCTGAAGTCGGATGCTCAACCAACTGAGCCACTCAGGCGCCCCAGCCTGCTTGCATTCCTGTAACTTCATGCTGTACTTTATATTTCTAATGCAAGTGAATTGCTTTAAAAAAAATCATGACCCACTTTTAAGATAATGGGGGGACACCAAGACTACAGTATTTATACCAAGAGTAATTTGTGAAGGATTTCAGGAAAGAAAATCTCCTTTATTTCTTAAACAGAATAAAAGGTCTCCAAGCTACAGCTTTGATTGGTCCTATTGATAGGTAGTTATACACAATGGCATGTTCTCTAAGGTTTGTAATAGATAAGACATTTGCCACAATCATAGCAAGACCCTGTTCACGTTAATGAAGACTAGGTAGGGAGGAGGGAATGTAGTTTTCTCATTGTTCTCTTGGGACAAGCTAAGTTAGCTGGGGCTTCATGTAGTGTGAGATGGGTGGTCAAGAACACAGACTCAGACTTCTCCCCCCAGGTTGACATCCTACTTCTTCCACTGCCTTTTTGTCCTTAGGTAAGTTACTCGACTTCACTATTCCTCAGTTTCTTTATTATAAAGTGGCAATAATAATAATATTGACTTCACAGAGTTGATGTGGTATTTATACTACTTAATATATATTAAATGTATAGAGTAGTTCAAACTGAACAAGTGATGTGAGAGCCATGGAACTGCACAGCAAGAGCTTTGTGTGCTATTATTATTTAAGTTTTTAAGAATCTTCATCATATCAGTATTCAAGGAACAAACTGAGGGAAGTGTTATTCGGTAGCACGTCCCTTGAAGAGAACAAGCAAAGCAAAATCCGCATTTTCTTTTTATGAATCCTGCCTAAATTATCCACATCTGAGCAAGAAAGTGGGAATGACACACTAATGGAAAAACAGGCTAATAAGACTCCCTTAGTTTCATATTCAAGGGGTGGAATAATTTATGGGAAAACTCTCAAGGCTTCTAAATGCTGCAATCAAATCACTATATGGAGAAAGCTACAAAATCAAATTCCAAACAATGAAAACATCAGTTTCTTAATGGAACAGCTCCAACCATCTGGCATTCATATGTTGTTTGCAGGGGTGGTTATTGTGCAGACATAATGGCCCAATCCCACTTCTAGGCAAGAAGCTTTCATGAAGGAAGTTTACCCTGGCCATTTGTGGCTGGTTAATATTACCAGAAGAGGTTTTTTTTTTTTAACTGTTTCACTGTTAATGTTTCAAATTCAAACTTTTTTCCCCCCAAGAGAACACAGGAAGAAGGAGCTGCAAATATATTTGTAAAGCATAAGAGAATGGGCAGATTTCAACATCCCAGAAATAAATTTTCTTCAAGGCAATTTTTAAAAAGAGGTACCTTCACATAGACCAATGGAATAAAACAGGGAACCCAGAAATGGACCCACAAATGTATGGCCAACTAATCTTTGACAAAGCAGAAAATGGTATCCAATGGAAAAAAAGACTGACTCTTTAGCAAATGGCGCTGGGAGAGCTGGACAGCAACATGCAGAGAATGAAACTGGACCACTTTCCCACACCATACACAAAAATAAACTCAAAATGGATGAAAGACCTAAATGTGAGACAGGAAGCCATCAAAACCCTAGAGGAGAAAACAGGCAAAAACCTCTCTGACCTTAGCCGCAGCAACTTCTTACTTGACAAGTCTCTGAAGGCAAGGGAAATAAAAGCAAAAATGAACTATTGGGACCTCATCAAGATAAAAAGCTTTTGCACTGCAAAGGAAACAATCAACAAAACTAAAAGGCAGCTGGCAAAATGGGAGAAGTTATTTGCAAATGACAGATAAAAGGTTAGTATCCAAAGTCTATAAAGAGCTTAACAAACTCAATACCCCAAAAACAAATAACTCAGTGAAGAAATCGGCAGAAGACATGAGTAGACACTTTTCCAAAGAAGGCATCCTAATTGCCAACAGACACACGAAAAGATGCTCAACATCACTCATCATCAGGGAAATACAAATCAAACCACACTGAGATACCACCTCACACTGGTCAGAGTGGCTAAATTTAACAATTTAGGAAACAACAGATGTTGGTGAGGATGCAGAGAGAGGGGAACTCTCTTGTATTTTTGGTGGAATGCAAACTGTTACAGCTGCTCTGGAAAACAGTGTGGAGGTTCCTTAAAAAATTAAAAATAGAATTACTCTATGAGCCAGCAATAGCACTACTAGGAATTTATCCAAGGGATACAGGAGTGCTGATTCAAAAGGGTGCATGTACCCCAATGTTTATAGCAGCACTTTCAACAATAGCCCCATTTATGGAAAGAGCCCAAATGTCCATCAACTGACGAATGAATAAAGAAGATGTGGTTTATATACACAATGGAGTACTATATGGCAATGAGAAAGAATGAAATTCCTGCCATTTGCAACAATGTGGATGGAATGAGGGTATCATGTTAAATGAAATAAGTCAGTCAGAGAAAGACAGAGATCATATGTTTTCACTCATATGTAGAACTTGAGAAACTTAACAGAAGACCAGAGGGGGAGGGGAGGGGAAAAACAGTTCCAAACAGAGAGGGGGGCAAACCATAAGAGATTCTTTTTTTTTTTTTATTTTTTTATTTATTTATTTATTCATTTTTTTTATTTTTTTAATTTTTAAACCATAAGAGATTCTTAAATACAGAGAACAAACTGAGAGTTGATAGGGGTTGGGGGAGAGGGGAAAATGGGTGATGGGCATGGAGGAGGGCACCTGATGGGGTGAGCACTGGGTATTGTATGTAAGCAATGAATCATGGGAATCTACCCCCAAAACCAAGAGCACATTGTATAGTCTATATGTTAGCTAACTTGACAATAAGTTTGTATTAAAAAAATAAAATAAAATAAAGGTGAGTTGTTACATAGGCTGGATATAATCTTGATAATCAGCTATCTCTTCTAAACAGATTTAAATTAACTACTAAATAATTCTCTTCCTGTACCTTAAAAACTGATTTTGAATAAGACTTGAAAACACTTTTATTTGATTGAACTGTCAATTTTGTTGGCATATCCTCTTCCCCTTTGCTATGGAACTTGCTCTACAGTCAAAGGTTCATTCATTCACTTAAACTTAATTAATCTGACAAGTATTTACTAAGTGCTAGATACTGAGTTAGAAAATCACATTTAATAGAGTATAAAAAGATAGGTTTTTAAGAAATGGGAAGAAGGGGGTGCCTGGGTGGCTTAGTCGGTTAAGCGTCCGACTTTCGCTTAGGTCATGATCTCGCAGTTCGTGGGTTCGAGCCCCGCGTCGGGCTCTGTGCTGACTGCCAGCTCAGAGCCTGGAGACTGTTTCAGCCTGTGACTCCCTCTCTCTCTGACCCTCCCCTGCTCACGCTGTCTCTCTCTCTTTCCTAAAAATAAATAAAACATTAAAAAAAAAATTTAAAAAAAAAAAGAAATGGGAAGAGGTGCATTATGAAAAAGGCAGATTGATATAAAATATTAACAGCATGACAGTTTTTTTAAAATGATGATTAGATGAGATGAAAAAGAAGTTGGAAGACAAAAGGGAAATGTGCAAGAAAGTTTAAATTTCAATGACAATAAAATCTATATTGGAGTGATTAAAGAGAAAAAAATGCTATGGATAATAGGATCAATAATGTGGATTTCTCACATTATAAGCTCTCCTAGGATGGAGGCAGAAAAGGCAAAGAGGTAAAAAATGATAAGAGAGTAAGTGAATGGAGAATAGAGAACAAAGAGCCAAAATGTGGATAAGGCTGTTCCTGAAGGAGACAGAAAAAAACTAAGCAAAGGCGACAATTAACTATGTAGTAGAAGAAAACTTTCCTGAACCTACTTTATAAAGGTTTGCAAGCCTATTTGTAAACCTATTACATGAAGACCTATTTTTGTAGATTTGAAAGGGTTTCTAGGCTACACTGTAGTTCTGTTTTTCTTTATCAAAACTTTAAAAAAGAGTTTATTTATTTATTTTGAGAGACAGTGCACACAAGTGGGGGAAGGGCAGAGAGAGAGAAAGGGAGAGAGAGACTCCCAAGCAGGCTCCAGGCTGTCAGTGTAGAGCCTAATGCAGGGCTTGATCCCAGGAACCATGAGATCATGACCTGAGCTGAAATCAAGAATTGGATGGTTAACCAACTGAGCCACCCAGACTCCATATTTTTCTTTTTTGGAAGAGAACAGAAAACAACCAAAGACATGCAAAGATTATAATATATACTACCTATAAAGCCTTGTTGAGAAATGTAAAAATTAATCCAATGACTGAGTTATGGACCAAGTTGAAAGCATTTAAAAGTTATTATTTAAAGGAAAGAATAATATGAATTAATTAAGCATTGAGAACCAGAAACTAAAGAGAATTACAAAATAAACCCAAAGAAGTCAGTAGGAAGGATTTCACCATAAACAAAACAGTTAATGAGATACCCACTAGAAAATGAAAAGCATTGATAAATAGATCCTAGATCTATTTGAATGTGTGTCAAAAGTAAAAAAAAAAAAAACAAAAAACAAAAAAACCAAAAACGAAAAAACATTAGCAAAGCAAATCATCAAAAAAATAAAATATTAATTTACAGTACTGGATAAGCAAACGGGTAAATACCCTAACAATTCCATTTCAGACAATTTGAAAATCTCAACAAAGTGACTATTACATGGCAATTATTTAAAGATAAGTAGTAACAAAATTTTAAAAAGATGGTAATTGTGGAACATATTTGTTGGAGGTTGAGTTCTCTGGGAAGTAGACACTGGGGCTGAGTTAGGAGTGCAAGGGTTTATTGGGGAGTAACATCTATGAGAGGAAGAGGTAGAGAAGCAGGATGGGACAAAGGGAGCCATCAGACCATGATTAGAAGCAACCAAATTTTTGCAGGCCTGATATGGATCTTGGGAACAAAGATGGACCATTAGGGAAGTCCCAAATTGGATAGAAATGACTAGGCCCTTGTGTCACCCCCTTGCTCAGTCACTGGCCACAGTCCACCATGAGAAGAGCGTACTCTTGGCTCTCATTTTGCTTCTCTGTTGGCTGAAGGGATGCCCCGGGAAGAATGTGACCTCACCTCAAAAGCTACAGAGGACGCCGAAAGTACTAAATGCCGTGGGTTATCTTTACAGGTGGTCAAGGAGTTCTTTCTTGAAACAGATCTGAATGACACATCATCATGTCAGCCATAGTGCACTCTCTACGTGGATCCACTTCTGCAAACTTGTTGAGGTAGCAGGTATCTGGTGGGCCTCTCTTCCTGAAGATAAACTCACAAGAGTGAGGTCAGTGCAAACTATAACCCTTATCATTGAAGTTTGTCTCAGGGCCACAACTGGTACTTAGCTGTTCCCCTAAACCTCTGCTCCCCACCCCTCATACATCCTAAATTCCCCTCACAGTCAGCTAACCTCTTTGCCACACTGAGTAGCTTACCTCATGGTATGACTCAAATCCTCGTTTCTCAGGGGTCTGTGTTCTTGGTAACCACATCCTTCTTTAGCTGCTCTATTTGTCCATTCATAGATGTGACTTGTTGTCTGCTGGTCTCTAGACACAAGGGCCCCAAACTGCCTTGACAGAACCATAGCTTGTAGCTCAACAGGACTTTTGCTGTAAGACTTTTAACCCTGGTAAGAGTACAGAACCTCTACCTTCTAGATTCCAGATTCTGCTATTGTATGGAGAGAAGGATAAAGTCCTGCAGTGAGTCATTGAGAGTGATGGTGAGTGGGGTCACTTCCTATTCTACCCTCTAACTTCTGGGACCCGTGTATTTTTCCTGTTGCTGGCAAAGCATCACATAAAGGTCTCTGATCCAATGCATACACTGCATCCTGATAGATAGTTCCCCATCCTTGCAGGGTACTGTCTCCAAGTTGGTACTTCAGCTGTGTTCTTCAGCAGGCATTCTATCCCTCCACAGGAAGCTTCTGGGTGGGATGATTTGTGATGAGAGCACACAATGCATCTCCTTCACTGTAAATTAAATGCTTTGGTGGAATGTTGTGTGGGATTCCACACCTGTGGATCTGGCATTCCATAACCCCTGGATAGTGATGCTGGTTGAGGTCCTTAGGGCAAAAAAAAAAGTGATGCTATATCCAAGATAGATGTCTATTCCTGTGAAAATGAACCACAAGCCCTTCTAGCATGGAAGAGGCTCAACCTAGTCAACATGCCACTAAGTTACGAGTTGGTCTCCTCAAGAAAGAGTCCATCCTAGGAGCTCAGAGTTCGCCCATGCTTATGTCCAGGCCTGGGGCTTTGAATAGGTATCTGTGGCTGATGGTTTGGACATTTAGAAGCAGCATCAGAGGGGTGAGCTTTGGTAAGTGGGAGTCTGTACTGTTGTATCCATGCATAGACTCCCTCTCTGTCCTGGTGGCCACTTCATTCATGTGTCTATTGTGCTGTTGATGCTGGCTCAGCATTCCTTCTGGTGGAGAAGTGTGGGAATTCTACCCCTTTCCTCTCCTTTACCAGTTGGAGGAATTATGGAAGTGGGGGGATCATGTTCATTCAAGTTCATCTTGGAATAGATTATGATACTAAATGTAATTTACACTTGCTAAAACCTATCCTTAATGGGTCAGATCCATGCTCTCTAGGTCTAAATTTCTACAAGTCAATGCCAGTCTCTCTCTGGGAAGAAATCCAGTTATGGTGGTTGTTGTTAATCTTTTAGAAACTTAAAGTCCCAGAAATGTTTTTTTTTTTTTAAATATTTTATTTATTTCTAGGAGAGAGAGAGAGAGAGACAGCGTGAGCAGGGAAGGGTCAGAGAGAGGGAGTGACAGACTCTGAAACAGGCTCCAGGCTCTGAGATGGCAGTCAGCACAGAGCCCGATGCGGGACTCGAACCCACGAACCGCGAGATCATGACCTAAGCGAAAGTCGGACTCTTAACCGACTAAGCCACCCAGGTGCCCCAGAAATGGGTTTTAAAGATAAGTTTCATGTATATTGTTCTAGATACTTTCTTGGATATTAGAGATAAGTTAGCCTCATCAGAAAATTCTATGAAGGCTCAGTTGCTATTGCTTTCTTCCTGCTGATCATATTGCATCTTCCCAAGAGTTTTAAAGTGTTCTGTTACTATTTCAAACTCCTTATGGCTCATCCATATTGTGCAAATTAGCAGTGACTTCTGCAAGGTTACCTCTTGTCTGCATACTAATCGTCCCAAGGCTGTGGCCACATCTTCTATACAAATTGGTTCCTATTCTAAGGTTTATAATCTTTCCATGGTGCCTGCATGAGGTGGCAAAGGTTCTTAGCAGTCATAAATAAGAGCTCCAACTTTAGTAGGTGTTATGGGCTGAACTGTGTCTCTCCAAAATTTGTAAGTAGAAGTATTAACCCACGGTACCTCAGGGTGTGACTGTGTTCGGAGATGGGGCCTTTAAAGAGATAATATAGGTGAAATGAGATTCATATGGGTGGGTACTGGTCCCATGGGACTGGCGTCCTCATAAGGGGATTAGGACACACACACACACACACTGACTGAGGGGAGACCAAGTGAAGACATATGGAAAAAAACTGTCATCTGCAAGCCTAGGAAAAGAGACCTCAGAAGAAACAGCTCCACCCACACTTTGATCTTGGACTTCTAGCCTCCAGATCAGTGGAATAATACATTTCTGTTCTTTAAGCCACCCAGTCTGTAGTAATTTGTTCTGGCACCTCTAGCAAACCATTGAGTCTCAGTCAATGAACTTAGATATCCCAGGAATATTCTTCTATATTTCTGATTAAATTCTTACTCTAGATCTCCCATTCCTCTGAGTTGGTGGGACAACATGTGCTCAGTTCTTTTGGGGTTTTTATCCATTCTTAGGGAGCTAATTAGACACACCTATCCAGCTTGGTCATCCTTTCAGAGTTCTGTACAATGTCCATATGTGGGAAGGGCTCATCTATCATTGGTCCCTAGAGCTTGCCTCAAAGACTTCCTTCGTCTAAGTTCCCTGTTGCCATGCCACCCATGAGACATGAGCATATGCTACTAAGCTGTTTTAGGTCCCATCTACCTAAACACACCTTGAAGTCTTTTCTTCTCCAGGGTCTTGCTTGGATCAATTGGTAGGAAGAAGGGCAGAAGTGCCCTCTGTTCTTGGGATAGACAAAGCTTTCTTGGTTGTTCTTCTGCTGCAAGAGTATTCTTTTTCTTTCAGGTCCATACATACTACTCTGCCCTGTAAATCCTTTGATCCTAAGAGCTTAGACTTTCTGCAAATATTTTTGGCTCTTTTGTTCTCTGTTTTGCCACACACTTGCCAGGGCAATGAGCACAGAGCATATGACTATTCAACAATGAGAGAGGAGAGTGGAAACACAGGGATAAGAAAATATCAATAAAAATCTTAAAATGTAGTCCTGTCATATAATTAGTATATCCCACTAAGAGCAGAAGAAATTATATACTATTGATTATAGAAATGTTTTATGGTTACATAGAATTAGAATACTAGCTGCAGAAAATCATAGGATTTATACCTAGAAATAATCTATTGACTTATTATAATTTTTATCAGGGTATGTTTGCTGTGTTCTTGGTTTTACATAGGAGTATAGTCATTTTCTGCTCTTAGGTGTAGTAGTGTCTATATGTAATCACAACAGTAGCTCCCAAAGGGTGTGCTGGCTGAGCATTATTTCATGTATTTTTTTAGGAATTTTTTTATTGTTTATTATTAACTTTTGAGACAGAGAGAGACAGAGTGTGAGTGGGAGAGGGGCAGAGAGAGCGGGAGACACAGAATCCAAAGCAGGCTCCAGGCTCTGAGCTGTTAGCACAGAGCCGACGCGGGGCTCGAACTCAAGAACCACGAGATCATGTCCTGGGTTGAAGTCAGATGCTTAATCGACTGAGCCACCTAGGTGCCCCAGGAATATTAATGTGTGGATAGATCCAAATAGTTTCACTTGCATTTAAAAACATGTTATTTAGGCATAATTTACAAACAATGAGCTATAGCAATCTTAAACGTTCAGTTCAGTGAGTCTGGCCAATTATATACACCAGTGTTACCACCACACAAAGCAAAGCAAGATATAGAACATTTCCTTCACCTAAGGAATTCGGTCAATTTCTATTCCCTAGGCAATCATTGTTCTATTTCTAACATTATAAATTAGTTTTGCCTATGCTAGAACTTCACAGAAATGAAATCAGAGAATATACACTGTTTTGTGTGTGCCATCTTTTGTTTAGCATGTTTTGGAGGTTCACTATATTTTTGTGTATATCAGGAGTTTGTTCCTGATGTCGCTGACCCATCTTGCATTCATGTCCATTTTTTTAAACCTTTGGAATTTACCCTGTCTCTGCTTCTGGCAGAGTATATGTCGGCAGAGCCATTCAGTTAAATGTGATCAGGGCCTAAAGAAGCAAAGTTTGTACAAAGGCATAACATCTCTAACTTGCCTACTTTTGATGAGTGCCCATTCCAGAAGGCAGTATATTAGAATTTTGTTTTTTCTTAGAACAGTCCACAACTTAGGTGTCATTGAACCCCTGAGCTTACAGTCAAAATGTGTGTGAGTGTATATATTTGGTAGGCCAAGGTAACTGATAGATTCCCAACATTTATTGGTGGAAAGAACACAAAATTTCTTTTTTGGGTAAAAGTCCATAGAGGGTGTTCACATCAGTAGATAGACTCTCTTTCATATGGACGCTAAGGTGTCAGGACTTTTGGCTGCCTGTCATCTTCAACCCATGGTTTCCAAAGTTGGTGTGGGCATCGCTGTCCCAGGCAACCAAAAGGGACAGAGACCATAATGAAGCACGTGTGAGAGAATTTTATAGGTAGTCCTAGACTGGGCAGACGTTACTTATGCTCAGATTCTATTGGAGAGAACTTAGCTACATGGCCTCAACTACCTATAAGAGAGGCTGGGAAATCTAGTCTAGCTGGTGCCCAAGAAGGCAAGAAAGGATATTGTAGTCAGAGGCCTCTGCTACAATAGGTATTCTCTACATTTATCTGTAGAGCAGTTCATAGCTTTGATTAGGTTCTGAAAGGGATCAAATCCAAAAATGTTTCTGACGTTCCTGTACCACTAGTACTGCTATTTTTACCTTGTTCTCGAAGGTATAGTAGGTAATGAGGTCAAAACAATAGAAGCGACAAAATACACACAACTTAGGAAAACTCCCTGCTCCACTTTTGCAAAAGGTGGCCCAGTACTGTTTGCATTCCTTGGAATACTCATTCCAGGGCTTGAGGCAGATATCATGTCAACCACCAGAACTCACAAGAATCCAGCATATTAGAATCAGTCATATTGTTTTTTGAAAGAAAGGAGCAGACTATGATTTGTGCTTTTGTACCTTGTGTAAGAAATTCTTCTCTGCTCTGAAATGAGGAAGATGGTCTAAAAATACAAGGTTTTGTTTTGCTTTTAAAATCAGTAAGAAGTTATTTTTGTTCACAGTGTGAGGTGGGGATTCCATTTAAAAGATATATAGTGTGCTAATTATCTCAGCATCATTAACTAAACAGAATACCTTTGATTTACTAATTTGCATTGACTTACGTCATTTGTATGAATGGTTCTATTTCTGAACCTACTATTCTCTTTCACTAGATTATTGGGTGAGATGATAGGCCTCGCAGGTCTATGTGGTTCTGTTTCTGAACTTGCTTTTCTTGTTCATTAGATTATTTGCCAATCACTACACCAATACCACATCATAACAACTGGCGACGTTTTTGATATCTGAAGGGAAAATTTCCCCTCCTTATGCTTCTTCAGAACTGTCTTGGTTATTCTTGGCCTCTTCTAATTCCAGATGAATTTTAGAATCACTTTGTCAAGGTCTATGCAAAACCCTATTACAATATGGAGTAGATTGCACTGTGGTCATGGAGTCTTCTCGTCCATGAACATGACCTTATCTCTTCATTTATTTAGGCCTTTTTCTGTTTCAATCAAGTTTTGTATTTTTCTCTATAGATACCAAACCATTTTATGACTTTTTATTCAAGTCACAATAAAGATTTAATGCTATTATGAGACCTTTAAGAATTTATAATCTCTAATGGGCTGTGGCTTCTTTGTATATTGACCTTTTATTCAGTAATGTTGCTAAACTCTCTTATTTGTCCTATTAGTTTATTAGATTGGCTTGAATTTCTTAGTAGGCAATGACATCATCTATAAATTTCTTGTTTTCTAACCCTTGTAGCTTCTAATTTCTCTCTCCTCCCGTATGTGTGTGTGTGTGTGTGTGTGTGTGTGTGTGTGTGTGTGTGTGTGGTATTGGCAAGAAGCTTCAGTACAATGTTGAGTAGAAATGGTAAAATGGGAGAGCTATCCTTGTTTTGTTCTTAACTTTAATATAAAAATGTTTGATGAATTAAAATGAAGAATAATGTTTCTAGAATTAGGTTGTTGGTAGTAACTCTTTATTATGTTTCCTTTCCTAGTTTGCTAAGAATTAAAAAAATGAGTGTAAATTACTTTATATTTTCTAATCATTCTTACATTAGGATATCGATCTGATGTGCTTATGTAGTACATTTTTAAAACACATGCTGAACTGGGTTGGGTAATATTATATGTAAGAATAACATTTTTTAATGCCTTTCAAGATTGGCTAATAATTTTCCTTTCTATGTTCTTTTCTGACTTGGGTATCAAGATTTTATTAGCTCATAAGATCACTGAGATGCTTTCCTTCATTTTGTATTCATTGAAACCATTTGTATAGAGATTGTCTGTAAAGATTTCATAAACCTTTCCCACTAAATCTTCGAGCTTTTTTATAGGTAGATTTAGAAATGGTAATTCAGTTTATTTAATTATTATAAATATATTTATGTTTTATTTTATTTATTTAATGTTTATTTATTTTTGAGAGAGAAAGAGAGCAGGGGAGGAGCAGAGAGAAAGGGAGACACAGAATGTAAAGCAGGCTCCAGGCTCTGAGCTGTCAGCACAGAGCGCAACCCTGGGCTGGAACTCACAGACCTCAAGGTGATGACCTGAGTTGAAGGAAGATGCTTAACTGATTGAGCCACCCAGGCATCCCTCTATTCATATTTAAGAATTTTTTAATCAATAATTTCTGTAATTTATATTTTACTAAAAATATTTATTTTAGTGAAGCTTCTAATGCTCAGAATAGTCTTAGTATTAAAATTCTACTGAAACTATCATCATAATCTCAGTCAGCCTCTTGTTTTTCTCTTTTTTTCTCCACTGTCAGTTTTACTAGCAATTTACCTATTTTGGTTTTATGATCCTTTCTATTATTTGTATATAATCTATTGTTAGCTCTGAAAGTATACATGTAACACATACACATATATTTTTCTTCTTCATTTTCTTCTTTTTCTCCCTTTGTTTTCTATCAAAGCCTTTGTATTTGGGTGAGGAAGACTTCAGGAAAGGATTTGCTTGTCCTTGATCTACTTCGGACTACCCAGATGATTTGTGCAGAAATGTGTGATAAGAAGCAGGTGAGCACAGAGATCTCCATTGAGGCTTTTCATTTTGTTGAAGGGGTGTCCTCATAGATGGCTGCTACCTGCACAATCCCAACTTCTACTTCCCATTCCTGGGGGCTCCTGATGCTACTTCTACCCTCAAAAGTGTTAGTTTTTATTTTATTTTATTTTGTCCTAACTTGGGTTGCCTCACCCACCTCTGCTACTGGCCTTTTAAAATAGAAAGGTTTCGGGGTGCCTGGGTGGCTCAGTCAGTTGGGCGGCTGACTTCAGCTCAGGTCATGATCTCACGGTTCGTGGGTTCGAGACCTGCGTTGGGCTCTGTGCTGACCGCTCAGAGCCTGGAGCCTGTTTCAGATTCTGTGTCTCCCTCTCTCTCTGACCCTCCCCTGCTCATGCTGTCTCTATCTCTCTCTCAGAAATAAATAAAAAATAAAATAGAAAGGTTTCCTAAGGAGAATGCTTTCTTTCTAGCCAAAGGAAAACACCAGAAAGGCACAAATACCCCATTTTAAGAAGGAAGAAACCTATGCCCTGGAGGCACCTGAGAAACTTTCCCAAGCAGGCTGCATTCTCTCAGGGTATTGTTTCACCAAAATATATTTTTTGAGTCAGTATCTACATTAATAGATGGGAGGGAAAGTTTCCAACAGATCTTTTTGTTGATAGTTTTGATTACTGTCTTGTAGAAAATTTCAAAGGCTCTTTGCCAGACAGAAGGGAACATGGGGAGGCAGAGAACTGGCATGACCAGCAAACCCTTCTGAACAAATCATAGAGCCAAAAGCAGCGACAGCCAATTTTTCCTTCCTAAACGCTTCGTAAATTATAGCCCTTGGACCACTCGCTAGATAATATCAGTAACCTAACGAAGTCTATAATATTCTTTAAGATATTAATGTAAACTATACTGGAAATATTCCTCATTATGATTCTCTTCATTTTGTTGAAAATATTGCTTTCTCACATTTGACAGCACCAGCTGTCTTTGAGTCTTTGGCTCTGCTGAAGTCATTTGAAGAAACAAATCCAGAGAAACACTGCTTGGCAGGGAATAAGAGAGAAAGGTTAAGGCAGAAAGTATTTGGATGACTATCCAAGAAAGGGAATAGCCTGATGGTAAGAGAGCCACATACAGGTAAAAACCATTGAAGAAAGTATTTCAAGGTATCCTTCATCTCTATTGAAACAACATCATCCATTTTAATGTTTTAAGAAGCCGGTTCAAATATATTTATTATCTTACCTTGATATAGACAACTTGGAACTCAATAAAATAGAGCATACTGGTATTATTATCCCATTTTACAGGCGAGCAAACTGGCTTATTTGGAACACAGTACTAGTTTTGAAGAATTAATCTCTGTGCTGAACTCAATTCTGCCTTGGATTTCATTTCCTCTCTCCTTTTACACTGGGCATGCAACCTACATTTGATCTGAAAGTGCTTGTCCTAAAGCTGGCTGTAGAGCAATTTCATTCTGACAGGTCCACACTTGTCAGAAAGACTGGTCTGTCTAGGCTGACCTTGAATTTTGTTCTCCGTTTCATGTTAGGCCACAGTAGACCATATAAAGAGGGAATAAAGTGTTGTACAGCAAATAACTTAGAACTCTTGAATACATGGGTCTTGGTGTGGACAGAATTCCCCATCTGATGTTAGAAAGGACCAGAGTAGTTAAGGCAGTTAATATATAATCAAGGCAGAAGCAGCAATATTCCTTAAGATGGTAAGAGATAAAAATCAACGTACTTGAAAATATTCAAGCTGAGTGGTAGGCAAGGAACTCATTGGCACTTTGCTTTTGATTAAAGGAGGGTCTAGACGTTGCAATAATTTTAAAATTAAGTAATCTAATAATGTTTACTGATAAAGCTAATACTTTAAAAATATAAAATATTCTTTTCACTAGATAGTAAAGTTTTGGCAATGAGAAACCTAGTAGTGAATAAAAAGTGTGTAGTAAGGAGACAGGAAAATTAGCTAAGTGATTCTCTTTTTCTTTTTAAAATATTTTAATGTTTATTATTTATTTTTGAGAGAGAGAGAGAGACAGAGCGTGAGCGGGGGAGGGGCAGAAAGAGAGAAGAGGCACAAAATCCAAAGCAGGTTCCAGGCTCCAGGCTCCGAGCTGTCAGTGCAGAGCCCTACGGGGCTGGAACCCACAAGCAGCAAGATCATGACCTGAGCTGAAGTCCGAAGCTTAACCGACTGAGCCACCCAGGTGCCTCACCTAAGTGATTTGCTGAGTTGGGTAGAGCTGTGATTGAAAACAAAAGCTTTTAGAGCATGTATTCTTCTCTTCTTATCAATATATACTTTGCATTAGATTTTATAGTGGATATTGTCCTACTTGTCCAATAAAATATTTTTTAGAGTTTAAGATCAACACCTCTCATCATTTGTGAGATACGAGTATGTATACGCATTTCTGCACTCTACGTGAACACATTAGCACTGTGCATGCATTAACATTTCTAATTTTTTCACATTCTAAGTGGATTATTGTAAAATAAATCACAAATTGGTAGGAAAGGAGAGAAAGAATTGTTCAAAGTTGATTTTTTAAAAACGGAGGTGACTGACTCAGTCGGTGGAGCCTATGATTCTTGATCTGGGGTTGTAGGTTCAATCCCCACTTGAGTGTAGAGATTACTTAAAAAAAAAAAAGATCTTAAAAAAAGGGCTTGTGTGGGGCGCCTGGGTGGCTCAGTTGGTTAAGTGTCCGACTTAGGCTCAGGTCATGATCTCACGGTAGGTGGGTTCGAGCCCCGCGGTAGGTGGGTTCGAGCCCGTCGTCGGGCTCTGTGCTGACAGCTCAGAGCCTGGAGCCTGCTTCAGATTCTGTGTCTCCCTCTCTCTCTGCCCCTCCCCTGCTCGCTCTCTGTCTCTGTCTCTCAAAATAAAATAAAGACATTAAAAACAAAAGGTGTGTGTGTGGGGGGGGGAGGGCGAGTATTTGATAATGTTTAAAAAGAACCCGCTTCGGGTAGTAATTGACTAGCAGACAGGTCCTGAGCATCCTCTGAACACAAGTCGAACACAGTCAAGGTCATAAGCAGTCACGGGCAGGAGATGGTCAGGTTCTCTTCCAAGGATACCTAACTGGAAGCTTGAAAGGTTTCCATCTCTTACAAGAAGTCTCCTCCCCGCCCCACTGCGGTTTAAAGGGACCTCTTCTTTCTGAGAAGCCCGAGATTACCGAGTAACTACCACCAGCGCAGCCCCCACCCCCACCCCCTCATCGCTGTTCTGCGATTCATTCTCAGAGATAGTCATCGTCCGGCCGAGTGAGTCCCCTGCCCTATTAGCTTTCTTGGTCTCCTAAGTACTGTTCCAGGCAACAGCTCACTCAGCTTTTACCCCTAAACAGCTACTTTTGATGTGTGGCGGCTTTAGCCGCGGATCGACAGGCAGAGAATTGCCGAAACTCCGGAAATCCTGGGAAGCCAAGGGTGGGAAGTGGAGGTGGGTAGGGGGTGGCGCGGTTGGAAAGCCCCCGATGGAGCGGGCGTGTCTATAGGACCTGACAGCGAACCTCTGTGGCTGCCGCTTTCCTGAGAACGATCCCCGGGCCTTACCTAGTCCAGCGCGGCTCCCGCCCACACCTCCAGGTGTGCATTCCCCGCCCGTAATTACGCTCCTAAAACTGATAGTTTGCACTTGCAAAGTTTCACTGGGAAAGCGGAAGAGAAATGTATAATCCTGGCTCTGGAGACCTCGGGGAGCACAGTCACGCTTGTTTGGTCTGCAGACCTAGTCCATCGAAAACTCAGAAACAGCAACGTGTGCACCTTTCTAGCAGAAAAGCCGGCCCTTGGTTCTTTGCAGCCTCCAGTTACAGGCTGTGCTGGGAGAAACTTTGTGTCTCCTGCAAAGTTTAGAAACTGAGCTACCAGAGAGAGGCCATACGGCAGGGGTTTTGCGGGCCCCGATGTTTTGCTGAGCTTTTCAAGTGGGAAGAGTAGAGCGACAAAATGAAAATGCACCGTGTGGGGGAGTCCACCCAGGCCAGCAGGCTGGGGGGCGCTGAGGTGAGCGCGCGAGGGGTGAGCATCGGAGCCCGCGCCGCGGGTCTCCCGCCGGGGGTGGGTAGCACGGGGCTGCGCGCGGCGGCTGAGGTCGGGGTGGGAGGCTTCGGTGCCCCCCCGCCCCCGGCCCGCCTCGGGGAAGGGCAGGGCAGTGAGGGAGGGAGGAAGGAGCGCCGGGGGCGGGGGGCCGGGGGCGTCACCCCAGGTGAGGGAAATGAGCTAGGGGGAGCGAGGAGGAGGGAGTCGGGGGCGCGGGAGCTGCTGACTTGTGCTACGTGGAGCGAAAAGAAAGGAAAGAAAGGCGGAGGAAGAGAGGAGGCCGGCGAGCGCGCCGCAGCTTCGGCCCTCCCTCGGCGCCCCCTCCCCCGCCGCCCCGGCCCGCGCGCCAAAGCGCGAGCAGTCGGCGCGAGCCCGCGGCTGGCGCTCCCCGGGCTGCGACTCTCCCCCGTCCGCTGAGCAGCGCTGCGCGGATCTCGGGCGGCCTGGGCCCCGGCGCCTCGGAGCCCTCCCCGGCTTCCCCGCGGGGTGGGCGCAGGGGGCGGCCCGGTGCCGGGCGCGGGCGGCGGGGAGCTACCGCGCTGCTGGAGGCCAGCCCGGGGGCGGCGGCCGGCGCAGGTAAAGGGGCGGGCGCGGCGCGGGGGACGGCGCCCCCTGGGCGCCGAGCCAGCGGCCGCCGAGTCGCCCGAGCCGCCACACGGCGCGCTCGGCTCGCGCCGTCCCGGGGCGGACGGGCTTTGTGGCTGCGCGTGCGAGTGTGCGAGCGAGTGTGAGTGCGCGCGCGCGCTCGCCGTGTGGGCTGTGGGTGGGCGTGCGCGCTTGCGGGCCGGCCTGCAGGAGGCGAGGCTCCCCCGGTCTCCCCGGCCAGTTGCCCGAGCCCCGGGAGGGAAGTTGCCGCAGCCGTCCGGGCCGCCGGCCCTTGCGTCCCCCGGCCAGGTCAGTGCGCCCCGGGGCCCGCGCTTTGTGCAGCGTCCCCGGCCCGGACCCGCCCAAGTGACACGTAGGTGGCCTCGGGTTACCTGGGTCTGGGTGGGAGCGCGAGGAGGCTTGCAGGGGAGGGGGGGGCTCGCAGGGACCCCGAAGCCGGGTCCAGGTGGACGTGGACGCCGGGGCTCGCGCGCCCCGCTGGCTTCTCACCAGCTACTTCGTAGTCTCTCCCGGGCTGCGGACTTTAAACTTAGTTTCTGTCCAGCCGCCTAACAAACACGCTTAGCAAGTAACTGGGAAATTGAAGGCAAGGGAGGGACCTGGCTTTGAGTTGGTGGTTTTGAAACCGACAGGCTCGTTTGGTTTGCGTAGGACTAGCTTGTTATGAATGGATTTAAATTTTATTCTCCCCCCACCCCCTTCGCTGCCATTTGGCCTTTGATATGTAAGAGATGACGGCGCCCAGGACTTGTTGCTGCCTTCAGTCTGGGGCCTGAGATTGTTGCTCTCCGCTGCGACTTCTTCTTTTCTTTGCTTTGCTGAAATCTATGGAGTTTTCGTAAATGTGGATTTTTACTGAGTGCTCGCTTGTTAAAGTTTCACTATGAATGTGTTGTTTCTCATCGGAGAAGATGCATATTTGCAAACCTGAATATCGGAAACATGTAACTGCAGCTATTAGAGTAAAATCCTTTATTCCTTCAGGCTCTAACAGTCCGTGTTTTTCCACGTATTTCCATAAGTGTCGTTTGCCCAGCGTAAGCTTAACTGTGAAGCGAGCGGTCTGTGAGTCAAAGCCTGCGATTCTGGTTGAAGGGAGACTACATGAGCAAACCCAAGTTCTCCTAAGGAGCGGGTCCCTTGTCAAAAAGAAGAGTAAGCCCTGGGTGGCTCAGTCAGTTAAGCGTCTGACTTCGGCTCAGATCATGATCTCAGGATTCGTGGGTTCGAGCCCCACGTTGGGTTCTGTGCTGACAGCTTAGAGCCTGTAACCTGCTTTAGATTCTGTGTCTCCCTTTCTCTCTGACCCTCCCCTGCTCGCTCTCTCTCTCTCTCTCTCTCAGAAATAAATAAAAAACATAAAAAAAAGAAGAGTAAGCCCTAAGGGAAAAGGGCGTAGACTGGAGTTATGGCTATTTGGACCCAACTCAATTGCATTGACACACACACACTCAGCCATCCAGTTGTTTGTCCCCTTGGGTCTCTAAATCCGGGCAGGAGTGACCAGATTTACCCCAAATGCAAAAAAGTGTGAATTAGCATTGTAGGTATGTTAAGGCTGTGTTTTCTTGACACTAGTTAACTTGAGGATAAAGAAGCCAAGTAAGGAGGAAAAGAGGTCGTGAGTGGCTGAGAGTCAGGCGCGGAATGAAGAGCCCGGCGGGAGGAGCGGGTTGTCCCATTCCGAGCCCATTTGCAGCTGCGTCCCCTCGTGGTCCCACCTCAGCCAGTCAGGTCAGCTTGTCCTTCATCTCGGAGTCCTCATCTGGAAAATGGAAGGATATGATGATCTTTGCTGTTCTTTCCAGCCTCCCCAAGTAATTAGAAACCGGTGGTTGCTTATCCCGTGTTAGAACCATAGGAAAAGAGTAGAGGGAAGTAGAGTCAGTTATTGCAGGAGGGAGGTGAGAGGGCAAGAAGACTAGAAGGTACAAAATCTCCTCCAAGTTGGAGGTGCTTGGAGAGGGAAGAGCCTTGACCTGGGGGTTGATTTTCCTTTATTTTTTCTTTCCTTCTCCAAAAGGGCATCCACAGTACTCTCCCAGCCCCCCCCGTCAACCTTCCATTATCCTTTGAAAGTGAGTGAACCTGCTTAGCCTTAAAACTGATGTGAAGGTCAGTGTGATGGCTGTAGTCCAGCCGGACCGACTGCCTATTTACATCATTGTTTCTAGGTCAGCAGCAGCCCGGTGCTGTGACACCCAAGGATCTCAGTATCCCTGTGAATGATGGGGGAAAATTCATAGAGGGGAACTTCCGGGGCAGCCCTTTCAACAACTTGCATTTTGAAGCTCCTGGTTTTGCTTGAAGTTAATATTTACCAAATGGTAATTTCATTTTCTTTAAAAAAATTTTTTAATGTTTTATTTATTGTTGAGAGAGAGAGAGAGAGAGAGAGAGAGAGAGAGACAGCATGAGCAGGGGAGGGTCAGAGAGAGAGGGAGATACAAAATCTGAAGGAGGCCCTAGGCTCTGAGCTAGCTGTCAGCACAAAGCCCGATGTGGGGCTCGAACCCATGAACCATGAGATCATGACCTGAGCCGAAGTTGGACGCTTAACTGACTGAGCCACCCAGGTGCCCCCATTTTAAAAAATTATACCATAGACTTTTCAAGGATTGAATCTGTTCTGTTAGACTTATTGGAAAATTCAAAGAAAGTAAAACTCTCACTTGCTAAGTCTTTTTGATACATGATGGCATTCAGTCTGAAGTTAGTGATTTTTAGGGCCAAGAATCTTATTTCAAATGCTTAGTAAGGAAAGTTGCAATCTGGGCAGAATACACTGTATCGTTTTCCCTGGGAAGCCCCAAGGGTTCAACAAATAGCAAGACTTGAAATTTGGTTTGAGGTCAAGATTTTAATGTCTGCTTAATGTGTGGCTTGTCTTCCTCGTCTTTAGTGTTTTTGGGACCCATATTCGTACACACTTGAGGAACATGATTTATTTTAAAAGTGAAGTGTGATGTAATAAAACTGGGAACATAAGCTGTTGGTTTAAAGTCTGAAAGTTCGCTCTGGCCTTGTTAAGTGAGCATGATACTACTAGGTTTCTTATTTTTACATATCCTGTTACCCCATCTCCGCCCCCGCCATCCCTCTTGCATTATTTTTGAAATATCTCATGGAGAACTATTATGAATGTCTTAGGAAGTTGGGAAAAAAGGAGGAAATTTTAATTGAATAAGCAATGACTGAATTCCTTCTATAGTGGCAGACACAAAGATGATGAAAAGGAAAGAGCTAGAAAGAGCTGTGGTGCAGAGGAAAAACATGTAGCTAATTCCAACATGTAGTAGCTGGATTGTATGACCAGGTGGCATCCCTTTAGGATGCTAGAGAATGGAAGACTAACTTCTGACTCTGGGGAAGCCTTCACAGGAGGGCCTTGAAGGATGAAAATGATACATCTCTTAAAAGATGAATGGTAGAGAGTGAAGATGTAGTTGGAGTCTGGGGTAATGAAGGTTGGAAAGGTACCAGGTGGTAAGTTGGGTGGGGGGGAGAACCTTGGATGTTATTTTAAGAATTGTGCCTCATGGGGATGGGAAGGGCTAAGTATTAACCCCTCTAAATGCAGGAATCCAGTGAGTGACACCTATTGGAGCATTGTGAGGGGTGGGGTGTTTCAAAGGGATGAGCTTTTATTCCTTTCCATTTTCACAAAAAGTTTATTTATTTTGAGAGAGACACAGACAGCACAAATGGGGGAAGGACAGAGAGAGAGAGAGAGAGAGAGAGAGCGAGCACGTGAGAGAGAATTCCAAGCAGGCTCCACGCTTGCCAGTGCAGAGCCTGATGTGGGGATTGAACCCATGAAACTGAGATCATGACCTGAGCTGAAATCAAGAGTCGGTCGCTTACTCGACTGAGCCATCCAGGCACCTCTATTTCTTTCCATTTTGTTGTAACTCATGGCTAGTGAATTTCAGGGTGCTGCTGCCAGTTTACCCAGATTATAGAAAAATTATAGAGTAAACGATATGCAGTTTCTTCCTCCATAGTCCTGCCAAACTGATAGTGTGTCTTTCGAGAAATTTAATTTAGGAAAAATTAATGATGCTGGGAGGCCCTTTGAGCATGTGACTTAAAATTGCTCTCCAGGCACCAAGCTGACCAAGAAAGCATTTTGTTTTGTTTAGGGAAGGGCCTGCTAGTTAATGCTAATTTAAACATGACTCTAATGGCAACCAACATTCTTGACCCTGTTTATGTTATACATAGTATTTAACGACAGTGGTTGAATATTTGTAGCACAGAAGAGAGAGTTATTCCTAGTTTCCAAATGGGCTAACGCTGTTGTAAAGGGTCAGAGGGGATGACACAGGAGGAAGGGCGGGAGAGAGCGGCACTCTGGGTACCACAGTGAAGCCTGACACAAGTCTTGAAATATAATTCCAGTAGAAGTAGCTTAATGGTGTAGACGATACTTCTTTGAGAACCTCCTTGTCTGATCATCCGTTTTTGTCTCCCCGTGACTCTCTAGAGCTAAGGTGTCTAGTTCATTACTTCTCTGGATAGGTAGAATCTCCATGGGATCCATTTGAGAGACAGGCATTCTGTGGATTTCTTCTCACACCACAGTAGCCTCGTTTGGCAGGTGGGGATGGGTGGCTTTTCAGCTGTGTGTCTAAGGTGGAGCTGGTTTGGGCAAGTCTTCTAATTGCCTTGAGTCTGGAGATGCTGGCCTGCCCAGGAGCCTTACTAAAAGGAGATTCGGTCAGCTGCTTTTTTACTGTCTTTGAATAGAATTTGAATGAATGATTCTCCACCTGTTTGTTTTACCTTTTGTAAGGCAGCTTGAGTTTGGCATGTTTAATTCATTCATTTGAAGGAGTCCAAGATTAGTATACTTCATTTCTTAGAAGAGTACTTTTTTTGTTTCTTTGGTTTTCAGGGAGGGAAGAGGGAAGGGGTGGTTGGTGACTGTGATTTTATTTAAATGCCCTGGGTTCCCCCCCCCCCCCCGGCAGGGTTAGTACGGTTTCAAAATCATGTTGCTGTTATTGCTGACTTTTGGGAATGGGGCAAGGAAAATTATCTTAATGCTTTGATGTTAGCTCCTGTTACCTGATCAGTGCGATGGAAACTTTAACCTTGAAGTTCATGTGAAATTCAAATTTCTTTCAGAAATGAAAGAGGACTGTTTTACTGTGTGCATGGATTCAGGTTGTAATTTATTTTATTTTTATCGTACTGTTTTTAAAAAGTGCTATAATGACAGGGCAGACTCTCAGCTTTAGTCCAGAGCTAAAAAAACCGTGTACAAGCCTGAATGAGGTGGATCACGCTGTGTTTGTTGTATATATATGGAGATAAGGGAAAATAACTTCAAAACCAGCCTCTCTCTCTAAAAGAGAAAAAGTTTGACCAATAACACCTGGTCATGGATCTCTTTGGAGGGAAATTTCCATGATGGCCATGATGGGTGCCTGTGCTTTTGAAGGGTTAGGACTCACTATGCAGAGTGCTACTATGGACCATTTCTTTGTAGCAAGTTTGCCTTTATCCATTTTCTTAAATATCGAAACAATGGACTAGATTTGATATGATATAAATATGTTATCCTCAATTTTCTTTAAAAATTTTTTTAATGTTTTTGTTTATTTTTGAGAGAGAGATAGAGACCTCCTGAGCAGGGGAGGGTCAGAGAGAGAGGGAGATACAGAATCTGAAACAGGCTCCAGGCTCCGAGCTAGCTGTCAGCACAGAGCCTGACGCGGGGCTCGAACCCACGAACTGGGAGATCACGACCTGAGCCACAGTCGGACGCTTAACTGACTAAGCCACCGAGGCACCCCTCAGTTTTCTTTCTCCATGTTGAAGTGGTTCTCCTTGACCAATCCCTCCCTAATCTGCCTTTATTCCGAAATTCTGCCCTAATAAAAGGATATTCTTGGCTCTTTGGAAGGAGAAATGATTCAGGGGCAGAGGAGACAAGATCTGTTCAACACTAGCAGCACTTAATTGCCTGCCTGTTATATAATAAGCACTGTGGTAGGTACTCAGTGCTGGGAGCCGGGATAGGACTCCTACCCTCCAGGAGGTACAGACATGTTAACAGATTCAGTGTAAGAAGCGATTCAGTGTAGCAAGTGTGAGGAGTGTGAGGAGTGAGATAAACCCATGGCACTATGGGAGCACCAGACAGGGACACCCGATCGTCAGGGGTGTTTGTGGTGGTGGTCAGGGTCAGGGAAGGCTGCTGGAGCGTTCGGATCTGGAAGGACCCTAGGAGATAAATCAAGAAACCCAAAAGAGGAAAAAAGGGATCAAAATAGAGGGAATCACAGAGCTTTGAATTTACAGATTTGCTGTTGTTGGGTAAGTCATGGTTTCTCTCTTTTTAGATCTATAAAATAGGAATAGGAACTGACATCTGCTAATTCTGGTTTTCATTTTACTTGTTCCTTAATTTAATTTTTTGTTTGTTCATTTATTTGCTCCATATTCAGTAGATTTTTGTTGCATACCTACCATATACTGGGAAATAGAAAAATAAGACATGTATGATTCCTGTTCAGGGAGCTTGCATTCGATTATGTCATTAAAAAAATTTTTTTTAATGTTTGTTTATTTTTGACAGAGAGAGAGAGCGAGTGCATGTGCAAGCTGGGGAGGGGCAGAGAGAGACACAGACTCCCAAGCAGGCTCTAGGCTCCAAGCTGTCAGCACAGACCCTGACGTGGGGCTCAAACTCTCCAACTGCGATATTATGACCTGAGCCAAAGTCGGACACTCAGCCGACTAAGCCACCCAGACACCTCTCAATCATGTTATTTTAATGGAAGTTCTTTTGAAATGCTTCAAATATTGAGCATGTTTGTTGAATTATTCTTCCACTTGAGTCTCAGTAGCTTCAGGTAAGTTAGCTTTCCCTCATCAATGGGAGAAGAAAGAGGTAGAGCCTGGTATTTTTTTATAAACCTGAAATGTTTTGCCAAGATTTACCTGTTTCTGTCAAGTCTAGAGACAGGTGGAGCTATGCCTTATCCATAACCTTGGCCTCTTTCCTTCTTATTTTGGATATTTTCGATTTTGACCCAACCTGTTAGAGTTTCTAGATTTAGTTTGACTTCCTAGAATAATTCAAATCTAGCGCTCATTCAGTAGTCAGACTTATTTTGAGGTCACGTGATCATGGTTCTTTCTTGTTAATGCATTTTACTTATTTAAATCAGCGAGGGAACAAACACAGTAGGAAGTGTTCTAACCAGAAGAAGGGTGCTGCCTTCATTTATAAAAAGAACTGGGTTTTGGAATGATGCGGATGGTATAGGTGTGTTTAAAGTAAATGCAGCAACCTCTCTCTGCCCCTTTAACCTTACCCATGTGATGTAGCTCCTTTGCCAACAATTTGTTACAGAGCCTTCCATAAGAGTTGCTTGTACAAAGCTCCCAATATGTTTGTGTGTGTATGTATCTTTGTGTGTGCAGGTATGTTTGTATATACCCAGATACCTGTTTGTACGTGTGTATGTGTGCACACACTCGCTCCTGCCTCTGTTCCTCCTAGAGAGTCTCAGTGAGGCTCAGAAGTTTGAAGTCCCCAAAGCACGTGTGGCTCTTCTTGACTCTGAACATGGTATTATTACTCAGGGAAGTTTCTGTCAGAGAGAGATGAATGTCTGGCTCTTATGAACAGGGAACAAGAAAACGATTTCCAGCTGCGTGACAAGCAAGACAAGAACTATCCTTGCAGAGAATGTTATTCTCACAAGGACTCATCTGGGTCTTGGGGGCTGGAGGGGAGGGGCATTGTGGAGCACGTGTTCGGCATCTGTGGACCTTTTGTTAGGTGGAAAACAGGGTGTCTGTGGTAGGCCCGTGGTCTACACTGAAACAGAGAGGATAGGTGGAGTCGCTCCCGACAGGCAGGTTTCATCACTCGAGTATGCAGCGAGTCCCCCCTTCCAAGTTGGTGATCAGACGGTGACGCTCTTGCTCAGGGAGCATCACAGCTGAAACAGAATCGCCTTTTGTGAAGGGGCTGCTTGGCCCTCTTGGGCTGTGATTTGTTGGAAGAGGGGTTATTGTCCTGTTAAGAAAATGAGGCATTCATTGTGCGCTCCTCCGTATTTATTGTTCTTCCACACAGAACTGCTTGCTGTCCTTGGAGGAGACACAGAGACCTAAAGGTTCAGAGGCCAGGGCAGGATGACCGGCTTGCACATCCAGCAGAATCTGTTCTCTGGTCACTTTATCTGAGACCCCGTCAATTCAGTTGCATGCACCTTCCGTGGGTAAGTCCCCACGCTCAGCTGAGGGCACTAGAACACACACGTGAGTGCGTGTACATACACACACAAAGCCACCCACCCACCCAAGAAAGTATGGTCCCTGATCTTAAGTAGCTCATCAACATAGCCCTGGAAACTAATCCCTAAGATCAGATAGACAGGGATAAATATTTTAAGCTGTGATTTAAACAAAGTGCATCTGAGTATCTGAGGATGGAGACAGCGTCCAGGATGGGTTGAAGTGGAGGAGGGGGTCGCAGCAGGATCCTGGCCTCGATGAGACGCTCGTTCCGCAGGGAAGAGCAGAAGGCCCGGGCACTGTGTGTGAGTGACAGGTTAGGGTTTGTGGCAGAGAGGTGGTATGCTTTCGGACAACCTTGCAGTGCCAACAGAAGGGTGTAAAGCCATTGGGGACCATTAAAAAAAAAAGAATAAAAGGGCATGTTGATGCCATTAGCAGATGGAGCATGACAGTATGAGGATTCTTCCAGCGAGGCATGTTGGTTTTAGGCAGAGATTTTCAGCGAGTAGTTGGACATTTGAGTTGGAAGCTTAGCTGAGAAGTCAGAGCTTCGCAGTATTGGGGGGTGATTGTTACAGTCAGAGTTAGTAGTCACCAGTGAAATTTATGGGATAAGCTGAAGAGAATTTTTAGAGTGAGAAGAGTAATATATGCTTGTTTTTTTTTAAAGATATAACCCCCTCCCCCATCCTTTATTGAGGCATAATTGACAAACGGAATGGTAAGATATTTAAAGTATATAGTGTGATTTGATACATGTATACCTTGGAAGGGGTCCTCCTCCCATCAATATATTTGATGTTTTAACAAGGACAAGATGTATTTTGATTCTTTAGGCTATTTTTCTTTCTAGTAGGTGATTGAAGTAGACTTCTCGGTTATCAAACATTCATTGAACACTCACCATGGCTTCTCTTTTTTTTTTTTTTTTTGGTTTTCCTTTTTTTTTTTTTTTTTTTTACAAATAGTTTATTGTCAAATTAGTTTCCACATAACACCCAGTGCTCATCCCCACAAGTGTCCTCCTCCATGCCCACCCCCCTCCCCCCACATCCACCAGTCCTCAGTTTTTGTCAGCATTCAAGAGTCTCTCATGGTTTGCCTCTCTCCCTTTCCCCCACCATTTCCACCCTTCTTCTCCCCCTTGGTCCTCTGTTAAGTTCCTCCTAATCCTCCTGTATGTGCACACATATGATATTTGTCCTTCTCTGCCTGACTTATTTCGCTCAGCATAACACCCTCAAGGTCCATCCATGTTGCTACACATGGCCAGATTTCATTGTTTCTCATTGCCATGTAGTATTCCATGGTATAGATAAACCACATCTTCTTGATCCATTCATCTGTTGATGGACACTTAGGCTCTTTCCAGGTTTTAGCTATTGTGGAGAGTGCTGCTATGAACATTGGGGTACATGTGCTCCTATGCATCAACATTTCTGTATCCCTTGGGTAAATTCCTAGCAGTGCTATTGCTGGGTCATAGGGGAGTTCTATTGTTAGTTTCCTTAGGAACCTCCACACTGTTTTCCAGAGGGGCTGTACCAGTTTACATTCCCACCAACAGTGTAGGAGGGTGCCCGTTTCTCCACATCCTCGCCAGCATCTAGAGTTCTCTGATTGGCTCATTTTAGCCACTCTGACTGGCGTGAGGTGGTATCTCAGTGTGGTTTTGATTTGTGTTTCCCTGATGAGGAGCGATGCTGAGCATTGTTTCATGTGTCTGTTGGCCATCTGGATGTCCTCTTTGGAGAAGTGTCTGTTCATCTCTTCTGCCCATTTCTTCACTGGGTTGTTTGTTTTTCGGGCTTGTAGTTTGGTGAGTTCCTTGTAGATTCTGGATATCAACCCTTTATCTGATATGTCATTTGCAACTATCTTTTCCCATTCCGTTTCACCATGGCTTCTCTTGATGGGGTGATACAAAGAGGGTGGAGCTCCAGCTTGATGTTCCTCCGGGAGCATAAAAACTCCTGAAACCATCAATTCCAGAAAGGAAAAGACAGTTCTGAAACTAATTAGAAGATGGGTGGTGGTTTGGGGGCTGAGAGGAATTGCAAAATATAAGTTTAATTTACTGCAGGAATAGCAGCAGTGAAAGTCCTATTACCGTCTTTGCTGCAGTAAAAGATCAGCTGAGAAACTCAGGAAAATTCTGAGAACCCCACTAGCTTAAAGACCAGAAGGAGAAACTCCCAACAGTTTCGTCCTGGGGATTTATAAAATCTGGTCAAGTAAACGTAAGCTTCTGTTGCCTAATTAAGGTGAAAGTAGGATACGCGTAACTCTGCTGTTTTCTTGGTTTAAAAAGGCAAACAAACAAACTTTTCCAATTAACGTATTTCCATTTTATATAATTATGTTCACATGGCTTCTTGCACGTGAGTGAGAACAAAGATAAATTTGTTCTTAGTTGTTTCCTTTCTAGGCCATTATGATTCTCTAAAACTATACTTGTTTCCATTTGATAGTAAAAACAGTGCATGCTCATTTTAGAATTTGGACAGTAGAGGAAACTCATCCATAGGTCTACAGCTCAGGAATAACTTTTTCATCTCAGGGTGCCTGGGTGGCTTGGTCAGTTGAGTGTCCAGCTCTTGATTTTTCTCAGGTCTAGCTCCTGTGAGATCAAGCCCTGTGTGGGGGTTCTGTACTGAGCGTAGAACCTACTTGAGATTCTCTCTCTCTCTGCCCCTCCTGTGCCTGTGAGTGCTCTCTCTCTCTCTCTCTCTCTCAAAAAATAAAATAAAAAAATAACATAAATTTACAAAAATAAAAATCTTAAAAAAAGAGAATAACTTATTCCATTTTGGGAAAGTTTCTTGCAGTTTTTCAAATATTTGATCTTATCAAATATTCAGTAGCATTTTCTGCCATGTATCATAAGTTTACCTGCCATTAACATCTTTCATTTTTAATTTCCAGTGACTCCGTGGTATTCACAATGTTTAATATGTATCGTGTTTAATTATCTCTATCTCTGCTTGCTTCTTGTCTCTCTTTCAAGGGTGTGCACTTCTTTACCATCTTTAGGTGCTGATGCTCCCAGAGCTCTAGGTTTTCTCTAAATAGTCTCCGTGGTTGATCTGATCTACCCAGTGGACTGTGGTTTCGGGCCTTTGCCATGGACAGTCTCTTCTGCCTGGAGTGCTCTGGTCCTCATATCCGTATGCTGTGCTCTCTCCATTCTCTGGTCTCAGCTCAATGTCATCTTCTTAGCGTGGCCTTCCCTAGTTGCTACATTTCAAATAGTATGACCTTTCCTATTTATCGGGCTTGCCTGATATTTTCTTCTCCACTGTATTTTCTTTTGACTTTTTAAATGAGGCAAATTTATATAATTTCCGTTATAGTTACTGCCATGTTCCCAGTGTATAGTGCAGTGCCTTGCATGCAGTAAAACTCCGACTTTCTGAATAAAAATTTTTTGAACTGACATGTTTTGAATTAACTATTAATATATTTACCATCTACTGAGCATGTTATCATACATAAAATATGGTCTTGACTACCCGAGATGTACCGTACAGAAGGAGGCGGCCATGAGTAAGTAACTCCAAGCATGGTGGGAATTTCCGAGAAAAGCAGGGTATCCTGGAAGAGTGTAACAGGGAGACTAGTTTTGGGAGAGTGGGAAGAGTTTCTGCGAGAAAGTGGTATCTATATTGAGGCTGGAAAGATAGTTGAATTAGTTTAGTAAAACTGGGAGCTGAGGATAGAAGAGGAAAGAGATGTTGACAAAGAAAAAGAAGGGCTAATTTATTGGAAGAAAATCAGGAAAATAGGCAAAAATTTGAGCCTCACTTCTTGAATTGGGTTTAGGTCGCTTGTCTTAAATGATGGAATTGCATAAGGGTAGAGACTGATTAACTTTGGCATTTTTGATATGTAGCACTTCATTGTCAGTACTTTTGAATTATCAACAGTATTTGTATAAAGTTTGTCGGTCATTGAGGGAAGAGGAATTTTCAACCTAAAAGTAGCAGTGTTTTTAATGGAACCAGCTTCAATTCTGTTTTTTTTTTTTTTTTGCTAATAAAAATTGCTGTAGAAATGTAAAACAATACAGGAAAGTAAACATTCTTTACTTGACTTCATGGGAACACTACTGGTGGTTCACTATGACTTGGCCGATTATTGCTTTATTGAATACATGTAAACTTTTGCATAAACTTTGGTTTATTTAACGTGGTAACTAAGTGGGGTTTGTATAGTTTCTCTTTCTGGTTGAGAGTTTCTGTGTCATGACACTTGAAAAGAGCAGGGTTTTCTCCGGGTGACATATACAGATATGTTATTAATTCAACCACTGTAATATAACTCACATTCTCTGTGCCCTGATTCTGTACTTGAGCTGTCATAGACTGATAATTGTCCTTTAGTCTCTATTTACAAATGGGCTGTTGTTAATTTCTTGATAGCATTTTCTGCGTGTTAGCATAATATTAAATGAAGGTTCCTGTGGGGCCTTTATTATGTTCTTATTAATGGAAAATAACCCTCTGTGCATTTGGAACTACATCCTCCTCTCTTCCTGTAACTAATGTTGCCAGTCCTCTTTTCTTTTTGTCTTTGTCTGAGAAGACTTCACTTACCCTTCTGATTTTAAACGTTTGGTGTCATTTTATGCAATGTATTTTTGCCCATAAACAACATTTAATTGGATTCTGTTTTAACATACATTTTATAGGAAACTTAGTGCTTTTACATTTATTATTAGAGCTAACCTGCTTGAAGTTAATTCTTATACTCCGTTTTTTCTTTGTTACAAAAGGTACTGTAGCCTTGAGTAAAAAGTACTGGCTTGCCTTTTCCCACCAATATTTAGCCACATGGGCTCACATAAATTACATGATGTCTGTAAGCCTATGGACTTCTATTTGTAAAGAAACAACACACACACACACACACACACACACACACACACACACACACACACACAAATCCTGAATTAATGGTTTAAAAATGGTTGTCACACTGAATGTTGTCAACTGCCATTATTTTCATTGTTGATAGCTTCAGTCATTTGAAATTCTTGGTAGTTGACTGCTGTTGACCTATTAAAATGGCAGTTTGTATGGTTTAATCTATTATTATCCTTCCTGCCTTTATTTTCTTTTTCTCTATATTGTTTCAGTACATCCATAGTATTTTGAAATGATTTTCAGTTTTACTAATGATTGCCTCTGTTTTTCCAAATAACATTCCTAAACCTGGGTTTCTCTGGTTCTCAAAGTCAGAGAACTAAATAACTTTTGATCCCACTTCTCTGTGCAGCAAAGAATTTTGTATGCCTTAATTTTTCCTACCTTCTTTCCCCTTCCCGATTTCTGCATAAATTTATCTTTTACCTCCTAAATTGTAAGTATGGACTTCAAATTTTTGTCTTCTATTTTATAATAAAATTTGCTGCTGTATTTTGTATGTGTTTGTTTTGACCCTTGTTAGCTCTTGGGGATGTGTAGGCCTCTTGCTTTAGCTGGATTGGAAGGTGTCTCCTGTGTAGTGGGGGGGGATGTCCTCATGTTTATCTGGCCCATGCATTCCTGAGTTCGACTTAGGATGTTTCCTACATTCACCAGAACATCTGTCTTGTTGAAGTAGGATGCAGTGTGCATCTTTCAGATTTATGTGGTCCAAGAATGTGCTTCTTATCTGTCTTTCAAAGAGTATGGTGGATATAATGACTTGATTTTGGCACCTCTCCCTTCTCTCTAGTCCTGTTGTTGACATTTGCCATTTTGTGTACCTTCTTGAGCATTTTAATGGGAAATTGGTAGGAGTTGTATTAATCTGGTTTAGTAGCTTTCAATCTTCTTTTTGTTTTGTCCATGACCCAAGGTTAGCAATGCTCATATACATGAATAAAACAAGTTTCTTGCAGTTTAACTACAGACAGCGAACTATAATACTTTTTGTTCCTATAATTTCTGTTGTAGTCTGTTCATTTTCATTAAAAAGTGCCAGTCATAACTCAGAAATTTTGCAAACACTGATCTGGTCTGTTGCTGTTCTATGGAGAATTAGGGTTATTCATAATTTAAGATGTCTTTATTATATGCAGTACTAGTTCCTGTGCTAGTAGCTGGGATAGAGTGGTGCATAAAGCAGTCATTATCACTGGGGGCATGATGCATGGGGTCTACTGGGAAGGAGGATATTGACTAAAGGGTCACCTGGATTGGTCACATAACATTTTGTATATGAATATTAGAAGGGAAAAAGAACAGGGAGTTTCAAAAGTATTTAAATGGGGAACCTTAACTGACTTTGGGGTGATTCAGGATTCCCCTAGGGAAGTGACACTTGATGAGATCTGCAGAATGAGAAGGGGTTAACTCTGCAAGGCTGAGGAGGGATGTGTGCACATGACACTGTGGAGTCATAGAAGAAATGAATAATCGAAGCGAAATAGAGTACTAGAAATGAATGACAGATGGAAAGCAGGCCTTTGGTTGGGTGAGTTGGCAATATTTTGTGATTCTTAGTGGGCCTTCCCACTTGTGATTTCCCCTCATCCCCCGCCACTTGAAATTCAAGTAGGAATAGAAAGGATATTTTAGGGGGATAGGTGTAGATCTATGTTGAAACAGTTTTGTATTATAGCAGTTTTGTGTATTGCTAAACAAGAATAGTATTTATTGAAGGCTTGTTCTGCATTAGGAACTATACAGAGATCTGCATGGATATGTAAGTGTAGTTTTGGTTGGATTAAAAAAATGCTTTTATTATATAGTGTTGTTACTAATTCAGTAACTATGCATAATTTGTAAGAATGTGAAACACTGAAGTTAAATTTTGGTAAGTGAAGATTGGGTGTTTCATGGCTTCTCAGTAATTGTTTTTCAATAATAGGGATTATTGCTGTTAGGATTTTATTTTATTTATTTATTTACTCACTTTGCTATAGTAGTATTTTAGGGTTCTCCCCTCACCTTTTTTTTAAAGCTATGTAAGAGTTTAAAAAAAATCAAATGGAAATCCATAAAGTTTGAAACTAAATGAGACAGATGGGAGATCAGGATGCAAGTGCCCCTTCTTGCTACCGCTGTCCATGGGGCCTTTGATGGTACCCCCACTTTCCAGGTCATCAGGTCCCTGTTTTAAAATAGATAACTTGGGGGCACCTGGGTGGCTCAGTTAAGTGTCCCACTTTGGCTCAGGTCACGATGTCATGGTTTGTGGATTCAGGTCCCGTGTTGGGCTCTGTGCTGACAGCTCAGAGCCTGGAGCCTGCTTCTGATTCTGTGTCTCCCTCTTTCTCTGCCCCTCTCCTGCTTGCTCTCTCTCTTTCTCTCTCTCTCTCTCTCAAAAATAAACATTAAAAAACTTTTAAGAAAAATAAAAACAATAGGGGACACCTGGGTGGCTCAGTCAGTTAAGCATCTGACTTCGGCTTAGGTCATGATCTCATGGTTCGTGGATTCGAGCCCTGCATCAGGCTCTGTGCTGACAGCTCCGAGCCTGGAGCCTGCTTCGGATTCTGTGTCTCCCTGTCTCTCTGCCCCTTCCCCAGTCATGCTCTGTCTCTCTCTGTCTTAATAATACATAACATTAAAAACATAAAAAAAATACAGAGAACAAATTGACGGTTGTCAGAGGGAAGGGGGTGGATGGATGGGCACAGTGGGTAAAGTGGAGTGGGAGATACAGGCTTCCCTTATGGAATGAGTAAGTCACAGGGATGAAAGTCACAGCCTAGGAAATACAGTCAGTGATACTGTAATGCATTGTATAGTGACAGATAGTATCCACCCTTGTGAGCATATCCTATAACCTACAGAGAAATTGAATCCCTGTGTTGTACACGGTGAAACTAATGTAACATTGTCCACTGTCCGTTGGAATCTATTGCACTAATCATTCTCTTATTAACTGACTCTGGACTTCTTATTTGCCACTTTGCTCTGGCTGTTTAATATTCAAAGAATTGATGACCCCTTGCCATTGAGCTAATTTAGTGTGACAAGCTCCAGCTAAGTGTGGGAGAACTCCAGGTATTTACATCCTTACGTGTATTGTAAGGCAGGGCTCATTTTGCAACCCAGCTGAAGCTTCTCCTGGGAACATGGAAGGGTAGGCAAAGATTAGGACCTTACTGAGCAGATCCTTAGGGCTTTAACATCCTGGTTTGCAGTTTGCCCACACTTGAAATTCTATTTCTTTTTTTAACCTTTGAGAGCCCATGAAGATGAAAAATTATTATCTTTGGTTTATATGCTGAGTGTTTGCTTTGGGGGAAATGTGCACTATCTCAGTTATATATAATCCACATTTTATAAAACCCATTGGAAAGTGAGTGATGTTATTTCAAGGAGATTTAAAGGGCTAAGGAATCACATGGAGGACTGATTTAGTTTTAATGACTATTCCAGGTTTGAGGAATATTTGGTGAAGATTGAGCTTTATGTGAAACAGATGAAATGTACGTGACAACTCTGTTTTCCTTATACAAGTATTAAGTCAGTGATTAAAGTGCATTTTTTGTAATTTCAAAATAATTTGAAGTCCTTCTATTTCGCTTAGTAGTGCTTTATATCACTTGTTCTTATTTTTGAGTAAAATATATTTGAGGAAAAACAGAGAAGATGTATACTTTTTCTGCTTGAGCTTTACCTAATTCCCCATTCATGATAAATATTTATTCAAGAAGTCCAGGTAACTGTGGCTATTTTACTTGTTCTGGTGCTGATTCATCAGCTCCTTTTCCTTTATTTGCTGTTGAATATTTTCTCCTTAAGCTGATACCATATGGAAGCCTGGGCAGGACCTCAGGGCTCCTGATCTGGGACAAGGCAGGGGTAGGGTGTGCAGTTGGTGTTTGAGATCCGGATTGAGCTTAAGTCCAGACAGGTTGTAGGCACAGGTATTGCTCAGAGCTAGTACTAGAAATAGACTGGATCAGAAGGGTTTGGAGTTAGGGAGTTAGGTTAAGTTCAACACAGTCAAAGCCAGGAAGAGGCACACAGTGTTCCCACGCACCCTGGTGTTCTAAGGAGAGGCATTCTGGATGGTTCTGAGAGAAGAGTTGGGTAGACAGAAATCTAAAGCTCCCTGGAGGAATTTTGTCTTCGGAATTGCGAGCATCGTTTGAACATCTCTGCTTGTTCAAGGGAATGTGAACCCTCATGTAAGGCTTTGTCACCGTGACCTTGGGAAATGCAGTCTTGGCAACTCTTCAAGCGTTTGGCCAGCTCAGAGTGGAGGACCACAAATCACAAATTCTTATCTGATTCAGGAATTAGAGACCTTGTTGAATACCTTCCTTAGGAACAAGGATCAGCTCAGGTTTTGTGTCTAAAAATATTCCTGTAAGAGTTACTGTAAAGCATACTTAACATTCCATTAATTTTGGAAAAAAGTTTAAAGTATGTCCATTGTTATAACAGACATTTGTGGACTATTTGGGGCTTATTCTAACACAAGGAAAATGCACTTACCTAATAATTTACTTACCTAGATCCTTTCCTTTTTTGTCCCATTTTGATAGTAGAATAACTCAGATAGTAAGCATTTTTCAGTAAACATATCTTAAAGTATTTAAAACTGTTCAACTCTTCTAAAATATGTTTCTTAATGTAAAAACACCGATTAGAATATTCTCTAAAATGCTTAAAGTTTTTTTCTGAAGCTAGACATTATAAAACCATTGCATTATGGCAATATTTAAATAACAAACCCACTCATGTTTGCAGTTCCCCATTTTCCATTTAATCATGTTAATTTATGGCCTGTTTCCACTATGGTCTATTTTATGGTCTCCTTCTACCTAGAGTTAACAAATGTGTTTTTGTTTCTACTGACCATTTTCTTTAAAAAAAAAGTTAATTAATTTTATAATTCAAGTATAATAAACATACAGTGTTATATTAGTTTCAAGTGTACAATATAACGATTCAATAATTCTATATGGTATTCAATGCTCATCATAATAAATGTACTTTTAATCCCCCTCACCTATTTCACCCATCCCCCCAACCATCTCACCTCTGGCAGCCACTAGTTCTCTATATTAAAGAGTCTGTTTTTTTGTCTCTTTTTCTTTGTTTAGTTTCTTAAATTCCACATATAAGTGAAATCATGTGGTATTTGTCTCTGACTTATTTCACTTAGCATCACTCCCTCTAGATTGATCCATGTTGTTACAAGTGGCAAGATTTCATTCTACTTTATGGCTGAGAACTATCCGTGTGTGTGTGTGTGTGTGTGTGTGTGTGTGTGTGTGTGTGTATGTATGTATGTATGTACAGCACATCCACATCTTCTTTATTCATTCGTCTGTGTATGGGCACTTGGGTTGCTTTCATATCCTGGCTATTGTAAATAATGCTGCAGTAAACATAGGGATGCATATATATTTTCTAATTCATGTTTTTGTTTTCTTTGGATAAATATCTAGTAGTAGAATTACTGGATAGTATTGTAGTTCAGTTTTTAATTTTTTGAGGAATGTCATACCATTTTCCATGGTGGCTACACCAGTTTGCACTCCTATCAATAGAGCACAAGGATTCCTTTTTCCCCAGAGCCTTGCCAACACTTGTTATTTCTTGTGTTCTTAATTTTGCCCATTCTGGCAGGTGTGCCTGATATCTCCTTGTAGTTTTGATTTGCATTACCTTGATGATGAGTGATGTTGATCGTGGGTCTGTTTGCTGTCTTTAGTCTTTGGAAAAATGTCTGTTTGTATCTTCTACCTATTTTTAAGTGGGATTTGTTTTTTTGGTGTTGAGTTGTATAAGTTCTTTATATAGTTTTGATGTTAACCCCTTTTTTGGTTATATCATTTGTAAATCTCTTCTTCCATTCAGTAGATTGTCTTTTTCTTTTGTTGTTTCCTTCATTGTGCAAAAAGCTTTTAATTTTGGTGTAGTACCAGTAGTTTAATTTTGCTTTTGTTTCCCTTGCCTCAGGAGACATATTTAGAAAAGTGTTTCTATGACTGATTTTGAAGAGGTTACTGCCTAGGTTTCCTTCTAGGAATTTTATGGTTTCAGGTCTCACATTAGGTCTTTATCTTGGCTTTAATTTGTGTATGGTATAAGAAAGTGGTCCAGTTTTATTCTTTGGCATGAAGCTGTCCAGTTTTCCCAACACTATTTGTTGAAGAGACTCTCTTTTCCCCATTGTGTATTCTTGCCTTCTTCGTTGTAGATTCATTGGCCATGTAGGCATGGGTTTATTTCTGGGGACTGTAATCTGTTCTCTTGGTCAGTGTAATTTTTGTGCCTCTGTTGAACATTTTCTTTTTTTTTAAGGTGTCTCTTTTTTTAAAAATTATTTTGAGAGGAGGGGAGGGGCAGCGAGAGAGGGAGAGAGAGAACCCCAAGCAGGCTCCATGTTGTCAGCATGGAACCCCTCACAGGACTCTCTATCTCATGAAGTTTGAGATCATGACCTGAGCTGAATCCAGAGCTGGCCCCTTAACAGACTGATCTACCCAGGCACCCTTCTAAAAAAAAACTTTTAAAATTACATAAGTAATATGTGTTCATTGCAGAAATCAAAGAAAATTATAAAGAAAGAAAAAACTAGCTATAGTTCCCACCTGGAGATAGGAATTGTCAACTTTTTATGAGATATTCCCTTCTAATCTCTTTGTACATTTTATAAGGTCAGAATCCTAATGGGTACAATGAATATGCTGTCCTTTGTCTTAATAGTATATTGTAATTAGAGGCGACCTTAATTCCTTCAGTAGCTCTACCTCTGACTTCAGTGAGTACCTTGTATGCAAGGCTTTTTCTGTTTTTCAGATGAGTTCTTTGGAGTAGATTCCTAGTTACAGAATTTACTACCTCAGAAACTAAGGATGATTTTTATGACTAGTGGTGAGAAATGATTAATGTGATTTCCAAAAACAGTGAACGCTTCACACTGCTACCAGCTGAATTTCAGAACAAGTTAAAGATTGAAATTTGTATAAATATAGATTTGTTGAACTTGGAAAATGTTAGAGCAACAAGTTTTCATAATAATCAGTCCTGAATGACAATGAGTGGAACTGATCTGACCTCACTGGTGGATCTACTTCTCTCCTTTGTCGTGATATTTTCACTCCCCCGCAGTTTGTATCGTAACAGAGAAGAGCTTCTCGAGGTTCCCCTGGGTCCTGTACCCTTTGAGGGCACAGATTTTGGTTTTAACTGCATTCACTGTATCAACTGATTGTGGAATATTCCTAGTTAATATATTTCTGTAAAAGAACTGGTTAAGAACAAGAAAATGGAACAAATATTCTAAACATGGATAGCAAATAATTAAAAATTATATAGTATTTATACCTGTACTTGTTTACTTTGTTTTCCTCAAAATCGTCCCCATAATGCCTTCTAGATGCCATTGGTATTGAGGACATAGACCATGTTTATTCTTTTGGGGAAATTGTGACCTTCTTTAAGAAGTTGGTAGTTTATCATTTTGTCTAAAACTGGAAGTAATCACATGTGATATCATTCAGTTTGACAATAAATGATTGCTTATTAGACTCTGGAGATACAAAATGGGTGAGAGAGAGGCCTTGTCTTTAAACAACTGACAAGCTGGAGCCGTGGGAACAAAATGAAAATACGGTGTTAGTTACTTGTGCATTTCCCTACTGACGATAAGGAAAATTAGCAAGCGTGAGATGGAACTGCAGAGAGAAAAAGAGAGTATGAGTTTAAGCAGAAACCAAGATGCAGGGTCCACTTCAGGGTCCTATCCATATATTAGAAAAGGACCACACATTTCACAATTCTTCCTAATAGTTGATACAAAGAGGGGACACATTCAGCTATATGATCCAGACAGCCTGTGAGGATAAGGACAAAACAGAGGGCGTAACTCTTTATGGCGCTGGGAGGAGAGAAGATTTTATCTCTGGCTCTTGAAACATTAGATATGTTAGTATAATTAACAGTGTCTCCAAGCACGATCTTTATAATGAACGTAAAAGTGGAGTTAAAAAACAATAATGTTGCGCAACATGGGTCGATGACGTAATGCCAAAGCTTATCTCAGAAAAAGCAGTCCTATGGGAGTCAAAGCAAGACGGCTTGGACAAGTAGCTCTTTGCTGGTGTGGCTCTGCCCAAAGAGAGACCTTCCACATTCCTTGTGGAATAATGGACTCGGTACCTTCTAAGATACTGCCGGTGAATGTTATTTGTCACAAAATACTTTTGATAAAAAATGAGTAACAGTTCAGGGTCCTACAACTCGACAATTGCATCCTTTCCTTGTAGTTAGTAAAGTGTGTATCTGTGTGCTTTGTTAGTGCCGTGGAGGGTAGCGTGAACATGGATCAGCCTATGAACCACAGGTATTCATGCTATGGGAATACCCACGGGCGTGTCCTGTAGTATTTTCACTTGAGGGAGTAGAAGGAAGAGAAATGAAGGCCCTGACATTTTATGCCTTTGGCTAGAGTTTGCAAAGCTGTCTGTCTCTGGGCTAAGGGAATGTAGCTCCATATGCAGTTTATTCAGTACAAGGTTTTAAAAGGTAAGACAGCCAGGAGTCGTTATGACTGGTTTTTAGGGCATCGTGGTTTCTGTATCATGCAAATTTAAGATGTGTTTTCACTAGATACTTCATTGATTTATGATACCTGGCTGGCCCTCTGGGTATTTGTGTTTGTGACACCTGCCAAAGTAAGGTCACAATGTAATGCACAGTGTAGTAATTAATCTGGGTGGGGAGGAGGGTCATAAAAACTTCATTGAGAAGTGATTCTGAGGCTGAGACTAGAAGGATGACATAGGTGTTTGCCAGGCATAGAGTTTGGACAAGGGAGGGTATTCCCCTCCTTGAGGCAAGTGAATGTGCAGAGACCATTGCATGGGTCAGCATTATGTGTTAGGGAGGTTCTGAGTGGAGCCAAAGTGTTGGAGCTTAGCTGCAGCAGGAAGTAGCAGGAAGACACCATATGCTGTGCTCCAGGAGGTTGGGCGTGAGGCAGTGGGAGCTGTGGAAGGGCATAAGACCACATTAGCATGCTAGACTGCTATTTCAGCAAGGTGGTTCTCCACACAGCCAGGAGAAATGGTGGTAGGTGGAAGCGACTGGTATATCCTAGGGGGGATGATGAGGGTCTGAATTAAGGCAATGGTAGTGTGTTTGGAGGGAAGGAGACAGATGTGAAAGATATTTAGGAGGATGAGGAGTAATAGTGGAATCACCAAACATTCACCAAGATGGAGGAGTAAGAGCGAGTGAGGAAGGCATGGGAAGTGTATGCATTTGTAGGGCCACCATAACAAAATACCACAGACTGGTGGCTTAAACAATGGAAATTTTTCTTACAATTGTGGAAGCTAGAAGTTTAAGATCAAAGTGTGGGAGGGTTGGTTTCTTCTGAGGCATGTCGTCTTGACTTGTAGATGGTCATTTCCCTGTATCTTCACATCTTTCCTCTGTTTGTACATATCTCTGTCCAAATTTCCTTTTCTTGTAAGGACACTAGTTGTATTGGATTAGGACCCACCCTGATGACCTCATTTTAACTTAATTATCTCTTTAAAGACCCTATGTCCAAATAAAGGCAGATTTTGAGATGGTAGGTTTGGGACTTCAATGTATGGATCTTTGGGGGACACAGTTCAGCCCATAACAGGGCAGCCGTCTGGTGATTCTAGAGTGCTTCCAAGTTTGAGAGGAGTGGTCTAGGGTGTGTGTGGTGGATAAGGCAGAGAAGATACCGTGAAAGAATGGCCCAGTTATTTCAGTGATGGCTGCAGGGGAGAGTAGGAGGGAAAGGGCAGAATTTAAAGAAGCTTCTTGCCTGATACTGACTTCTTCATGATGGATGCAAAAGCTGTAGAGTTTATTTGAAAGGATTAGAGGCTTAGAAGAAATTCCCTGAGAAATGAAAGAGAGCACAGCAGAAGTGGCTGCTGTTGGGAGCTCTGCTGAGATTAGAATACATTGATTAGTAGTGACGTCTTCATCTTGTCCTTTTTTCTCCCTGGGATCCCTGGAGGCTGTGAATGGGAGCAGAACAGCAGTTTGGAGTTTAATCAGAAGTAGGGTGTTAAAGGGCAGAAAGCTGCGTAGCAGACTGGTGTGTGGGGAGCTCAGGAAGTGGACCATACATAGCATTCAGACTGAACACGGCTGATGGGCCAGGGAAATGGAGGGGTAGGAAGCCGGGTAAATTGATCCAAGGCCAGATAGGTCATACGAGAACAGCTGTAGGTATGTCCAGTTCTAGTTAGAAATGGGGGGTTTTGAAGTGTCATGGGGGAAATTCTGGCTAATGAGGGGATTAACGGAGAGGTTAGACTTTGAATATGTTGAAATTGCCCTTGATCGTGATGGGATTGACGACTCAGTTTTTTGGAGGAGGGAATGGAGGATAGGGGAGAGTGACTAGATAATCTTTAAGGTCCTTTCCAGCCTCATGATTTAAGAGAATGTCATTTTTCTGAGTCACTATCTCTACCCGTCCTTCCCCTTTTGGTATTTTCAAATCATAGTAATCTAGAAAGTACCCATTTGACAATTCCAGTTTTATTGATCCCCTTGTAATTGTAAATGTTTGACAGATTATGGAACCCACTAACGCCTGGTTCATAGAGTTCACACAGGGTGACATAGTACATTGGTCAGAAAATGTCTCCACCAAACTGCCTGCTTTTGAGGCCCAGCATGGGTAATTGTAACAGGAAAGAGAGGGGTTACTGAAACTCTTTTTAAGGTAACATTAATTGGATTCATCTTTTACCACATGGAAAGGGTCAGCGTTATTACATTTACCATTTCGGGTTTGGAATTTAGCCTCTTTATTGTGGATTTGTTGGTTCTGGGCATTTTCAGATTTAGTTTTGTGGTAGGATGTTTTGTCTGCAGTTTGCGTCTGCATTTGGCAGTAGAATGAAATGTAGTTTTAAAAAACCAGGACCCAGAACAACAGGATTGTATGGGCACATTTTGTGTTGTGTTAGGATTCCTTCTGGATAATTGAGGAAAGAACTCACCCCTGCATATAAAAATGATTCTTGGATTTTTTTTTTTTTTTTTTTTTGTCCATGTTGCCACAAATGTGGACATCAACTCCTTTGATGTTGAGTTTGCTTACCTGGGGAAGAAAGTATTCTCAGTTGCATGAAGCTTAGTTTGAATACAAAAAAGTGAAAAAATTCTAAGAGTGAAACCACAGAACCTTCGCAGAAGCTACAGGCTGAATCCAACTGGTGTGTCCTGTACAGTACAGTCATAGGAACCCCCTTTCTCTGTTCCTTGAGATTTCCTTCTTTCCCTCTTCTCTTGGTAGGTTCCTTCAAATCAAGCAGTTTCTCAGCTTTTTACCACTTACCTCCAAGGATCAAGTGTGAAAAAAGAATTGCTTTAGGCTATTTATTTCCTCAAATTTAGCCCCATCTAATACTCGGCCTCTCTTCTCATTCTCCTACTACATCCCAGATATGGTTCTCTTTTTAGGGACAACTTTGGACTGAAACTAAGAGAAGAGATTACCATTACTTGGTTCTAATCCCAAGTTGGCTATTAGCTGAAACCAGTTTAGATTGTACTGGTCTTTTTGTTTCTGTCTTTCTGGACTGATAGAAGGTAGAGGGCGAGGGAGCTTTGTGTGTGGCAAAGACCCAATAATTGAGCAGTCATGGGCGTGGGGCCCGTTCTCACTTATTACATTGTATCACAGTCACCAGAGAGTGTATTTAAGATGCAAAGTCCCAGGCCCTCCGACAGTGGTTCCCATTCATGCAATCTGGGAAGGATCCAGGACTTGGCATTTTTCAGAACATGTGGGCCACATGTTCTTGGAGAAACAACAGATTTCAGGACTCTAATTTTTATAATTCTTAGGTTCATAGTAATAGCATTTTCCGAAGCTGGGTGCATTTGGAATGGCGATTCTACCAAATCATCGACTTTATTTAATTGAAGTATGTTCTCTAAACACCTCACGTGTGAAAATTAACACGAGTGCAAGTGAGAGCTTGGTTTCATTGCGTTTTGGCATGGGCAGAGCCATCCAGCAAGGGTATTGTACTGTCGGTTGAGAATAGCTGTGTTCTGAGTAGAGTGAAAAGGAGTTCTCTGAAGGATCTATGAAATGCATTGTGAGATGGGATCTGTGAAATGTGTGGTGAGAAAGGAAAGAAGAAAAGAAATGGATGACCTGATGACTACTTCGTCTGCCTGCTACACCTTCAAGTGTTTGAAGGATGAGATTCAGTTTAATTACAGAAGAGCAGTTGGATCCCGTGGATGGGCTTGTCAGTCAGGATGACTTGAACTACATACACCAAGAGAGAATTTCTAGTGAGGAGCCCGCCAAGGACTTTGTGGCTGGCCTTGGCAGGTAGTGAGGTTCCCATCGTTGTAAATTTTCAGCAGCTACGGGAGAATGTAGATGAGATTAAAGCATTGGATAAGAGATAGAACAACATGACCTCAGAAATTTCCTTCCAATTGGGAGATGCTATTAATTTTATGCACAGCACACTTAAAAGTTCTAGGACGCTATACAAGAATCCAAGGCTAAAGAAGACTAGGTAAACTATAGTTGGTCGATTGATTATACACACATACACTTTTGTGGACTGATGATAAATGCCAGGCTAGTTTGGGGTTGCCTTTGAAGTTTATTATTTGCAGGTGTAGAAGCTCTTAGTTTTCGCTTGTAATGTTTCTGGAAGCAAAGTGCTCTCTTGAACTGTCTTTGATGATTTGATGTTTATACATCAGGTCTGCTGTGAATTTGGAAAGCACTGCAGAATCACTCCTTGAGAGATCAGAAGAAGACTGCATAGAATAAATTAAAACTTTTGTTCTGAGACTTTGTATTCCTGTTCTTTGGCTAGGGATCTGCTTGTTGGAAGAGAGAGGGAGTTGTGACATTTTATGTGAACTCAGCCAGGCAATGTGAGGTTTTCCTGTCATTGGCTAATAACAATGCATATTTGAAGTCTCATGAAAGTATATTGTCACTGATCTGAATCTTTATTCCTGAATAAATTAGAGATTAAAATCTGGTTTCTAGTTCGAAGGCATTATATACCAACACACAAATCGTGTTTCTGATGCCGATTTTGATGTCATTAAAGAGAAGTGACAGCCGCCATGCAGTTTTAGCTTTACCCCTTTTTCTTGGTTTCATTGGCCTTTTCTCCTTATATTGAAAGGCCCTAGTAAATTGACTTTTCCCCTCTAAATGCCAATAATTGTAAATTTTAATGTGTTTTAAGATAGATGACTTTGGTTCCTGTCTTATTTTCCTGGTTCTCGTTTCCACTGCTCTGATTCCCAAGACTCAAAATTGGGGCCAGATGTGTGTCAACATTGAGAAACCCTGACTGGCCCTCTTGTTCTCTCCCTCCCCTGATACTCCTGCAAGAAGGAAATGGCACCACCACGGATAGCCACTGTTAACATTCTTCTATTATTTCTGCCATTTATCCCCCTGCAGCTTGCTTATGAGCCCTGCACATGTTGCTGCGGTGTGCTTTAAAATTGTAACATTTAAAGGCCACACTTTCCCATAACGTTATAAGTCTCTACAAGCACTGTATATAAATGTGTGGGTATGCCGCATATTTGTTTTCAGTTTTGATGATTTTAAAATGGCGTTTACTTGCACAAAGTTCTAACGGAATTCTAAGACACCTGCTTCACTTATGTGTCCATATGCATATGTTAATTTATTTCTGTATTTTGAAACAACAAATGGAAATGTATACAATGTAAACAACCTCAATAAACTGACAGATGAAAATTTGTAAAATATAAAAATCATAAATCATGTAGCAACTTAGTATCTATAGTAAAACCACTGTTAAAATACCAACTCTTTTATTCCATCTGTATTTATACATATAATTTGTTGTTTCATGGATTGGAAACTGTAGGTAAAAATCATTCAAATTATTACAAACTAGAAACATTAGCTGTTAACATTTTGGTGTGTTTCTTCATGTACTCAAATACATAAATATGGTCAGTATTTTAAAAAGTTTTAGTGACTTTTCTTCTTATAAATGATAAATATATAGTTCAGAATTCCCCAAAAAGATTAAAAAGCATAAATAAAAAATTTTTCCACTTAAAAATAAGCAGAAGCTAACCAATTTTAGAACCAATTCTTCCTGGGCACCTGTGTGGCGGCTCAGTCAGTTGAGCCTCCGACTCTTGATTTCACCTCAGGTCATGATCCCAGGGCTGTGGGATTGAGCCCCGCATCAGGCTCTGCACTAATTACGGAAACTGCTTGCGGTTCTTTCTTTCTCTTTTCCTCTGCCCCTCTCCTTCAGTCGCGCTCTTTCTCTAAAACCAAACCCAAACCTTCCAAACCCCCAATTCTTCTAAGGGCATACACATCTGTAAAACCCACACTTTAAAAAAATGCCCCTTGAGGGGTGCCAGGGTGGCTTAGTCGGTTAAGCGTCCGACTTTCGCTTAGGTCATGATCTCGCGGTTCGTGGGTTCGAGCCCCGCGTCGGGCTCTGTGCTGACTGCCAGCTCAGAGCCTGGAGCCTATTTCAGAGTCTGTGTCTCCCTCTCTCTCTGACCCTCCCCTGCTCACGCTGTCTCTCTCTCTCTCTCTCTCTCTCCTAGAAATAAAAAAAAAATGACCCTAGAGCATGTGTGTGTGTGTGTGTGTGTGTGTGTGTGTGTGTGTGTGTGTGTTTTAATTTAGGAATAAATCAAACACTTTTGTATCAATAAATGCTCTGTTTTGATGTGGATTTCTTTTTGATTTTGCTACTTCTTGAATCTTAGAATTCAAGTCTACCACCAATTCTGGGACATTTTTGTGCATTATTTCTTTGAATAACACTTTATTCCTTTCTGTTGGTCTTCTGCTTCTGGATCTCCATTTAAATGTTTGAAACTTTTTTGCCATCTTTCCTACCTCTGACCTCACTTTCAAATTTTATTTGCCTGTTTCTGTCTTCCATTCTGTCTTGTTTCTTTGTAGTAATGGTCCCATTTACTTATGTTCCTGTTGGTTGCATTTAATCTGCTATTTCATTCACTCACTGAGTTTCTAGTTTGAAATACTGTGTTTTTCACTTTTAGAAACTGAATCTTTTTCAGAGTTGTATGGTCATTTTTTACTATATCATACCTTTACTATATCACACCTTTAATATATCCTCTTTGATTGTTGGGCCTATGAAGCATTTTTATTTTATAGGCTGTATCACAGAATTCCATTATCTATGAATTTTGTAGGTATGACTCTACTTGTTTTTAATGATTCTTTTTTTTTAAAATGTTTTATTTATTTCTAGGAGAGAGAGAGAGACAGCGTGAGCAGGGGAGGGTCAGAGAGAGAGGGAGTCACAGACTGAAACAGGCTCTAGACTCTGAGCTGGCAGTCAGCACAGAGCCCGACGTGGGGCTCGAACCCACGAACCGCGAGATCATGACCTAAGCGAAAGTCGGACGCTTAACCGACTAAGCCACCCAGGGGCCCCTGTTTTTAATGATTCTTATATGTATTGGCTTCCTCATGTGTATGTGATTTTTTTTTTTTTTTATGTGATCTCACACTTCTAGGAACTTTCTCTCTGGGAATTCTTTGAGACTCAAAGTGAAATCAGTTCAGAAAGGCATCTACTGAATGTCTCGAGGCTGGGAATCCTGTCACATCAGTTTAAATGTTCTGCTTGAGCTTTCTTGAGTGGCCACATAGATTGTGTGAATTCAAGCCCCCAGTCTATTCAATAGTAAAGATAAGTGTCTGGATATAAATTCGCAGGGGAGACTCTCCCCTACTTATATGCAAGTCTGAGACAGTCCTGTTTCTTTACGCACTTCCTATGTGATACGGGTCAGTATTTTTTTCCCCCACAAGTCACCTTCAGTAGGCTTGATGTCTCAAGTTTTTGTAGAGGTCTTTGATCTGACTTCCATTTTTCACTTGCTTTCTGCCTGTGAAAGTCAAAGTTAGAAGTCACCTGAGATTGGGATGTAACTCGTTACTAGGTTCGATATTCTTTCACCTTCACTGATTTCCTAAAATGTTTTGGCTTTCCAAGAGGTTCATGACTTTTTTTGGCCAACTTGGCTAGGCATCTATGAAGGCAGGTTGTGTGTGTGTGTGTGTGTGTGTGTGTGTGTGTGTGTGTGTGTGTGTGTGGAGAGAGAGAGAGAGAGAGAGGGAGAGAGAGATGTATATGTGTACACATACTCAGCAGTTTTAGATGAATTTGTACTGGAAGGATGTTCAGGATATTTTGTCCTCAGTATTCCTGGCAAGTAAGTCTTAAGTGGGACTTTTTAATAGTAGGACACATTTCATCCTTCAACTATATTTTTATTTACTTAAATAATCCCCTTCCTTGGAAGCTTAGGGTTGCTTTCAGTTTCTCTGTTATAAACATTGTTGTAATACTTGTCTTACCATTAAGTCATTAATGGTTTCCCCAGCGTAAAATATCGTGAGACAGAATTGCTAGGTCAAAGAGTATGCTTGTTTGGTTTTTGATGGATGATACCAGAGTCTTCCTGAAGGATCAGAATGATTGTTCCCTATTGAAACTCATGATCACAGCACTTGAAAGTGCCATGCTTTATTAATACTGAGTGTTTGCTGATCATTTCTGTGAAAGGTGAATTAATAACTTTTTCTTATGCTCATTGACCATTTGTATTTCTCATATAAATTTCTGTTCATGTTTATATATCATTTTTCTACTAGGATGGTTATTTGTAAGTTTACTTTTATTTGATTAAGCTATATATATCATATATAATTCTTTCAAAACCTTTAAGATGTCAGTGGCTTTCGTATGATGTAAAACATTTTTTCACTGTGCATTTCCTTTTTTTTTAATGTAAAGAAGCTTTAAATGTTTAGATAGTCACCTTTATCAATCTTTTATAGTTTTTGCTTTGACATTATGCTAAAATAGTCTTTCTGTACAACTATATAAATGTTCTGTTAGGTTTTAGGTCTATTTAAGGCTTTATTTTTCATTGAAAATGTATTTGTTTATGTGATGTAAAGATCTATCTTTCACCTTAGACCATTGTGAATTTTTATTCATGTTGATTTACCTTGGTACCTCTTTGGAGATATGAGTTGGATAAAGCCAAATTATTTGGAGCTATTTTCCGTGTTGAGGCTGTAACTTTGGGAAATAGAATTGGCATAATAATGGAATTGATAATGTAGATGTTTATACAGGTAGTGGTTAAGTCCAAATTCAAAATAAAAAGAGCAGGTGAGTATGTGGAGGAAGAAGGAATGAGCTAAGGGATGTCACCCATGTGGTCATCCTTCTGCCTATTTGTGTATGTTTTTTCTTTGTCTTCCTAGTGACCACTGGAAATAGAATGTATGGGGTTGACCAGCAAGACTCTTGCATTGTTGGGGTTTGCAGTGATTTGAGAAAGCTGAGAAGTCTCTGTTACTAGCACTTTGTTTCTTGTGTGATGGCCTTTTGTGTGTATTGGATGGTCAATAAACATTTGTTGCATGGATGAATGAATAAAGGAGATTCACTGGTTAGGAAATATAGTTAAGTTGTATTTAAATACTTTGCACTTAGGAGTAAACCAGTTCTTTAGTTCATTCTTCACTTCTCATGGCCATATGTCCTCATTCGTTTTTCTTTTCATTATTCATTTCATTATTGAGGACTGTCTGTCAGGCACACTGGACATTAGTATAGAAAGATAATTATGGTGCTGACTCTGTCCTCAAGGAGCACAAAGTCCAGCAGCTGTGTCATAAATGAATAGAGTTTAATGTGATGACTATTATCTCTTGTGTACAAGGTGCAGAGAGGATGACATATACAAGGGCGCACCAACTCTGTGCTGGTGGTGATGTGTGTGTGTGACTAAGAAGGAGACTTTTGAGACTTGATAATGAAAGATAAAGAGGAGTTAACTTTGTGGATAGGTAGCAGAAGAAGGCATTTTAATCAGTGAAAATAGAATATGAAAAGACATAAAATAATGCAGTGTTTTCTAGGAACTTTAAATGGTTTGGTTGGTAAATAATGGAGGACTTGCTCATGCATGAGCATGAAGCCAGGTTGTGGGGGGTCTTGTGGAGTGTGCAGATGAATCTGAGTTTGTGTCCTCCCTCCCAGTTCTTGACAATTGAAAGGATTTACACAGTTTTTGTTTTTGTTTTTTTCCAGTTAGATCACTATGGGAGGCTAAATTGGAGAGGGTGCAGAGAAGTGAAATAAGATTAGAGATAGGGATTCTTCCAATTGTCTAGGGGAGATGACCGGAACTAAGTAGGTGACAGTGGGCACTAGAGAAGAGAGAATGGATGTGAATCTATTGGAAAGTGTTCTCAGCAAGATTTAGTGGCATGCTCCAGGTGGGAAATAGTAAGTTGAATTTGGGATATGTTAACATTTGAGGTCCTTAAATCATATATAGGTCAGTTGGGGTGTGGGAGGATGTTGTGGAATGGAGATGCATATTCAGGAAGCATCAGCTTGCAAATGTCTGTGGGATCCACTGGTATGAAAAAGCTGGCCTAGGAAGAGTGAGCGGAAGGAGAGAAGAAAAGGGCTAAACAAAGAACTCAGGGGTGCGCCAACATTTCCAGAGAAGCAGAGGAAGCAGATCTTGCAAAGATGCCTGAGAAAGAACTGTCAGAAAGCTGGCTAAGAATCAAGGGAGCATGGTGTCATGAGTAGGACAAATTAGCAAACAAACAAAAAATAGTGAGCAACAATGTAAAATTCCTTATCCAGTAAGAAAAAGACAGAGAAATGTCCTTATTTAGAGGAAAGTGACATTTTCTCAGAATTTTGAGTGGTGAGGGCAGAAGCCATAGTGCATCATATAAGGATGCAAAAGCAATGAACACAAACTGTTACTTCAGTATTATTGACCTCAAAAAGAGAGGGTGGGGAGGGGACAAAGATGGGGGAAGAGGAAAAAGTAGTAGTGGGTTTAAGGGTTTTCTTTTTAAAATAAGAATCATGTTTTTATTCAGAGCTGGGAATGGAGGTGAGAACAAAGCTGAAGACACAGAAGAGAGACTAAAAATGAAGCAGACTTCATTTTAAGACTAGATATGGCCAACTGAGGACCAGGATGGATGGGGAGAAATACCTCACAAAGTCAGTGTTGGCCAAAATTGGTGACTGTTAGTGTCATTGGAAGACGAAGGCTTTCAAGGCCTACATTTACAAATGTTTATGGGCATAAAGCTGTCTACTGGGTGTATGATAGAGCCTTGATTATGTCTTCATGGAACATTCATTTGACTGTTTCCTTCTAAGGCTGAATTGTTGGGATAAACTTAACTGGAATCATTAATGGGACTTTGGCATTACGAACAGTTTGAGAACACTGCATAAAAACAACAGTGGCGCAATGTTCAAAGATATATCAGTTGCTACTCTTGGATTATTGTTTAGCCTTATTCTGGTTTCTGTTGCATTCTTGTTTCTGTGAGCCGCAAGAACCTGAAGTATAATTGGGGAATAATGAAGATATGTGGCCTCAGCATCTTCCCTTCACTCCCATAAAGACCAGGCTAGTTTTAGGGTGCCTGGGTGATTTGGCTGGTTGAGCGTCCAACTCCAGCTCAGGTCATGATCTCATGGCTCGTGAGTTCGAGTCCCCACGTGGGGCTATCTGCTCTAAGTGCAGAGCCTGCTTCGGATCCTCTGTCTCCCTCTCTCTCTGCCCCTCCTCACCCCTCTTTCTCACTCAAAAATAAATAAATATATTAGAAAAAGAGACTGGGTTAGTTTTCATACTCTAGCTCACAGAGGGATGCCTTCAGATGGACTGTGCTCTTGGGAAGAAAGGAAGCTCCTGGTCCCATCACATTGCATGAGCACCGGGGTGACTCCGCCTGTTCTGTGATTGCTGTCACCGCTTTTTCATCCCTGATTCCCAAATACTAGTTCACCTCACTCCATCCCCCTGACACAGAAGGAAGTTTTCCTTCCAAGTAGGAAAACGCTAAGGCATTCTCAGAGATGCCTGCACGTTTAATGGGTGGCACTTCCAACTAAGCAAATTTTATATTAGATTTTCCCCCGAGGATGACCTCCAGATGATTTGTGTGCCATCCTGCTTTTCTCACTTGGCCAAGCCTTTTTCTGAATAAGCAGCTGTGAGTGTGGACTGTGAACTTTCTTCTTTCTTGGAGTATTCTGACTTGTTCACTAAACTCCAGGGGTTGCGGCAGCCATAATCTGTCCTTTTCTTTTTGAGATTGTATCTCTGTGGTTTAAATATGTTCCTATTGATTCCATGGGACATAGGGATTCCACGTATAAATGGGCTCCCAATGAGCTACTTGGGTTTCCAGAGTTCCTGATCTATAGACTTCCTGTAACCAACACTCCATATTTAAATTTTTTTTTTAATGTTTACTTTTGAGAGAGAGACAGACAGGCAGACAGGGGAAGGAGGCAGGGAGGGAGGGAATGAGCAGGGGAGGGGCAGAGAGAGAGGGAGACACAGAATCCAAAGCAGGCTCTAGGCTCTGAGCTGTCAGCACAGAGCCTGACATAGGGCTCAAATTCAGGAACAATGAGATCATGACCTGAGCCAAAGTCAGACATTTAACTGACCGAGCCACCCAGGCGCCACCCCCCTCCCACAAACTTCATATTTTAAAGAGAACTCACACACCCCTCGTGCTTTAGACTTTGGGTAGACACATATTTCTAGAGCCTGGCCTTTGTATTCCTCTTTTACTGACAGTTTTAATTGCTTTGTTCTATTAGGCTTGGCAGGAACAATCCTATCTATATTTATAGCTTTACATCCTCTGGCTTATTTAACTTTAGTTAGGGATAAGAGAATGCCCACCTATTTGGCTCTCGAAAACTGATGGATATTGATTTGCATTTATCCTCACAGTTCTCTTGTTGTTAGTTTCCTTTGTGTGACACTTTTCCCCATTTTTAAAGATAAGTTCTTTCTGAAAAGGGTTCTGGTTTTGTTTGATTAGCTTTGACACACAATGAATATTGTCTGGTAAAATTGAGTTTATTTTGCCTTAAAGTAACTACAGCACACACTCCAGGATTACAGTGATTTATTGTTTAGTGTGCAGAGTGGGGCGGCTTAGACGTAAGTTCGAAAATTGATTTTTCAAGGGAATTTTACAAGGACAGCCTAATAGAGGAATGTAGATGAATATGTAATTAGAACCGTATTCGTTTTAAGGAATTTACTTAGGACGGTTCAGCATTTCCATGTATTGACTTTAATGTTTTAATGTATTAATACTTTGGTGTATTAAAAATGAGAAAACACAGGGAACAGAAGTAGTTGATTATGAGCTTATTATCACTAACACTCTTAAGGTATACTTTGTTCTAGCTAGATTTCATTCTGACATCAGGGTGACAGAACTTTCTGGAGACTACATTTTGTAGAAGAGAATACTCCTACTTCAGTTTCCATGAAAAAGTAATAAAGCTTTTTTCCACTTCACAGTTTTTGTGGACAGCGTGCCAGCACTGTCCAGTAGAAATGTTTGCAGTGATGGACGTGTTCTATTTTTGCACTTATCCCCATCACAGTGCATGACCATCGTATCAGACAGTGCAGGGCCTGACTTTGGAGTTAAAACCATCCCCTGTTATGAGCTGTATGGCTCCACTAGTTTCAAAAGGTTTTTTCTTTTGGGCAGGCACAGTTCTATGCTCAGGCATAAGAGTGTGGCTGGGGGAGTGGTGCAGGACTTGGTGTACTCGAGTCTTGCCTCTCCCACTAGCCACACAGCCTTTCACAGTGAGCAGATGGCACCATTGGCGAGGATGGTTCCCCTGATTACCTCCAGAAGCTCTGTCCCTTGACTGCTGAAATGGAAGAAAACCCGAGCCGCATACCCCAAAGAAGTCTCTCCGCTCAAAGCAGGGCCTGTTCTTTCTCGAGTTATAAATCGGTATTAAGAGACTTGGCTACATGTAGTGATAGACAAGGAAATTCTTCATGTTAGAATTCTTCCTGTACCCAGATCTCTTTAGAACAGCCTTGGGTTCTCCCACATCTAGGAGGCCGTGAACCTGCCAATAGATTCTTTACTGTGCTTGCTGACTTCTGAAAAAAGTTCTTTGCACAGAATTAGAATTACCAAAAGTGATGGGAGAAAGGGGGAATAGTGGATTGCTACCTGGTTGTTTTAGGGAGCAAAACTGTACAGTACGGGGCTGTTCTCTGTTCTCTGTGGTATCCACTCTTTATGCTGGAATAGGAGATCGAGTGGAGGATGTCTTCTCACTTCTCACTTCTAGTTGTTCTTTTTCAGCAAAGCATTCACTGGACATTGACCTTTTAACTTCGCTCTACCTTCACTATATTTAATAGATATCACTCCCAGGAATTTTTTTTTTAAATGTTTTATTTATTTCTAGGAGAGAGAGAGAGAAAGAGAGAGAGAGAGAGAGACAGACAGACAGACAGCGTGAGCAGGGGAGGGTCAGAGAGAGAGGGAGTCACAGACTCTGAAACAGACTCCAGGCTCTGAGCTGGCAGTCAGCACAGAGCCCGATGTGGGGCTTGGACCCACGAGGCGCGAGATCATGACCTAAGCAAAAGTCGGACGCTTAACTGACTAAGCCACCCAGGCGCCCCAGGATTTTTTTTTTTAATTAATGGGAGGCTGTTATTCTTGGTTTCAGAGCCATGTTGAATTTTTGCTTGTCTTTGTGTACATTTTAATTGAAAATTGGCTGGAGACAGATCAAAGAATTTGGGCTGATGTCATCTTTATTCAGAAGTCAGTTTATGACCACTTGCACAATTCATTGATTAACCAAAGCTTTTGATCCCAGTGAAATGGATCTTGAGTTGAACTGGCTGATCTCAAAGATTTTAGACTTCAGTGTTTAAGAGGATAAGTAACAGCCACCCCGAGAATCATGTAATGTATAGGAATTTTCTTTTGACAGATCAGATTTCATTTCCAAGTGATATAAAACCTGTGTCAACTCCCCCCTTTTTTAAAAAAAATTGTAATTAGCAACTTAAAAAAAACCTTTGTATGAATCAGATATTTCCTTTACAGTAGAGCCATGGTATGGTCTCCTGCTCATGAACAGGAAATGAATTTAAGAAGCCTCAGACCTGTTGGCTGATCTTGCCTTTAAGGAGAGCTTGCTGTTGACTTTGTCCATATGAAAGCTGTTGCTTTTGGCATACACCTTTCCCCATTCAGATGGACAGCATTAAATCGTTTCGTTCCCCGGGTCAATTCATATAATGGTGTGGTGTGTACATTTTCAGCTCTCTTATTCTTGTGGATACACACTGGGATTGAGTCCTGCTCAAAAATAACACGTTCTTGGTAGCTTCAATAAGTATGTTTTGTTAATGTTCAAGATTTATAAATGGTAACACCTGTACTTAGATCTTTTCATCATTGGTCTCTGGAGTTTCAATTAGTCTTTATTGAAATAATTCAAAAGGTCCTTCCTAAGAAAATTTCTGGAAGTCCTCATAATTGAATAGGTAAAGTTGTCCTCATTTTCCCTCCTTTTCTAAATTTAAATTTTAGTTAACGTACAAAGAGATGTTGGTTTGAGGAATTGAATTCAGTGATTCCTCACAACAAATGCCCTCTTTAGTATATCACCCATCTAGCCCAATCCCCCCCGCCCCATCAACCCAAAGTTTGTTCTCTATTTTTAAGATTCTCTTATGGTTTATTTCCCTCTCTTCCCTTTTTGTTTTCTCTTGGGTTCATCCGTTTTGTTCCTTAACTCCCACATACGGGTGAAATAATACAATTTGTCTTTCTCTGATTGACTTATTTCACTTAGGATAAATACATTCTGACTCCATCCATATCCTTGCGAATGGCAAGATTTCATTTTTTGATGGCTGAGTAATATTCCATTGTGTATATACCACATCTTCTTTATCTGTTCATCAGTCAGTGAACGTTTGGCCTCTCTCTATAGTTTGACTGTTGATAATGCTGCTATAAACATTGGGGTGTATGTACCCCTTCACATCTGTATTTTTGTATCCTTTGGGTAAATACCTAATAGTGCAATTGCTCGATCATAGAGTAGTTCTAGTTTTAGTTTCTTGAGGAACCTCCATATTGCTCTCCAGAGTGGCTGCACCGGTTTACATTCCCACCAAGAGTGCAAAAGGGTTCTCCTTTCTCCACATCCTCACAAACACCTGTCCTTTCTTTTGTTGTTAATTTTAGTCATTCTGACAGGTGCGAGGTGGTATCTCATTGTTGTTTTGATTTATACTTCCCTGATGATGAGTGATGTTGAGCATCTTTTCATGTGTCTGTTAGCCATCTGTATGTCTTCTTTGGAAAAGTGTCTGTTAATGTCTTCTGTCCATTTCCTAATTGTGTTATTCTTTGCGTATTGAGTTTGATAAGGTTTTTCTAGATTTTAGATATTAACCCTTTATTTGATATGTCGTTTGCAAATATCCTCTCCCATTCTGTCAGTTGGCATTTTAGTTCTGCTGATTGTTTCCTTCGCAGTGCAGCAGCTTTCTGTTGTGGTGAGATCCTAGGAGTTCACGTTTGCTTTTGCTTCCCTTCCCTTTAGCGACGTGTCTAGTAAGAAGTTGCTGCGGCTGAGGTCAAAGAGCTTGTTGCCTGTCTTCTCCTGGAGGATTTTGATGGTTTCCTGTCTCACATTGAGGTCTTTCATTCATTTTTAGTTTATTTTTGTGTATGATGTAAGAAAGTGGTCTGGTCTTATTCTTCTGCATGTTACCATCCAGTTTTCCCAACACCATTTGTTGGAAAGACTATCTTTTTTTCCCATTGGATAGTCTTTCCTTCTTTGTTGAAGGTTAGTTGACTGTATAGTTGTGGATCCATTTTTGGGTTTTCTGTTCTGTTCCATTGATCTAGGTGTCTGTATTTGTGCTGGTACCATACTGTCTTGATGACTCTGCAGCTTTGTGATATAGCTTGAAATCTGGAATTGTGATGCCTCCGGCTTTGCTTCCCCCTCCCGCCCCCACCACCACCACCTTTGCTTATTCTGGATCTTTTGTAGTTCCATACTTTAGGATTGTTTGTTCTAGCTTTGTGAAAAGTGCTGGTGGTATTTTGATAGGGAGTGCAGTAAATGTGTAGATTACTTTGGGTAATATAGACATTTTAACAATGTTTGTTCTTTCAGTCCGTGAGCATGGAATGTTTTTCCATTTCTTTGTGTCCTCTTCAATTTCTCTCAAAAGTGTTCTCTAGTTTTCAGAGTATAGATCTTTTCCCTCTTTAGTTAGGTTTATTCCCAGGTATCTTATTGTTGGGGAGTGATTCCTTGATTTCTTTTTCTGCTGCTTCGTTATTCATGTGTAGAGAAGCATCAGATTCCTACACATTGATTTTTATATCCTGCGACTTTGCTGAATTCATGTATTAGTACTAGCAATTTTTTGGTGGAGTCTTTCGGGTTTTCTACATAGAATAGCTCGTCATCCGCAAATAGTGGAAATTTGATTTCTTCCTGGCTGCTTTGGCTGCCTTATATTTCTTTTTATTGTCTGATTGCTGAGTCTAACACTTCTAGTGCTATGTTAAACAGTAATTTTAAGAGTGGACATCCTTGTCTTTTTCCTAGGGAATAAGTAGGGGAAAGACTCTCAGTTTTTCTCCATTAAGGATGATATTAGTTATGGTTCTTTCATATATGGCCTTCATGACGTTGAGGTATGTTCCATCTGTCCCTACTTTGTGGAGGGTTTTTTTTTTATCAAGAATGCATTCTGTGTTTGTCAGTTGCTTTTTCTGCATCCATTGACAGGATCATATGGTTCTTATCCTTTCTTTTATTAATGCAGTGTATCATGTTGACTTATTTGTAAATACTGAACCAGCTCTGGAGCCCAGGAATAAATCCCACTTATCATGGTGAATAATTCTTTTCATGTGCTGTTGAGTTCAGTTTGCTAATATCTTGTTGAGAATTTTTGCATCCGTGTTCATCAGGGATATTTGCCTGTAATTCTCTTTTTAAGTGGGTCTTTGTCTGATTTTGGAATCAAGGTAATGCTGGCAAGTAGTCCTCAGTTTGGATTACAGTGTAACTTATTTTAGTTTTTAAAAGAAAAGACGAAATTTGCTTTTTACGCCTAGTATCAAAAGCACATGAACCTGTTTTTTAATCAATAGCTCTGAATACCTACACTTCAAACACTTACCAGAGACTGGAGTCCTAAGTTATCTACTTTCTAGTTGTATTAAAGACCATTTGAGGTAAGTATTATATTAAAAGAACAATTCACTGAGTGGTTCTCAAAGTGGAGTCCCTGGTGCAGCCCCAACAGCATCAATTGAGAACCTGTTACAAAGTGCAAATTGTTGTCCCATCCCAGACCTGCCGTTTCAGAAACTCAGTAGATTGGCGCTCAGCCATCTGGTGTTTGAACAAACCCTCCAATGAAATCTGAATGATGGATGCTGTAGTTTGAGAACCATTAGTCTATTACAGTAGTTAACACATCTGGCTTTCAACCTGGGCTCACTTTGGGTACTTGCAAAAATACAGATTCTTGGTTCACACCCACACAGAATCTCCTTCAGTAAGCCTCGATTAGGGCCCAGGAATCCGTGTTTTTATTTTCTGTGGCCAAGCCTGCTTTGGGAACCTCTGTTCTCATCTTGTGTCCTATTAGATCACTCAGTAGTATACATGTAGAATATAATGTGTTGTCTATAAGGACAAGTGTCTTTATAGAACTCTGATTTATGATAGTGGCTTGTAATCAGAGATTTACTTCAGAACCACTTAAGAAGACTTTTAAGGGGTGCCTGGGTGGCTCAGTCAGTTAAGCATCTGACTTCGGCTCAGGTCATGATCTCAGTAGTTCGTGGGTTCCAGCCCCTTGTCGGTTTCTGTGCTGACTGCCAGCTCAGAGCCTGGAGCCTGTTTCAGATTCTGTGTCTCCCTCTCTCTCTGACCCTCCCCTGCTCATGCTCTGTCTCTCTCTCAGAAATAAATAAAACATTAAAAAAAAAAAAGAACACTTTTAAAATGTAGGTGACGGGAGTCTACTGAAAAGCTCTGGTTAGGGGCAAGGAGAGCGTTCATTCTTGTGTATGTTCTGGGCTTAAGATTCTTAGCCCTCTGAGAGCCATGGATTTTTAAAAACAATTTTATTGGGGCGCCTGGATGGCTCAGTTGGTTGAACATCTGACTTCAGCTCAGGTCAGGTCAGGTCATGATCTCATGGTTTGTGAGTTTGAGCCCCACGTCGGGCTCTGTGCTGACAGCTAGCTCAGAGCCTGGAGCCTGCTTCAGATTCTGTATCTCCCTGTCTCTCTGACCCTCCCCTGCTCGCACTGTCTCTCAGAAGTAAATTAAAAAAAATTATAAAAAAACAAAAAAACACAATTTTATTTATTTATTTAAAAAATTTTTAATGTTAATTCCAGTATAGTTAACATACAGTGCTATATTAGTTTCAGATGTACAATATAGTGATTCAACAACTCTCTATATTATCTATTATCTAGTGGTCATCAAGGTAAGTGTGCACTTAATCCCCTTCACCTATATCACTTATTCCCCCACCCGCCTCCCCTTTGGTGAGGAGTTTGTTTTCTATAGTTAAGAGTCTGTTTGCTGATTTCACTCTCTCTCTCTCTCCCCCTCTTCCCTTTTCTCATTTGTTTCTTAAATTCCACATATAAATGAAATCATATTTGCCTTTCTCTGACTTATTTTTTAAAAAATGTCTATTTAAAATTTATTTATTTTGAGAGGAGGGGGAGAGAGAGAGATAGAGCGAGAGCGAGTGAGCGAGCAGGCGAGGGACAGAGAAAAGGAGAGAGAATCCCAAGCAGGCTCCGCACTGTCAGCGTAGAGTCCAGTGTGGGGCTCCAGGTCACCAACCGTGAGATCTTGACCTGAGCTGGAATCAAGAGTTGGAAAGTTAACCTACTGAACCACCCACTGATCCCCTAGCTTTACTGAGATATTATCTACCTATAATGCTATCTAAGTTTAAGATGTACAACGTGATGATTTGCAAGTTTATTTTGTAAAGTTATTACTGTAATAAGGTTAGTTAATGTAACCATTATCTCACATAATTATCTGATTATTTTGTTTTTGATAGTCAAAACATTTAAGATCCATTCTCTTAACAACTTGCAAGTGTATGGGGCGCCTGGGTGGCTTAGTCGGTTAAGCGTCCGACTTTCGCTTAGGTCGTGATCTCGCGGTTCGTGGGTTCGAGCCCCGCGTCGGGCTCTGTGCTGACTGCCAGCTCAGAGCCTGGAGCCTGTTTCAGTCTGTGACTCCCTCTCTCTCTGACCCTCCCCTGCTCACGCTGTCTCTCTCTCCTGGAAATAAATAAAACATTAAAAAAAAAATTAAAAAAACAACAACAACAACTTGCAAGTGTATAATACAAAATGCTAATTGTAGTCTCCATGCTGTGTAGACTCCACCCCTATTCTACTCACTATTTCTATGAGTTCACTGTTTTAGATTTGACATATAAGTGAGGGCATACAATATTTCTCTTTTCCTGTCTGACATACATCATTTAGTGTAATGCCCTCAGGGCCTATCAATGTCATCAAAGGCAGGATTTCCCCTTTTTATGGCTGAATAATATTCCATTGTACGTGGATACAACACATTTCCTTTAGCCATTCATCTGTCCGTGGATAGTTAGGTTGTTTCCATATCTGGCTATTAATGTTGCCATAAAAAGGCATTGCAGATATTTCTTTGTTTTATTTCCTTTAGATATAAGGACTGAAGTGGGATTACTAGATCTTATGGTATTTCTTTTTTTTTTTTTAATGTTTTTTAAATTTATTTCTGAGAGAGAGAGAGAGAGAGAGACAGCGTGAGCAGGGGAAGGTCAGAGAGAGAGGGAGACACAGAATCCAAAGCAGGCTCCAGGCTCTGAGCTGGCTCTTAGCACAGAGCTCAACGTGGGGCTCGAACCCATGAACCGTGAGCCCAAGCCAGACGTTTAACTGACTGAGCCACCCAGGCACCCTTGGTATTTCTATTTTTAATTGAGTAACCTCCATACTGTTTTCCACAGTGACTGCACCAATTTACATTCCCACCAAGAGTGCATGAGGGTTCCTTTTTCTCCACTGCCTCTTGTCTTTCTGATAACAGCCATTCTGCAGGTGTGAGGTGATATCTCATTGTGGGCTTGATCTGCATCTCCCTGATGATGAGTGCTGTTGAGCATCTTTTCGGGTATCCGTTGGCTATTTGTATATCTTTGGAAATATGTCTATTCAGTCCTTTTATTTTTTCATGTCCTATTTTTAAAATCACATTTTTTGTTTTTGCCATTGAGTTGTATGAGTTCCTTATATATCTTAGATATTATTCCTTTATCAGATGGATGCTTTGCATTTTTTCTCCCATTCTGTAGGTGGCTTTTCATTTTGCTGATTGTTTCTTTTGCTGTGCAGAGACTTTTTAGTTTGATATAGTCTCACTTGTTTATTTTTGCTTTTATTGTTTGTGCTTTTGGTGTCCTATCCAAAAAATTGGTGCCAAGGCCAATTTCAAGGAGCTCTTCCCTTTTTTTTGTCTAGTGGTTTTATAGTTTTGGTTTTATATGTAAGTCTATAATTCATTTTGAGTTAATTTTTGTGAGTAGTGTAAGATGGGTACGGTTTCGTTCTTATTTTCGTACGTGGATGTCCAAATTTCTTAACACCATTTGATGAAAAGACTATCCTTCCCCACACTGTGTATTCTTAGATTCCTTGTCATATATCAATTGATCATAATTAATCATTAATTGTGGTCTTATTTCTCAAGCCTTAATTCTGTGTCAGATGCGTATGTATTTGTTTTTATGTCAAAACAATATTATTTTGACTATTATAGCTTGTAATAAAATTTGAAATCAGGAATCATGTGCCTCTGTGTTTATTGTTCTTTCTCAGGACTGCTATGACTATTTGGGTCTTTTGTGATTCCATATGAATTTTAGGATTTTTTTCTATTACTATGAAAAATGCTATAGGAAAATTGATAGAGAATGCATTGACTTGTTAGATGGCTGTTGGTAGTATGGACATTCTAATAATATTAATCCTTATTCTCAAACACAGGATATCTTTCATTTGTGCCTTCATCAGTCTTCTAATTTTCAGCGTATAGTTATTTTTGCTGTCTTCGTCAAATAGTAATTCCTAAGCATTTTGTTGTTTTTAATGCCATTATAAATGGGATTGGTTTCTTTATTTCTTTTTGAGGTAGTTGGTTGTTCGTATGTAGAAACAAATAATTTTTGTTTATTGATTTTATATCCTGCAACTTTACTGAATTTATTCCAATACATTTTTGGTGGGGTCTTTGATTTTTTTTTATGTATACGATTATATCATCTGCAAATAGAGGCAACTTTTCTTCCTTTCTGATTTGGATGCCTTCTCTTTTTGCCTAATTGCCTTAATTAGAACTTCCAGTGCTTTATATAGGAGTGGTGAAAGTGGGCATCCTTGCCTCATTCCTGATCTTCGTGGGAAAGCTTTCAACCTTTCAAGCATAATAATGTTAGTTGTGGGTTTGTCATATGTGGCCTTTATTATTTATTTATTAAATAGTTTATTGTCAAATTGGTTTCCATATAACACCCAGTGCTCATCCCAACAAGTGCCCTCCTTCATGCCCATCACCGCCCTTCCCTCCTCCCCCACCCCCATCACCCCTCAGTTTGTTCTCAGCATTCAAGAGTCTCTCATGGTTTGCCTCCCTCCCTCTCCCCAACTGTTTTTCCCCTTTTTCTCTCCCACGGTCCTCCGTTAAGTTCCTCCTAATCCACCTATACATGCAGATGTATGGTATCTGTCCTTCTCTGCCTGACTCATTTCACTCAGCATAACACCCTCAAGTTCCATCCATGTTGCTACAAATTGGCCTTTATTATTTTGAGGTATGTTCCTTCTATTCCCAATTTGTTGAGAGTTTTTGTTATGAGCAGATGTAGAATTTTGTCAAATGCTCTTTCTTCATCTGTTGAGAGGATCATTTTTATCCTTTATGAACGTGATTGTATCATGCTTACTGATTTATGAACATTGAACCATCCTTGCATCCCAGTGTTAAATCCCACTTGATCATGGTGTATGATTCTTTTAATGTGCTATTGGATTTGGTTTGCTAAAGTTTTGACAATTTTTGCACCTGTGTTTATCAGGGATATTGACTTATGTTTTCTTGTAGTATCTCTACATGGCTTTGGTATCAGGGTAACGTTGCACTTATAAAATGAGTTTTGGAGCACAGTTTTTTGGAAGTGTTTGAGAAGGATTGGCATTCATTGTTTTTTAAGTGTTTGGTAGAATTTACCAGCAAAACTATCAGTCCTGGTCTTTTCTTTGTAGGGATGTTTTTGATTACTGTTGCTATTTCCTTGCTTGTGTTTGGTTTGCTCAAATTTTCTATTTCTTTATGATTCGGTCTTGGTAGGTTGTATGTTTCTAGGAATATGTCTGTTTCTTCTAGATTGTCCAATTTGTTGGCATATAATCATTCAAACTTATGACTCCTTTTCTTTTAAACCTTCTGCAAGCTGGCTGAAACTTGTTTGGAGATGGATAGGGTCCAGAAACTATGTAAGTAATGGAATATCTTCTCTTTGCTTTGAAATAAGCTCATCCGGAGAACCTCTCCTAGCTCTGGGTCCCTTTCTCCTTTGTATTTTCCTGCATATGATGGGTGTACTATATTTGTCAGTATCCTGGTTGTAAAAGAGTTAATGTTTTCCATTACCAGGCACTGACATAGGCAGTAGGGGAAATCTGGTTCATTTTGTTTCAAAATACACCATACCTCAAATAAGTACAAACAGCTGCAATGCGGGATTGGGGCCAAAAGAAATCAGTGTGGTGCTACAGACTCCAGCTGAGAGGAGTTCATGTAACATGGATCTGAGATCAGGCTCCAAAACGAAACCATCAGGCCCCAGCAGGAGAAGAGTCCTTGCTTGTCATCCTGGTCCCCTCCACAGCCACCACTCAAACAGGGATGGCTCTTTAGAGAGGTGGCCATTTCCTCTTCCCTCTGGAGCCGCTCAGCTGTAGCGGACTGAGCACACACCACACTCAGTTTCCGGGAGCCCAGAACCACAGTAGTGTACAATGAAGAAATCTTGGAACACAAAGGATTTATAGATGTGCCTGCTTATTTTATCTCCATGACTTGGCTGAAAACAGCAACCACACTAACCCCGGCCCTACAGCACACTCCTTCCTTTTTAAGCCCCAGGAAATTCTTGGTCAGGTAGAAACTGCAGCCGCTGAGTCTCTGGTTGTTTTCCTTCTCCCAGATTTTTCAGGTAACATCAGTTTAGCAAAAACGGCTTTTCTTTTTCTGCTTCCTTTTATACCAAAATTCTCTTTAAAATTTTATAATGCTTCCTATTCTCTTTGGCTTAGCCATATACTAACCTTTCTACATTAATGAGACGTTTTTCTGAATGACACTCTCCATTCTTTACATATTTGGATTTCCCCCTGTGATGTTTCTGGACAAGTAAGACAGCGTTTTTCAGGCTGATGGTGAGATGCTTAGAAGTCTTTCAAGTGGTGTCTCACAGCTGTTTTTAGGTCTCCAGCTGGTTTTTAGGTCACATCTCAGGCATAGGGGTTTTGTGGCTACTTTGTGGTTTTATTATCTCTGCAGTTTATAAAAATGGCTGCTTTTCCTTTCCATTTTCTGCTGCTTTCGTGATAAGCAGCTTCAACAATAGTTTTTAAAGACATCCACTGTCACATTTAAAACCCTTTCATAAAAGGACAAGCCTTAGACTGCCATCCATGTAAGTTTGGGAGGGGCCCTTTTTTGTTTGTTTGTTTTCATAGTTACTAAATCATTGTGAACCCAGCAGGACCCTTTAATTCCCTTTGCTCCACATTCCTAATTTCTTCAACAGGGATGATAATATTTGAAATGTTACTCATAAAATTGCTGTATTAATGAACGAGGCCAGCCTTTCCTTACTGACCTCTCAAGTTGGCAGAAGCCAGGACGTGAATTCTCAGGAAACGAAGGTATTTACGTATCCTCAGCCCAGCTGGGAATAATTCACGCTGGAGCACAATCCTAGTGTTCTTGAGGTTTCGCTCTATACTTACTGTTCTAAAGAAATCTGTTTTTAAAGAGATACTGCCAGGAGGGACCTCGCTGAGGGAAAGTGGTATATGTGGAGAACAGGAAAGGAAATTAAATTAAGTGCCTCACTTTTCCCATGGCAAAGTAGATAACTAGTATTGTATTCAATGGCCTTTATTCACCCCGACCCCCCCAAACTTTGGGCAGGATGTCTAAGTCTAGACTTAGGATGTATAGTTTTTTTTTTTTCTTTTTTTTCTTTTCTCCAAAGGTAACTTATCTCCAGTTTAATTAGAGATTAGCTCTCGCAAATTTGAAAATAAATAAAATGTTCGTATTTTTGAATAGCACATTGTGGGCCAAGCAGCATCTGGAAGAGATTATTCTCACTGGTAGGCAGAAGAAATTTCATAATCCACCATCTTCAAAGAACATGGTCCCTTGTCACATTTCCCCTGTATCCTGGAAACAGAAGACGTCTTACTACCACATTGCTGGGGCATCTGCCTTTTCCTTTTTTTGCGTTACGTATAAATGTATCTCTTTGATACTATAATGCTTCTTCCACTTTGAAAATAAGGCAAACCTTGGTGGTATGATGCTGCCTGCACTGTTTGCTGTGGTCCAGACTTCTCCTTTTTCAAAAGACCTCTTTGACTTTTGGCAACATGCCTCTTCTACTCAGCCATTTGTCTGAGACATCTTTTCCTGTCTTCTCTAAAATCAAGCACATGTGTGTCTGGGGTAGTCGTGTAATTTGTAACAGTAACTCCTGACCAGATTTCATTTTTAAAAATTTAATTTATTTTCGGGCCTGTCCATGCGTATGTTAAATGGTGACACAGGAACACTCCCTTCCAATTAAACACATTTTCTTTTCCGTGGTGGGAGCTCCTGCCCCTCCTGCTTCTTCCCTCCTCACCCCCACTCTCCCTCCTCTTTCAAACTTATAGAAAAGTTGCAAATAGAGTACAGAAGTTCAAAGCGACTTTTTATCTCATTGGATCAGTTTATCTCATTGGATCAGTTAAGAGTGAATTATTGACATGATGCCTTGACACCTCAAATACTTGATATTTCCCTACATACAAAGGTGTTCTTCACGTAGTCACAAAACCACCATCAAAATTAGGAGACAAACATCATTATTGTATGTCAGCTAATTTTCACATCTCGCTGAACTTTCCCCAAGTTGTCTCAAGAAGATCCTTTAAAGCAAAGGATCCAGTCCAGGCTCTTGGGTTGTATTAGTTTCTCGTGACTCTTGTTTGTCTCCTTTAACATGGAACAGTTCCTCAGTGTTTTTCTCCCTTTTGTGACCTGATCTTTTAGAGATCATAGGAAAGTTATTTTGTAGCATGTCCCTCAGTTTGGGTTGGACCCCTGTTTCCTTCCGATTAAGTTCAGATTTTGAAACTTTGACAGGAGTGTGACAGAAGTGATGCTGTGTTCTTCTCACTGGGTCCTATCAGGCGGCACATGTCACTTTATTCCAGTTTCCTGCAGTGTTCACTTTGATGACGATTAAGGTGGTGTCTTCCAGACTTCTCCACTATAAAGTTACGGATTTTCCTTTTTAATGAATAAGAATTTTGTGGGAAAGTATTTGAGTCTATGTCAATATCTCATTTCTTGCCAAAGTTCTATTAGTTTATTTATATAAAAATGAAGTTATGGATTTCTATTGTATTTAAAAGGTTATAAGTTTAACCTTTAAAGGGTTATAAATCTGTTATTGTCATTTATTTTGAAGCCTAAAATTTTTATTTTGGGCCAAGAGGGTGCCCTGCAAGCTAATTTCCTTGTTCTTTTAACATGTGCCCATAATTCTTTGAGTGCTGTCCTATTCTCTGGGAAAACAGGATATTCTGAGTGATCACTACCACCTCGGGGCTTAATAAATACATATGTATTATCCTTGTATGCTTTTCCAAATGGGGGAGATATATAGATATATAATCTCAATACACTTTAATTTTATATGATAAAAATTTATACAATTTTTATACCATAAAATTAAATTGTATGTAAACATCGTTTTAATAACTTGATTGGCACGTATGGTAGTACTGGATGTTTAGATTGTTTCTGAAATTTGCCATTCATATATGATAATGCGTTAAATATCCTTGTAGCAAAATCTTTGACCTTAGTATTAATTCTCTGCACAGCATAAATTTCTAGATGCCCGTGTTAACAGAACCCTTTGCTGTTACAAACTGTTATTCTGGGCTGAACTCACACTTTTCTTATCATAGCCATAGACTTGTATACTCTGGCCAGCTTTTTGGATACTTTGCCCCCTTTGCCATTTACTCTCTTTTCTTCCCTTTTTTCTTTCCCCTCACCTCCACTAATATGAATAGGTATGCTCCCAGTCCTTCTATTTTAAGCCATTTGGGAATTCTGATTTTACTTATTATTTTTTAATTTTTATTTATATCTAGGAGAGAGAGAGATAGACAGCGTGAACAGGGGAGGGTCAGAGAGAGAGGGAGACACAGACTCTGAAACAGGCTCCAGGCTCTGAGCTGGCAGTCAGCACAGAGCCCGATGCAGGGCTCAAACCCACGATCCGCGAGATCATGACCTAAGCGAAAGTCGGACGCTTAACCGACTAAGCCACCCAGGCGCCCCTGATTTTACTTATTTTTTATGTTTATTTTTTAAATTATTTTTATTATTTTTTTAAAAATATAACTTATTGTCAAATTGGTTTCCATACAGCACCCAGTGCTGGGAATTCTGATTTTAGAAACATGCACTTGCTCTTCAGAGGAAATATCTTCCATCTCCTCCATTGGTTGTATTTGGCAGAGTCCAGCTTGGCCCGCGGCTTGGTTATAGAGGTTGTAATTCTCTTTGTCTTGAAACTTACATCCTGTGAACACCTCAGCACGGCTCATAGGCTCCCTCCTTAAACATTCCTCAGTAGAATTCTCTGTGCTGTGCTTCAGGGTAATTTCTCCCTTAGATGCAAATCCTAAATCCCGTTAGTCTTTGCACTAGTCCGGATTTCTGTGCAAATGGCTGAGGGTCCTGGTGTGAGACAGAAAGACCAAGGGCATTGGGCTGTGGAGAGAAACAGGGCAGTAGTAAATCTGTGTTTTATCCAAAGAGAAATTTGTCCTACATCTCAAGAGGATTTTCTCAGTCCTTTTAGTTGACTTTTCATCCTTCATTTCCATCCCTTCTCTCCGTGCTCTTGCGTGATTGAACACACTCACCCATTTTTCTGTAACTCTGAAGTCTGTAATTCTAGCCTAGTCCTGATCCACTATTACTGAACTACAACCCCCCTCCTCTGTTTCGAAGAATACCACACGAACTAGCTGGAGTTTGAGACTATTATGCAGAGTATGGCCAACACATCTTTCGCCTTTGTAGTGACGGCAATTCTGCGATTTTTCTGCCAGTTGTGTTCTGACAATTCCTGGTTATTTTGACACGTTTCAGGATAGTGGCCCTCCTGGTCAAGAACACTTTTCAAAAGTGAAAACTTTATGCCTGTCCATACAGCATTTGAAAGCAGCACAGTGCATTTATTTAAATAGTTTTGGGCCAGTCTCTTCAATCTATAGAATACTGGACTCTGAACTGATAAGATCCATGTAAAATAGGGCGATGGTGATGCTTTTGTTTCGGCTTCTGCAGGCAGCCTGTATTCCTTCCTTGGAATGCGTCAGCTGAGTGCCATATGGAAAGAATGATAGACTCTTAGGCCAAATGTAGAATGAAAGGTCTGATTGAAAAGCTGGAAAAGCAAATGGAAAAACTGATCCTGTATGTAGGAAAAGACAAGACTTCAGAACACGAAATATATTGTCTTCAGTGAATATATTGAAGCAAGATCTTGGGCCTGATACTTTGAAGAAGAGAGGAGAGTTTCTGCTGCCACAGGTAGAGATGGTATTTTAAGACAAAATGTGAGGAAATGATCTGGTTTCTTAAGTGCTTCTCTGATTTCTTTGTTCCAACTCTGCATGCGAACCAGATGGACTGAGAGTGATCACAGCTGTCTTCGTCCCAGCTGGACCATTTGCCTCACTGGTTTTATGGGAAGCAGTGGTAAGGATAGGAAGTTCAGATAAAAAACATAGCATGGCCCCATAGCACTCTTTTTAGGCTATTCGAGCCTGAAATTCTCCTTTTATTGAGTTTAGAAATAAAACAATATTGATTGACTCTCAAAAGGTGAAGAATGTTTTCCTTTTTCTTGTGCTTTTCTGGAGTTTTTATTACAGTTTATATGCATTTCAGTTTATATTCATTGGAATGTATATGCATTTCAGTTATATAGCTGTTCTTGTAAGAGTTTTTTTTTTTTAAATATTAATTATATTTTATTTCATATGTTTTTTTTTTTTTCAAATAGTTTATTGTCAAATTAGTTTCCACATAACACCCAGTGCTCATCCCCATAAGAGGAGGACACTTATGGGGATGTTCTTGTAAGAGTTTTAATAACTGCATTTAAAAAAAAGTTTTATGTCTTTTTATTTATTTATTTATTTAAAATATTTTTTTATTTATTTCTAGGAGAGAGAGAGACAGCATGAGCAGGGGAGGGTCAGAGAGAGAGAGGGAGTCACAGACTGAAACAGGCTCCAGGCTCTGAGCTGGCAGTCAGCACAGAGCCCGACGTGGGGCCCGAACTCACGAACCGCGAGATCATGACCTAAGCGAAAGTCGGACGCTTAACCGACTAAGCCACCCAGGCGCCCCAGTTTTATGTCTTTTTAAATTTATTTTTGAGAGAGAGAGAGACAGCACAAGCCGGGGAGGAACAGAGAGAGGGAGACACAGAATCCTAAGCAGGCTCCAGGCTCTGTGCTGTCAGCACAGAGCCCAATGCGGGGCTCGAACTCACAAACCATGAGATCATGACCTGAGCCAAAGTCAGACACTTAACTGACTGAGCCACCCAGGTGCTTCTTAAGTTTTATATGTTTGTGATGTAAAGTATCAAGCATCTGTATGAGGCTTGCTTAAGAAAAGGAACTCCTTTCTCCCTACCATTTTACCCTTGCCATAGCTAGCATTTTTAATTGTTTCAGTTACTTTGTTCAGTATTTGCATTGCACCTCTAAGATTTTTTCACTTCTACTTTTTGATATATCAGTTTTAAGTACTTCTAGCTATCCCACATGGAAGATGGCCATACACATATTCCCATCCTGTACATCTCCATCCTAATATAGTGAGGTTGTGATTTTGATTAGGCCATTATTCAGCGTTAATGCCATCGTGACCTTGTTAATGTTAATAGTCAAGCCATCTAGAATTTTAGAAAAAGAGTTCTTCTCCTCTTCTGCCAATTCTTACAAGAGGAAAAAAGTTTTAATCATTCTTTTTATGTTCACTTGGTCTTCTATGTGTTTGGTATTCTGTGTACTCATTCAGTCTTAAACTCTGTCAGTTCTAGAAGTCTGCTCTCAATAGATTCAGATGGACAGCTATTCCATCAAGGCTACTTTTTGAGTCCTATTACCTGTCATCCATTTATGCCAGAAATTCCTTTTGGTTTCAACTCCTGTTCCTGTATTACATGCCTTTCTTTTTCTCATTTCCCTCCCCGTTTTACCAAAGAACATCCTCCAATAGAATTGTAGGTTGTAAATCACTTGCCTCATTGTCTTCTGGCTTCCTGGTTGGTGTTGAGAAGTCCAAAGACTTTCTGAGCCCTAATTCTTTGTTTATGAGCCTCCTTCCCCTCCCCTCCCCACTCCAGTTTCTGCTTGGTTATGGGATTTTTTCTCTCTCTGTTTAAAAAATTTCCATGATGATGTGCTTAATGGGGGCACGTTAAAATCAGGTGGGCAGATAGGCACTCAGTAGACCCTAACAGTCAGCAAACACAAGACTTTCTGCCTTAGGAAATGTTCTGTGACCCGACCCTCCCCCATCCCTCCCCACCCTGTTTCCTTTATTCTTTCATTCTGGAATTGCTTTTTATCTAGCCTTTGGATCTCCTGGGCTGGTCCTCTACCATTTCCTTCTTACCGTTCTCTTTTCCTTTGTTGTTTGCTCTACATTTTGGGCAAGTTTCTTGATATTCCAATCCTTCTACTACTGCATTTTGAATTAGCAGTTTCTAAGTATCATGTTTTTGTTTCAGTGGGTGCAAAGTCATCTTTCTGATGTTACTGCTGTTCAGTGTTTTCATCTGCTCAGTTTCGAGAGCAGAGTCTTAGTCTTTAGATGATATAGAAGGCTGGCTTCAGATGCTAGTTAGCTCTGGTAGGGGGCATAAATACTAAGACAGCCTAGAGCTCTGACCTCTCTGTATCACATCGTCTTGTTCCTCCAGGTTTGAGGTTCAGAGTTTTTTTTTCTGCTTGGTTTCTGCCAGACTGTAGAGCTCTCTGCCGAAGGATACCACAAATTTCAGGTCTGAAATTTTTCCTACTTCACAAGAGATTCTATTTATATATAACACTTTTCTAAAGCTTTGAGGATAAATTTATTCTTTCCTGGTTTTAGCACTGATGACTTCTTTCCCCCTTTAGTGCATTTTGTTTATCTGTTATGTTTTGGGGATGACAGCTTTGAAATTTTTACCCCTGTCAGTGTCAGCCCGGCCCCCACTGAGCTTTATTTTCTGCTTCACAAAAACTATTTTTCGCTTTTATTGTTTTCTGCTTTATTGACTGCCTTCATTTAAGTTCATAATTACATTTTTCTTTCTTTCTTTCTTTTTTTTTTTGGTTAATGCAGACTCATTCTGATCACATAAGTAAGTTTGTTTTTTTTTTAAATGTAGTACACCTATTACTTAAGTAAACATTTCCTCCATCCTAGAATCTTCCCTGCTCTTGAAGCATATTTTTCATTTGCCTGGTGGATTTGGATTTTTCTCTGTTGCTTATCCATAGAGAGGGAGGTCTATGCATATTCAATATTGGGTATTGCCCTGTGTTCTTTCAAGAGACTGAAATGAGTCACTGTTTGACTCAAGTCCAGTTGGAGGAAAATGGTTAGATTTATAGTAGATTGATTTGCCAATTAGAAATTCATCTTTCTATGAGGCCTAGTGAAGGAGCCAGCATGGGCTACAGAAGTAAACAAAGGGGAGTTCGCCTCAGAACCAGAGACTGTCTTTTAGGTATTTGGTGTGGCACTCAGTAAGGTCATTGTCACTTGGCAAGGTTGGCCATGTCAGAAGCCAGTTGGTAGAGTATTTTCCCCCACATGTTTTCTGGGGGCAGTCATCATGGCCACATGTAAATCAGAAGTAAATACAGCCAGAGGTGACTTGTTCAGTTGAAACCGGGAACCCCTTTTAAGGAGTGAGTGTATTTTAAATGTACTTCAATGTTTGCTGGCTTCGTTCCCCCCAACTCTCATTCCTCTGATCTAGGAGTGTCATTATAAGTCTATTAAGGTCTCTTTTGCTTATATTCTGTCCACTCGGTGCAGTTTTGCATGAAGGGGATGTTGTACCTTAGTCCTCTCGTCAAGTTCCCATATTGATTCTTTTTAGTCTATTTCTCTGAAAATTTAAGCAAGGGGTTCCACCTGTGGCTTCTAGGGTTGATTCAGGATATTTCCTAGTTTTGTATTCATTTGGTTATTTCTCTAGTAATCTGGCACAGAGCCGATGTAGCTTTCTTATTTATGGATTCTATTTTGTACATCTGCTGTGAATTGTAGGGGTAATGAGTTAATTCATACCCAATGACTATAGGGGAATAGATGAATGGGCCAGTAAATAAGTAAGTGACAGCTGATCTTTTGCAAGCGAGGGGCATGAGAGGTGGTTTGTGGTTTTTGTGAAGAATGGCGCAGATCAGAAGAGGTGCCTAGGAAGGAGAATGAGGAGGAGAGGAGGGGCAGCAGTAATGACCCGAGGGTAGCCGGGTTCAGTGGAACCACCTCCCATCGCTCTGTGGCTCTCTGTAGCTGGAGCACAGTCTTCTAGCTCAAGCAAAGGAAACGGAGAGCTGTGTTGATGGCAGATTGGAAGAACTACAGGACAAGCATCCAACTGCTTGGAAGAGTTTGGAGAGAGGTGAATTTCTTTAGAAATCCAGTGCAGTGCTGTGGTTGACATCGTGAGGCTCTGGGAAAGCAGGGGACCAGCATGTCTAAGTGAAATGTCTGGCTTACTCACTTAGGGACTGAATGGCATTAGTTAGGATGTCTTGTCATCTTGCCTAGCTCCCCCATGATTTGTGCCGTTTGGTAAATAAGCTGGGGGGGAGGTCTTATAAATGTCATTTTAGGACTTCCTCCTACGAGACAGCTGATTGATATCCTTTGCGGTAGTATTGCTTAGCCCTTGTTTTTGTTTTCTTAGAGTGAAGTCACTATATGCCATTTCATACAGGGCTCCTATCATGTAAGAATAGGTTCAACAGAAGCCTCCCATCTAGAAAGGTCTGAAATGCTTTAGGAGAAGGCAGTTAATTTTCTGCCTTATTTTCTTGCCTTTTTCTTGAATAGTTGAAGCTACCAGTCTGAGCTATTAGGCAGCTCAAGGGCGTGTAATGTACATCAGTACTAGGAACACGTCATTATGGTTTTCTACAGAGAGCAGTGTAGGATTCTCGGTTTCAGAGTTTGGAGGAATTAGTTAACCCTCAGGACCTCGGACTTCCGGGCCGAAACCTTTGCTTGAGAAAACTCTTAAGCCCATTCTCTCCTTCCTTTGTGTTCATGTAGGGACAGGGACTAGTCTGCAGAAAGAGCACGGCTTGGCATAGGGTCTGATTCCCGTGTCAGCTCCCTCACTGCTGGGCTGTGCGCATGCTGCACAGCCTTTCAAAGCCTTTTTGTCCACGAAATGAGCGAATGGTACCCGTCTCAAACTACGTGAAATGAGTTCGTCAGCACTCAGCCTCTTGTCAGCTTTCATTAAATCCCAGTCTTCTGCCTTTCGTCCTTTGCTTTTTTTTTTAATGTTTTATTTTTATTTTATTTTTTGAGAGAGAGAGAGAGAGAGAGAGGGAGGGGCCGAGAGAGAGAATGAGACATAGGATCTGAAGCCGGCTTTGCGCCTGACGGCTGAGAGCCCCAAGCCTGATATGCTGCTTGAACTTAAAAACCATGAGAACGTGACCTGAGCCCAAGTCAGACGACCAGCCTGCTGAGCCACCCAGTGCCCCGCCCACTTGGTGTTTTAGCAGTGATGCCATCTGGGGTATTCGTCACGTGCACTTCTGTGTCCTTTTCCACACTACGGGCTAGCTGCCCACTATTCACCTTTCAGGCAATCCTCTGTAGGCTGAACACTGAAAATATTTTAAGGTGGTATTGCTTAATGACTTAACTTGGCAGAAATGATAGGGCCTGGGCACATAGCTTGAGTCTTTAAGAGTAGAATCTCACTTGCCTGCTTATTTTTGATTTTTTGGTTATCATGCTATTCATATATATACATCTGTTTACACCAGATATGATAGAGCAAGACAAGGTGAAATAGAAATAGGTGAGAAGGAGCAAAGAAATATAAAAAAGTAGTAGTGGGCATAAAATGATGCCAGGACAAAAGAGCACATCATGAGGGTCCAGTAATTTCTTCTGTGGAGGCTTGGCACTCCAGCACAAAGATACTCCCATATACGTGTACCTTTTTCCCAGCTGCTCATTAAATTCACGTCATGATGAACAGTGGGCCTTCTTTTTCCCCTAAACCCATGACTAAGAACATCAGTGTTGTCTCAGGGCACCTAAGGAATTGTGGGTTGAATGTTATACCAAAATAGTTCGACAGCTTTACTTGTTAATAACTATAGTCTGTCTAAGAGAGGGAAGAAAATAGGAAGGGGCCACAGTTCTAAACAAAACCTTAAAGCAATTGAAACTATAGTATGAAGGATAATATGCAAAGGCAGGATAAAAATCAGAATTTTAAAGTTCATAGAAGTTGCTGCCAAACCTATATTATTTCTTAGGAAGCAGTTGGGAGGTTTTGCGACTTGCCAGCATCATCAGCTGAGATAAGGGCAGCGCCAGAGGATTTGGGGTTCCAAAGACTTGGATTAAGTGTGCAACTCAAGACTTAAATTGTTACTTTTACTATAATGAAAAGTACCGTTTTCCAGTAGCTGAAAAGTGTTCAGGTATCATCTGGCATGCTAGTGAAACTCCAAAGTGTATTTGCAGACACAAGCGCCCTGTGGTCGGGGCAGGCTCAGTTTTATTCTTTATGCTCCTGGTTCACGTTAGATGTTCAGTAAATATCTTGTGAGTAAAAGGAAGGGTATTGTTAGGTGATATGAAACCTAAAAATGAGAAATTTTCTTCAAATGGAAGACTTGTCTTAAATTTCCTTTTATTTTTTTAATTGTTATTTTTGAGAGAGAGAGCAAGTGGGAAAGTAGCAGAGAGAGAGAGAAAGAGAGACAGACAGACATAAAATCTGAAACAGGCTCCAGGCTTTGAGCTGTCAGCACAGAGCCCGACGTGGGGCTCGAACTTACGAGCCGTGAGATCACGACCTGAGCCGAAGTTGGATGCTCAACCGACTGAGCCACCCAGGCGCCCCACAGTTGTCTTAAATTCTTAAAAAAAATTCTCTCTGGACTGAATTGCAGTATGGAAGTAGTCACATCAGTCTTGTGACAGAAACTGGGCCACTCTTTCCTGCATAGAACTTGGCATATTTTTGAGTTTTGTTAATGAATGTATTAATAACAGAAGATGTATTTATATTTTGTGCATATCTAGTGTCCTCTTTCCGAGGATGTCACAAAGACTGTAGAGGTGCACTTTGCCCTCACTCCTGTGTGAGGCTGAGGAACGAAGCCCTCCCACCCTTCTCCCCACCCGTTGGGGTACTTGATTCATTCTTGTAACTGACTCCTGTCATGGTGGGATGTCTTGACTTTTCTTTAATCTTAGTGGTGACTAAGTTTCCTGAGGAAGTGTGCACATGGACTGTGCTCACTGTCTTATGTTCCATACTAGGCTGGGACCTGATTGTGGCTCTAGTCCTGGTTCTGTCATGAACAAAATGTATGACTAGCTTCTTTTCTTCTCCACACCTCAGTTTTCTCATCTGCAAATGGGTATGCTTGGACTGGGTGACCTTTAAGACACTTAATGGTATTATTCCCTTTGCCCTTTCTGTTTGAGCTATCAGTTATCAATTGTGGGTCACCTAATTCCTTTGTTGTTGACTGACAGAGTGGCCTCTCCCCTTGGCCCACTGTCCTCAGGTTTACAGCTTGAAACTGCCTCCTCGAAATATCTAGCCAGCAAGGAGAACTGGAGTCACACTAAAATACATATCGACCTAACATGATTTGGAAGAGTGATACAAATCATGTGCTGGCTCTGAGATGTTAGACGCTCCCTACTGGATTCATTTTTAAAACATTTTTTTAAATTTTTTTTTTTTTTTTTTAATTTGAGAGAGAAAGAGAGAGCATACGAGTCGGGGATGGGCACAGAGGGAGAGGGAGACATGGAATCCGAAGCAGGCTTCAGGCTCTGAGCTGTCAGCACAGAGCCCAATGGGAGGCTTGAACTCATGAACCATGAGATCATGACCTGAGCTGAAGTCGGACGCTTGACCGACTGAGCCACCCAAGTGCTCCCCCGCCTCCCGCCCTGCCCCAACTGGATTCTTCTTTTCATTACGCCAGTAGCTGGCATATGGAACGGGGGATTTTTGCTTCCCCTGGCCGGGAAGGAAGTGCTTGTCTTTTCAGGCTAAATGTGGGTTTTCCTATCTTTTTCCAGGTACACAGTTTCTCCTAGCATGACTGCGATCTGATCAGCGAATCACGTAACTAGACTCCCGTGTCTGGTGTCACTGTGCCGGGGCCTGGTCACTGCCCACGACTGCAGAGCTGCCATGGTTACCACCTTTACTTCCACCCCTGCAAGTTCACAGCCCCAGGTGAGTGATTCAACCTGGCATAAGTTTGGCCCTACTAATCTTAATTTTGTCAAATATTTAAATTGAGTTTCTGAAGGTGCATTTCACTGTAGGAATGGTATGTTGCCTTCTAATTATTATTTGGTGGGCATTTGGATAAGAGTGCTTTTGTGAAGGAGGTGCTCTTTAGTTCAAGAAGCAGCTGGGACAATGAGCAAGTGATTATAGCAAACCAGCCTCTGTTGGCACGAGTCTCGGTGGTCAGTGCATAGAACGCCTGGCTATTACTATAGGCGTCAAACTCCCAGTCAAGACGGTCAATAGTAAATCCTGCCGCTCTCCCTCTCTTGGCTTTTTTAGGGTTTTAATGAAATATCTCAGGACAGAGCTAATCTTACACCAGTTTTCTCACTGCGGTCTCATGGTCTTCCTATAATTATTATTTTGCCTTCCTGTTCTAGGAGCTTTGAAAAGATGTATGTCCAGAAACTTCTGAAGAATAGTCATGGGTTACTTGCTCTGTCCAGTGAAGAGCAGGTACATGGCTAGAACATTGCCTTCAGATTGTTTTACAGTCTGATCTATTAGAGAATTAACTGGATTCTTTCAGTTTTAGCAGGCAGTGGGGCACAGGAGGGAAGCAGCCTTTGGAATCATTGAATTCACATTCTGATTGTTGGATGGCTTTAGACATGGTAACCTCACGTCACTTCAGTGTCTTCTGTCACCATCCTTCCTGGGATGACTGTATGGATTAAACGATAGCATATATGCAGAGCTCATAGTAGGTGCTCAACAATTATAGTTTCCCATCTGCTCTTCCTTCTCCCCCTCCTTTTAGAGTGTGACCCCCTCCATCTCATTGATGGCAATCATTTTTAAGCCAAGGTTAAAGAAAAAAACTGTACCTTTGAAAAAGAGCTATATTGCTTGAACTTTAAATCTTGATGATACAGAATGCCTATTCACACTTCTTTTGTCTTGTGTCATTTTTCAGGCTACTAAATTCTGTATGATTTCAAGTAGGGGTATGTGGAGGAGGGCAGAAGGAGGGAAGCAGTAGGGAGAAGGGAGTGTTTTTACCTCATGTACTGTAAATGCTTTTTGTCTCTTCTAATAAAAAAAAAGACCTTGGGATTCTATCATATGGATAAGGTCCTCCTGTTATTTACCATTTTAAAGGGTTTGGCATTTTCCAGAAAGCTTAGCGTTACCACCACTACATGTGTTTCTCTTTCTGGGAAACGGGTCAGCATTTTCATTGACCTTGGCTATTTGGTTTCCATTCCCCTCAGTAGGGTTTTGGGAGCCTCTGAGACTTTGTGAATGAGATTTAGTGCCCATGCCTGAGGGTGCCGTGTCAGAGGCTGCCGCACGGCTGCCCGCAGGCTATAGCCCTTCATAGCCTTTTCTGAAGTGAGTTAGGCCCTAGCACAGGTTTTCTGGGCAAGGAGTGTAGCACCTCAGTCTTGCTGTCACCATTTGTCCACATTTCCAATAGGAACCTCTTACGTACACGGCTCTTTCCTCTTACACAAACTACTGTCAGCTAGCAGGTAAGAGATCTACTTCTCAATGACTCATTTAATTAAAACGTTTGACATCGCCCAAGGTAGAAAGAGGTTGTATTTAATGTAAACACTTGGGGAAATAGGTACTCTTGTAAATCCTCTGTGGGAAGGTAAATTGGTAGAGTCTCCCTGGAGGGTAATTTGACAGTATCTGTTCAAATTATATCCCTTCACACATGCCCTGCCCTCATTGTGGTAACTGCATTAGAAAAACACTTGTTCATGAGTCCAAGGAGACGTGCATAGAGATATTCATTGAAGCCTTAGTTGAAGGCTAAGAAGTACAAAACTTTCTGAATATACAATAATGGAATGACCATAAATTCAGGCATGTTGAGGAGATTTAAGTACCATGCGGCAGTTAAAAAAATAATAAATACGTATCTTAACACAACTGTGTCTCTCTAAGATACCTGACAGAGGAAAAAAGAAAGTAAAATGCACACTAATTCAGGAAGATGTCATTCAAACTGTAAAACCTTATGTTTTTAGGGATAAACATATGGTACGGTAATATAAACACATAGTGAAAGGTCTAGAACATGCATTGTCAGTGGGAATGACGTTTTTCCCAAAAGGGCAAAACTTGGATCTTGGGAGATTAAAAAAAAAAATCCTTTTAAATTTAACTCTACCTGACAACATCTTATTTCTTAATATTTAATTTCTCTCAAACCTTTGTCATTGAGAAGCACCAGTGGGACAAACAAAGTCAAGCACAGGGCTAGATGTGCAAGCGCTCTGTAGTCACACTGCCCAAGTTTAAATCCTGGCTCCAACATTTACTAATTGACCGCTTGGGGGTGGGAAAAGGTATCCACCCTCCTAGTGCCTGCATGTCCCCATCTGCAAAGTGAACATAATAATTACAGAATCAACTTCATAGGATTCTTTTAAGGATGAAATGAGATAATATGTGTAAAACTTAGAACAAAATCCGGTACAGAGTGCTCAGAACATCTTAGTGAATACTGTTCGGCAAGCTCACTGTGGCCGGCCGGCCGGGGGGATCCAGGAATAAATAAGACGCACAGGGCTTTTGGGGGGAGGGTTTACAAATGGAGTGTGACACAGAAAGATGAGGAGACGAGAAATTCCAGTGCTGTGTCACAACTGCTGTGATGGAAGTATGGCTACCCTAGGAGTGAAAGGAAGCGTCCAGGAAAGACTTGGAGGATCCAGGAAGGCTTCTTGAAGGAAGACCACCAGGCCAGGGGCTAACGCATCCTTACTTTGACAAGGGAGAAGAAACCTGTGAATGTCGAGTGTTCCACGGTGGCGGGGGGGTGGGGGGGGGAGACAGAGAGAGAGAGAGAGCATGCGCCAAGCGCGCGCACAGAGTTTGGATGTTAGTTTGGGAGATTTGCAGTGTGCTGGGGTGTGAGGTTGTAAGCAGAGATGTGCTGGGGCTGGCTCTGCCAGCTCAGATCTGATTGTTAAATTGTCAGGAATTGTGTGAGCCAGTTGACTTCATGCTTATAACTTGAAATCAGCCAGGGTGGAGTATTTAACCATGGAAATTGGCAAGCACAATCCCTTACTCTTAGGAGCCCATTGTTAGATATTTATCAGCATACTTCTGGTAGTAGAGGAGGCAGATGGGTTAGGTTACAAGGTTGGAGAAGATTCTGCAGGGCCTTGCAAGCTACATTGAGGAATTTAACTTCAATCTTGAAGCTTGTGTAGCTTTGGAGTTTGGGGTCTGGCTTCCAACCCCGACTTTTGACAATTTTGTTGAATAAGTTTATTATTTAATCTCAAGCAGGGTAACAAGTCTTGTTATTCTTAACATATGTTGGGAACAGTAGCCTCTGATAGCTGGAGGCACCCAAGCCCACTGGGAAGGACTCACCTATAAACTAGGTATTAGGTCCTAGGGAGAGGGAGTCTACTCTTCTAGAGAGATACCAACCATTGTTGGGTCACTTAGTTCTGGCGAATGATGGGCCTCCCGATAACCTGTATGTCCATTCTTTGCACGTAATTTGTGCTGTCAGATTTTAGTCCGAGGCTGACTTGCCCTTGCCCGCAAGTCGGTATTGATGTCTACTGTCCCATTATCAGGGTTTCTCCAGGTTCAAAGAAGGTAAAAGTAACTTAAATACGGCATCTCCTCAGGCAAGGCGTCATAAGCAGTTCACTCCATCAGCTTAGCCTGGTATTGTCTGGCACGTCAACTTGCATTCTTCGAGACTGAATTCAGGGACCTGTGTAAAGATACACCCACATTCAAGTGTGAAAGGCCTCCTAATCCTTTTCTAAGGCAAAAACAACAATTAAAAAAACAAAAAATCTTTTGGTTTTGTTTTCCTCTATTCATTTGGTAACAAAGAGCATTTTTCTAATCAAGGTTGCCTAATACTAGATATAAGCTAATTAATATGGACAAATAGCCTGTGATTGTTTCAAACAATAATAGGGAAGAAAGCCTCCATTGTCAGCCCTGCTGGGGTGGCTGTTTAGTGAGTGAAAGATAGGCCTTGTGCTTTGAAGTGGGACAAGTTTGTATTCCCTGCTTTCCTCCAGACTAGACTGCAAGGCGGATTTTTGTTTTCTTATGTTGAGAAAGCACCTTGTTCTTATGAAGCTAGATAAATATAGAGGTGAAACTGCACTAGCAGCAGCAGGAAGACCGTGCGGAGCTGATTTATAGCTGTGTTCGTCCAGGCTCTGTTAAAGAGTTCCTTACCTGAGGAAGGCTTCAGGGATGTGTCTGTAGACAGGACCATGTTCATCATTAGGTTGCGTTAATGTGTTCATATCCGGCAGATGCGGGCGTACCTTTTGAATGGAAGGGTCAGTAGTTCAATACGTGCATGAATGGTTTTGGCCTCTCTCAAAGCCAGGACTGGTGTTGAGAATTTCAAAAGTATTCAGATCCCACACCTGGGATTCCAGTAAGGGTGGGCTGTATTATAAAAGGGTTTTTTTTTTTTTTTTTTTTAAAATAAGATATTTCATTCTGCTCTCGATTGTGAAGTGGCTATCTTGGTTTTAAGCCCAGGAAACAAAAGCTACTTTGGTTCCTCCAAGTGATTACCTGTAGCTTTCCTTAAAGGCATGAATTTGGGTAGATAGACACTCAGGGTCTTAACAGATTGCTCCTCTGGTTCTGATTCAGCGTTCTGATGTAACACAATGAGGTCTCTACTTAAAGAGGTCTCTAGTTGTCACCTGGTAGAAGACCAGCATTTTGGAACATCATTACCAATAGGTTCCTCTGACAAAATCCATCAGATTTCCAAAATGTATGGTTTAGAGGTTTATTTCTGGTATCAGAGACTGGATGCTTTTGGATTAAAGCATTTGAATTCCATGTTTAATGGGTTGCAGTTTTTGAGCTTGAAAGACTTCTGATTTTTTGTTTTGTTTTGTTTTTAAGAACTTTTTATGATGGCAGCTTCCAAATGTTCACAAACATAAAAAAGAATAATGTTCTTTTTTAGATTCAACAGTTATTAGTATTTTGCCATACTTGTTTCACTTCCTCCCATTTTGCGGGAGGAACTGTTGTAAAGCAAATGCTTGGCATCGTGTCTTCTCACCTTGACCCTTGTACATCAATATGCATCTCTAAAAATATTTCATTTATGTAACCACAATACTATTATCATACTTAACAAAACTTAAAACAGCTGCTTAATATCATTTTATACTCCTCCATATTCAGATTTCCCCAATAGATTTTCTAAGAAGTGGTTTTGCAGTTGTCTTTTAAAACAGGGATCAGATCAGTTTACTCTTTTCCATAAAGCCATTTGATGACTTTTTAAGGTTTAAAAGGTAATCCCAGGGGATGCCTGGGTGGCTCAGTTGGTTAAGCATCCGACTTCAGCTTAGGTCATGATCTCACAGTTCGTGGATTCAAGCCCCACGTTGGGCTCTGTGCTGACAGCTCAGAGCCTGGAGCCTGCTTCAGATTCTGTGTCTCCCTCTCTGCCTCTCCCCAGCTTGCACTCTGTCTGTCTTTCTCAAAAATAAATATTTAAAAAACTTTCTTTAAAAGGCAGTCCCATTCCCCCCCCTCCTTATTCTCTAAGTGGGAAATAGATTAATCTAGCAATCAGAATATTTCACCACTGAAGGATAAAAAAATGAGACCTATACCTATACCAAAGGCTCTAAAGTAAGAGAATGATTGTACTTGTTAAATTATTGGTCACAGAAGTAAGGGCTCGCAGATACCTTGATAGTGCTTTCAGACTAAAGTGTGAACAATTTAAGTATGATGTGTGTTTCCAGGGCCACACAATGAAGACACCGTGTGGTCTGGCTTCACCTAACATGGAACTGAAGAAGGAGAATGGGCTTAGATGTAGGTGAATTTTGGTTCAAATCCTATAGGTAGGGCATGTTTCAGTATAGGGATCTTTTTCAGTTTTCTTTCTTTTAATCTCTAGAATTCAAACAATATACACTGTGCTCACAAATATAAATGGTAAAATACCCATTCAGTACACTGTTGGTGCCTTAGATCCCTGACATATTTCATTTCCTCTTTCCCCTCCGTAATTATTCTGAGAATACTCTACAGGGAGAAGGTGGTTACCTCTGCATATGGTGTGTGTAGATGATGTGCTTATGTGGTGTGCCAGAAGATCCATCAGACGAAAGCCAAGTTAGATAAACAGTCTACGGAAAACTCCAATGCATTGCCAGGAATAAATGCATGTGTAGATAAACACTGAGATTTCTGACTTACTCTATCTCCAACCATGTTTCTATTAGAGGTAAAATTTGTTCTCATATTGCAGTTTAAATTCATCTATGCTCCCTTTTGTGTTTATAAGCTCAGATAAAGCTTGAGAGGATATTTTATTTCAGAATATGAGGACACTTTTTTTTTTTTCTTTCCCCAAACTAAAGCAAAATAAAGGTGGGGGGAAGGGATCTAGAGTTAATTAGCTCCCATGAGAAGAGGTCATGTGATTTTATTTAGACTGGGTCCAGGCGGTGGTGGTTGGGAAATGTTTAACAATATACTCATTAAGAGTTTTTAGATTTTAATTCCTGTGTAGTTAACATATAGTGTTATATTAGTTTCAGGTGGACAATGCAGTGATTCAACAGTTCTGTACATTACTCAGTGCTCATCATGACAAATGCTCTCCCTAATCCTCACCACCTATTTAACCCACCCCCCACCCACTTCCCCTCTGGTAACCATCTGTTTGTTCTCTATAGTTAAGAGTCTGTTCCTTGATCTGTCAGTCTGTCTCTCTTTTTTTTTTCTTTTGCTTATTTGTTTCTTAAATTCCACATATGATTGAAATCATATGGTATTTGTCTTTCCCTGACTTAGTTGCCTTAGCATTATACTCTGTAGGTCCACCCATGTCATTGTGAATGGTAAGATTTCATTCCTTTTCATGGCTGGATAATATTTCATTATATATACATACCACACCTTCTTTGTCCATTCTTCTATGTGAGGGCACATTTTGAGTTTTCTACTCATATAAGAAAATTGTGCAAAGACATCTGGGGTAAACCACAAAGGAGACCCTTCATGTTCGCTTCTTTTTCTTTCTAATATATTCTAATTAGTTTAGTCTTTAGTGACTAAAGCTATTTCTTTATCCTTCAGAAGGGACATGATTGTCTCCCTCTTACTGCCCATTATGGTGCCATTTGCCTATTTTACTTTTCACATACCTGGCTTCTCCAGCGACTTTTCTTTGAACTGTCACTGCAGCTTTTCCATGAGTAAACACTAAGATGGGGGCAGTGCCCTAGTGTGTTTCCTAGCAGAGGAGAGGATAATCATAGAGTCTAGGAGATTTCTGTCTTTGGAGAACTGTACCTTGCTATATAATAAGACACTCATTAAAAAAAAATCAGCCTTCATTTGCTGTGTGTGATGATACTGCCATTTCATAATTGCATAGCATCACTTAAGAACTGCCCTTAAGTTAAACTTATTTCATAAATGATAATCCTAGGCAGGCACAGGCTGGGAGCAAAGTGAGAGTGGATTGTTAACCTTTTCTTTAGCATCTGACAAAATGTTTATGAAAGGGCCATGGCGTAGATCAGTTCTTGAAAGGCTAGGTTGGCACTATAGTAACTTTCAGTGATTCAGACCCCCTTTGGGAGCAAGAACCTCCAGTTTTTCAGGAACAGGATAAGATAGGGTTGAACTAGAAGCTGCCTGATCACAAAATATTTGCACTTGGATGAACCCCCATCAGCCAGCATAGGGTGGTTTTGAAGCCTTTCAGACATGGAAAGAAGATGCATTCATCTGGATTCATCCTTGGGCCTCCACTCTGAGGGCTTTGCACACTCCCCAATTCTGTTTAGCATGACTTTAATTGCAGTTAATCAGGCTACTAAGGAAACTTGGCAAATAAAAAGTGGAGGGGAGGACCCAGAAGAATCCCAGCCCTGTGGCTTGTGTTCAGGACTTCTCTCTGACATGCTGGCTTGTGTGTGAGTGACCGGTGGGAACTCAGGACTCAGCGGTCATGGTCAGACAAAGATCCGACCTCTGTGAGACACATCAAGGTGGAGACTCGCTGTTCATCAGCCCACTGTCTCTTTTAGGATTAGCTTCGCAAACTAGGGTGACACAACTTGCAGATGGGGCTTCAATTGGGTGACAGTAGAGAAAGAAGATGTAAAAGAAAGAAGGTGGCATGATAGGAAATCTGTGAGGATTATAGCTGTAGTTATGCCATGATGTTTGGCTTTTTCAGTTGATGTATCAGGAATATGCATTTATTCTTTTGAGAACTTTTTGCATATTTTCTTAAAATTAAATAATAAATCAGTATGGCGTTAAATGCTGCTGCTTTTGTTTGGTTGGACATTTTATTGCTTTCTCGAAATTAGTCACTGAAAAAGCAAGCAGACAAACTCTCTTGCAAGAATAAAAGAGTACCTAAGTGTAGGTACTAGAATACAGCAAAGACTTAAATAGGTATGCTATCCTGTCTTTTAAAAATTAAACACCTGAGGGGCACCTGGGGGACTCAGTTTGTTGAGTTTCTGACTCCTGGTTTCAGCTCAGGTCACGATCCCATGGTTGGTGAGTTCGAGCCATGCATCAGGCTCTGCACGGACGGTGAGAAGCCAGCTTGAAATTCTCTCTCACCCTCTCTCTCAAAATAAATAAAAACAAAAAAAATTGAACCCCTGAAGCTAATATTATTTATCAATTATGTATTTATATCAATTATAATTGATAATATTATAAATCAATTATATTGATAGAATTATATCAGTTATATCACAGAAACAACTGTGAGATGAGACCATTATCCAGAAAAGCTGTGTATAAGTGCATGAAAAGTTACCAAGCACCTAAGAATAATAATAGTAAAACAGGCTTAAGAGCTCTTTGAGATTATTTATCCAACTTTAATAGACATTAGAGATGACTTGGGGCACCTGGATGGCTCAGTCGGTTGAGCATTTGACTCTTGGTTTTGGCTCAGGTTATGATCTCACAGTTCGCGAGTTTGAGCCCTGTGTTGAGCTATGTGCTGACAGTGAGGAGCCTGCTTAGGATTCTGTGTCTCCCTCTCTCTCTGCCCCTTCCCTGCTCATACTCTCCCTCACTCAAAAATTAAAAAAAAAATAAAAACAAAAAGAGATGACTTAAAAAGATAACCGTGTCAGTGAATAGTAAGATTCATTGATTTGATGTCAGTTCCCTGCAAATACATTTTATAGATTGAATGTGATCATAATAAAATCCTAATTTTTTAGAAACCTCACAGGCCAGTTCTGACGTTTATATAAAAATACTAAAGGTAAAAAATAACCAATCTAATCTAAAAGAGCTAGGTGGGAAAAGCTGCACTTCCAGGTATCAGAATTTATTATAAAGTTATACTGAATAAGGCAGTGGGGTATTTGTGTAAGGATAGATAAATGATCAGAAGAAATAGACACCAATTCACACACAAATCATTATAAAAAATGAATTGGTATGAGATAATAAGGAAACATTCTGCTATTAGATGATGAAAAAGATGGGCTAATGGAAAATAATTTTTCATTTTCTTCATGGATGAATAACTTCCTATTTCCATCTGTGAGTTCAAGAAAGGTATGTTTAAAGGTGGTGGTTGCTTTAGGAAAGTCAAGCTCTCTGGGTCACTGAATTTGAAAGTTTTAAGAGAACAGATAGTACACAAACCGAGTAAGAAGTACTCGATCCTTATGAGCAGGTGGTGTGTGACTGTCCCTTTTATAGATGAGGAAACAGAGTCCCGAGAGGCCGGTGTTAGATAACCAGCATTTCAACTCCGGTCTCACTGATTCTGAGGTCTAAGCTCACTTCTCTGCTAATCTATGATGGTACTTCCCATACCCCTTGCTGTCTCCCAGGAAACAGGAATTGCAAGTGAAAGACCCTCCTCTCATGTTCAGGTTTTATTCATTAGTCACTCCTTGGGCCTGGTGTCACCTGGCAGGAGTGCTCATTGCTACCCTTCCCTCCCCTTCCTTCCCCTCCCTCTTTTACTGATGGGACAGCCCCTTTGCTGTGACTCAGAATGAATTAGCTGTGTTTTGTTTTGTGTATGTTAGGCATAGAAAAGAGCATAGAGTGGTGCAATACAGTCATATATCTGTTACCTAGCTTTATGAAATTTGAACATTTTGATGTAATCGCTTCAAAATCTTTTGATCTTTAATGAAACAAATCATTACAGGTGAAGCTAAAGCCCCTTTGTAGTCTTTGCCAAAATATGACTAATTAGCCCTCTTGGCTCAGATCGTAAGTTGATATTTGTCGTCATGTTGCTTGTGTTTGTGGGTATATGTACATATGTTGGTAAAAAATAAACAATATATAGTATTTCTGCAAATTTTAGGTTTATTTATTTTGATAGAGAGCACGTGCGAGCGAGCTTGTGTGCATGTATATGCACACGAGGCCAGGGGAGGGAGGGAGGGAGAGAGAGGGAGAGAGAATCCCAAGCAGCCTTCACACTCAGCACCAAGCCCAACAGGGGGCTCGATCTTACAACTTTGAGATCACGACTATGAGATCATGACTGGAGCCAAAATCAAGAGTCACCTGCTTAACCAAGTGAGCCACCTAGGGGCTCCGATTTCTGCAAGATTTTAACATTCCTAAAAATGGTGTGCTGCGTTACTGTAGGGACTCCTTGAGTCATCATCTATAAAGCTCTGTTTTGTTCATTCTCACTGCTTTATAGCACACCCTTCTGTTTGTTTGCAATTTACCTGTTCTTCAGTTGACAGAGTTGGTGCTTCTGACAGTTTGGTGTTATAGAAGAGTAGCGATGAAAAGTCCTGCATGCCTCCTTAGGCACATGTGTGAGGTTTTAGGTTTAGACTTTCACAGTCACCTATATGAATGTGTCCAACTTTCGTGTTGTTTACCAAATAGTTCTTCAAAGCAGTTGTGCTAAATTTTACCCCCACCAACACCGAATGACCGAATGACCATCCTCACCAACTCTTGATTATTTTCAGACATGCTAATTTTTGCCAAGCTCGTGGAGATAAGTTGTATTTGACTGTCTTTAACTCTCTGATTCCCTGGAAGAGTAACTTTCTTTTCATGTGATTATTGGCCATTAAGGTTTCCTCTTCTGTGAATTGCCTATCCTGATCTTTGCCTATTTTCTTACCTGATTGTTTGGCTTTTCCTTTTTGATCTGTAGGAAGTTTTTACATTTCACGGTAAGTCTTTTTTGTGTGTATTGCCAAAACTTCTCCTAGTCTTGAGCTTCTTTTTTCACTAATTATAAGGTTTTGTTGCACAGAAGTCTTGAATTTCTAATTAGTCATATTTTGTCATTGTTTTGACCTTGTTTAGAAAAATCTATGTATGAGTTACAAATAGATGCCTTATTTTGTTTTCAAAGTCTTAGAGATTTATTTTTTCACATATGTCTTTACATAACCTGAAATTTCTGTGTATGTGGCATAGATTATCAATTATTTTATTTTTTCATATAGATGAACAGTTAGGCCATTTTCTCCATTGATGGGTGAAACAAATCTCTAATATCTAATTTTTGGTGCTCTATTCGATTGGGCCATTCATGTATTTTTGGGACAATATTACAATGTCGTAACTATTGTCACTTTAAAGTAAAATGTGGTATTCTGTAGAGCAAAGAGCTTCCAAGTTATCTAGGATATTCTGATTCTTTTTTTTTTTTTAATGTTTTATTTATTTCTAGGAGAGACAGAGAGAGACAGTGTGAGCAGGGGAGGGTCAGAGAGAGAGGGAGACACAGACTGAAACAGGCTCCAGGCTCTGAGCTGGCAGTCAGCACAGAGCCCGACGCGGGGCTCGAACCCACGAACCGCGAGATCATGACCTAAGCGAAAGTCGGACGCTTAACCGACTAAGCCACCCAGGCGCCCCTAGGATATTCTGATTCTTTTATACCTTCATGTCAATGCTTAGGGAACTTGTCAAGCACCTTGAAGAACCCTTTGGGAGTTTTTCATTTTACTGCACTGAATGAATATATTGATAGTGGCAATATTGGCATCTTAATATCTCTCTCTGACCATAAAATATTTTCTCTATAGGAACATAACGGATTCATGTGACTTGATGTTAACCCAGCAATCTTGCTAAATTCTATTCATACAGTTATCTTTGTATTTTCTATGTAATGGATTATCTCATTTGTGAAAAACAATAAGGTTTTTCTTTTCCAAGTCTTTTTGTTTTTTGTTTTTGTTTTGTTTTTCTTACAGTTTGGCTATGACCATGAGTACATGCTAAAAAGCAATTGGTAGTTTGTTTCATTTCTATTTTATAAAGGAATACTCCCATCAACTATTTCAACTGCCACAGATATTTTATGAAGTTAAGCTCCTTTGTAATTCTAGATTGCCAAATTATTATGCAAGGGCACTAAAATTTACCAAACACATTTATTCATGTCTACTGAGAGGATCATTGGCTTTTTTTATTTCCTTGAATTTGTGTGGTGAATTATATTATTAGATATTTAAATGCTAGATCATATTTTCATTCTGGAATAAACTCTATTTAGTCCTGATATATAAAATTTATGTTTTATATTTATATGTAATTACATACAATTAAATATTTATTCTAATATAATTACGTATACACATATATAAATGTGTAATATATAATATATATTTAGGAGCTCTCATAAATGTTGCTAAAAATATTGACTAATAATATCTTTTACTCTTTTTAAAAATTTAAAAAAAAATTTTTTTTAATGCTTTTTAAATTTATGTCTGAGAGAGAGACAGCGTGAGCAGAGGAGGGTTAGAGAGAGGGAGGTACAGAATCTGAAACAGGCTTCAGGCTCTGAGCTAGCTGTCAGCACAGAGTCCGATGCAGGGCTCGAGCCCACGAACCGTGAGATCATGACCTAAGCCGAAGTGGGCCGCCCAATCGACTGAGCCGCCCAGGTGCCCCAAAAAATATTTACTTCTTTTGAGAGAGCATGAGTGGGGGAAGGGCAGAGAGAAAGGGAGAGTCCAGTGCGGTGCTCGAACCCATGAACTGTGACTTGAGCTGAAATCAAGAGCCAGATGCTTAATTGACTGAGCTACCCAGGTGCCCCATTAGTATCTTTTATTCTTAATCTCCTTGTTTGCTCTTATAATTATTGTGGCTTCCTACAAAGATAACCAAATAAACTTTGAAAATATAAAACCAAAACAGTATCAAGCAATTTTTGGTAGATTTTTTTTTTTAAATGTTTTATTTATTTCTAGGAGAGAGAGAGAGAGAGACACAGCATGAGCAGGGGAGGGGTCAGAGAGAGAGGGAATCACAGACTGGAACAGGCTCCAGGCTCTGAGCCGGCAGTCAGCACAGAGCCCGACGCGCTCCGAACCCACAAACCGTGAGATCATGACCTAAGCGAAAGTCGGACGCTTAACCTAATTAAGCCACCCAGGCGCCCAATTTTTGCAGATTTAAAGACAAATGGAAGCACAATGCTGAGTAGCAGTAATACGTTACATGGGAGCAGAGGCACTGGAGGGAAGGCGTCAAGGGAAGAGGTCGCTCAGACTCCCAAGTCAAGACTACATTGAAATATTAAGAATAAGCATTAAAGTACAGAAATAGAAAGTATTGCTGTTGAAAGCTTTGAAGTGGAAAGAGGGAAATACAGAAGCTCCATCTGTCCAGTTTGGTCTCGCATCTGATATTCTTAGGTCTAATCCTGCTAGGGACTGTTCTTCTGGTTCTCACATGTTACCCTCCTGTGGCCTTATTCTCTGGATGACAAGTTTGTCTTTGGTGGGGCCGCTCTGAGAGAGTCCTGGGTCTAAGTGCACTGAGGTCTGGCCCTCGAGAGTCTGCTGCGAGTGCCAGCGGAGCAGGAAGGGGAGGGGATACCGCTCGGGACCATGGCTTGTGGTAATTCTCTCCTTCCTGTGGCTTCGCAGACTTGACAGGTAGTTGATTTCATATCGCAACTGTACGTGATTTATAGACTTGGGGTCATGACTCCTTCTTTATCTGTTTCCTAGCCTGGAGCTCAGCTAAGACAGAAAGACTTCCTTGTTTTCTTCAGTGCAACTGGGTAGATTTTTTTTTCTTGGCTCAATATTGATGTAGAGATCTTGAAGACTTCAGCTTAGTACTGTTCTTGCTCCTAGTCACTGCCTCTGACAAGGCCGGGGCTCATCTTCTTTGCTCAGTAATATTTACTGCTCCTTGTCTCCATAATCTATCAGTGTATGGCCAAATAGGGACCTGTTGCCTTGGTTGTGGTTGCCTTTAACTCAATAATGCATTGAGAAGACTATTATGTTTTCTCCATAACCTCTTTTAAAAAATTTTTAATGTCTAGTTTTTGAGAGAGAGCATGAGCAGGGAGGGCAGAGAGGGAGACATAGAATCCGGGCAGGCTCCAGGCTCTGAGCTGTCAGCACAGAGCCCGATGCATGACTCGAACTCACAACAGTGAGATCAAGGACTGGAGCTGGAAGCCTGGATGCTCAACAGACTGGAGCCACCCAGGCACCCTCTCCATAACCTCTTAATGTTTTAATGATTTATATTATTCCTTCCTCTTAGACCAACTTAAAATTTTCTCCAGAAAATGTTTCTCACTTTATCTCTGCCTGTTACAAAGGGCTGGAACAGATATAAAGTATTTTTACAGAAGTACAATCTGCTTTCCCTAGTTCGTCTTTGCACATGGACATCTCTTATTCACGTACGTTGTTACTTTATAAAAAGTAGAATTTTGTGTACCTTTTCAGGTAAACTTTCAAAAATGTTGTAGTTCCATTTTCTTCAGCTATTCTAAGAATTCTAGCTTTCAAACATTTTTAGTTTCTATCAGCATCATTTTGTGGTTTTCTGTCTCTAGTGGCAGATCATCTTACTTTTTTGTTTGTTTCTAATTTGAGGCTCTAAAAGGGAGTGAGAACAATTTTGTTTAATAGAGACTTACTGGCACTTAATTCTCTCTCTCTCTTTCTCTTTTTTTTTTTTTTGGAAGGTAGAAGAAATGTGTAGAAGGTCTGATTATTTTAGGTTGAAGAACTTGAATTGCAGGGGCCTAAGAGACGGCCCACACCTTACTTTACAAATAAGAAAATCAACATTCAGAGCAGTTATGGGACTTACTGAAGACCAGTTATCTGGGGAGCATCAGAATCGGGAAGAAGTGTGCACTCCATTATTGTACTTTAGCAGGAGTGGGAAACCAAGCCGGCTTGATTTATATCTTATTAGTGGTCCTTTATCCAGCATAGATGAAAATCTCTCTTTTAGCGTGTCAGTTGCACCCATAATCACATTCTTATCTAAACAGTTACTAAATCACCTAGGTTTAATCACCAGTCGGCTAGCTTGTGCCAAATATTCCCTTTTCCACTTGGTGAATGAATATATTGTTGTCTTTCAGGAGATTAAAAATCACAGAGTGGACTGTGAGAGGCTCTGCAGCAGGCACCGGGGGTATCATTTTGGTTCCCTTGTCAGGTGTAGGGTAATACAATGCCCCCGCCCATACCTGGTCTTCCAGGAATGCCTGCATGCCTGCGAGCATGCAAATAATAAATGAAGTGCACGGTGAAGATGAGCACGAAACGCGTTTCTTTCCAGTGCAGGCTCCACAGAACTGCTATGACTTCTTTTGAGATCACATGCTAGGGTGAGGTAAACTTCTGAGATTTGGAACATCTGCTCTGCAGAGCTGCCAGGAGGCCTTCTGCCTCTGCCCCGTCATCCTGAGATGTGATTAGTGGATGTGGAAAAGGGTATGGATGTGGGCTTCTCTTTTTAGCATTACGGACAATATTTTGGGAATAATCCCGTTTCATTTACATCTTTGTTCCTTGGGCAGTGCAGAATTCTGTAACTTCTCGTGCTGCAGAGGGATTTCTAATTATACTGATGGGGATTTTAGCAGAATATGCTTTAAAAAAGTCTTGAGCCCTGGGGCTCCTGGGTGGCTCAGTCAGTTAAGCATCTGACTTTGGCTCAGGTCGTGATCTCACAGTTCGCGGGTTTAAGTCCCAAGTCAGGCTGTGTGCTGATAGCTCAGAGCCTGGGACCTGCTTCCGATTCTGTGTCTCCCTTTCTCTCTGTCTCTCAAAAATAAACAAACATTTAAAAAAATTTTTTTTAAGTCTTGGGTTTTGCCTGATCATATTTTTGTGTTCTCTAGATTTCTTACAATAAATAGGATAATGATTCAATGAAGTGGTCTTTTCAAAAATTTGAAAATTTATTGTTACAACTGTAATAGTATGTCTTGATTCTTTCTTGCATAATAAGAGAAAATTAACACATTTTTTTCTCCCACATTTCAAACTCTTATTGATAAAGGGATTTTACTTTCAGAGTAGGTTATTTTTATAAGTATACTTTCAAGAATTACTATTATTATTACTATTATTTTTTAATGCTTATTTTTGAGAGAGAGAGCATGAGCAGGATAGGGGCAGAGTGAGAGAGAAACACAGAACGAAAAGCAGGCTCCAGCCCCAAGCTATCAGAACAGAGCCCGATGCCGATGCTCACCGATGCTCACCGACTGAGCCACCCAGGTGCCCCTGAAGAATTCTTTTTGATGTCTGCTCTAAGTTTTGGAACTTAGCATGAAGAGCACTAACTTAGACTCCAGTGTTTTGGATGCTTACTACCACTGTTTCTGCTCCATTGTGTTTTTTATTTTTACTTACTTGCCTGTATTTTTTAGGAAGGAAATGTAGATGTTGTTCTTTGTGACCGCCCACGTTTCTGAGACCATTGTATATTCTCCTCATATGGGGGCATCAGTATAATTGGCTGTAGAATTTATGTACTTCATTTTCTCCTTGTGATGGAGATTTTGATCCCCTGTGTTCTGTCCTTTGGAATTCTCCTGTGGCAGTAGCCTGATGTTACCCTGTTCTGTCTCTTTATGTAGATACTTGATTTGTTTGCTTTTTGTTTATTTTTATTTTTTTGTACTTAACAATTTTTGTCTTTACCCCTGAGATTGCAAAATCTAACCAAGCTCTATCTAAAGTTGAGTTGCTTTTAATTTGCTCTTTTATAATTTATATAAACGTAAACCAGTAATCTGAGATCTTTCTTTTCAAGCAGTAACTTAAGTTTCAAGCCATGTTACTTCCGCTTTGTCCTAATCTTTCTGGAGTCCTGGTATAACCACATGTTTCCATCTGTGTGCCTCTTTTCCTCATATTCCTGCCATCTCTCACCTTCTGTGAGTGCTGGTGAATTTCTTCAGTATGTCTTCGACTTCCTATTTCCATTTTCTGGAATTTTTGTGCTCCATGCTCCATGTTATGCTCCATGTTTGAATTGCTGTTTTTAATTCAGAAGTTGGTCACCATCTCTTTGGTGGGCACAATAGTGGGTTTTCAAAGATGTCCAATACTTAGTCTCTGGCACCTGTGAATGTGCCTTACTTGGCAAGATGTGATCAAGTTAAGGATTTTGACATGGGGAGATTGTCTAGGGTTATCTGGGTGGACTCAGTGTAATCACAAGGGTCTTTAAATGTGGAAATGAGGTGGGGGTGGGGGAGTTGGTGTTAGAATGAGGTATTGTGAGAAAGACTTGACTGGCTATTGCTGGCTTTGAGGATGGAAGGGAGCCATGAACCAAGGAATGTGGACAGTTAGAAAAGGCATGAAAAATTCACTCTAGAACCTCTGGAAAGGAACACAGCTCTGCTAACACCTTGATTTTAGCCCAGTAAGCCCACTTTGGACTTCTGACCTCTAGGAATATGAAATAATAAATTTGCATTTAAGTTACTAAATTTATGGTTATTTGTTACAGCAGCAATAGGAACTATTACAATCTCTATATAGTTTTTACTGTTTTTGTTTGTTTGTTTGTTTGTTTGTTTGTTTTGGTCTTCATGATGGCTTGTTTTATTTTCAGTGCTAGTACCCTAACAGTACATTGAGAATACAAATCAGAAATATCCTATAATTTAATCTTTTTCTTTTACCCCCCTCCCGCCATAAATCTGCTTCAAGGAGAGGTATTTTCTGTTCTTCAGAATGGTCCTCTCCTTTGAGGTTGCACTTTTGTCTTATTGTATTTGATTTTTTTTTTTTTTTTCTGTTTGCTGTGTCATTATAGGCCTGAGTACCTGAATGGGTTGCAGTCCAATCATAGTTAAGTTAAATTCTCCCAGAGCTTAATACAGGTTTCGGCCTAGGTCCCTTGGATCCTGAATAAGTAAGAAAGCTGTGGCCATTACCCAATTGGTGGCTTTGCAAGGCTGTCCTTCACTGCTTTCCTGCCCTGCTTCTTTTCATAGATGAGAAGAGAAATTTTCAGAATATGGCCTGCAATCTGTGCTTTATATGTGTGCTTTATATGTGACTCCAATGTGTGTTGTGTCGATGTAGAAAACCACTGCTCTGAGAACCAGAGATGAGAGAGAGCACAATGCATTACATGGAGCTAAAGCAGAGTTGGAAGTCACTAATAGTATGAGTTGAGGCTGGAGGGCAGGTGAGTCCTGTTAAGGTGGTTGAAGAGTTGAGATTTTTATCTTAAGTACACTTGTAAGCCATTGGAGCATTTTGAGGAGGAAAACAGCTTGGTTAACGTTGTCTTTTAGAAAGATCACTAGGAGAGAGGATTACAATTAGAAAGGAAATTGGCGCTGGGTAGAGAGAACACTAGTAATCCACTGTAGTAATAATGTTGGTGGCCACGAAGATGGAATAAAGTATACAGGTTGAGTAGATGCTTAGGAAGGAGAATAGACAGGGTTTGGTTATTAAGTGATAAGAATGAGGAGGGAAGGAATTCCCAGGTTTAGCCCTGTGGCCACTGGGGAGATTATGGTTCTCCAGCCTTTGGAATAGAGAAGGTAACAGGAGCAAGTTGGGGATCATGAGGAAAATTATGATTTTGAGTTTAGTTTTGAGCACAGACACTGAGTACTGAGTACCCTATGGGGTAATCAGTCAGAGATACCAGTAGGCAATTTGATATTTGGCTAGAGCTTAGGAAAAAAGTATGTGTTAAATATGGAAGTATATGGTCTGAAGGACGTCTGACCTCAGAATCTTCAGGGAGAGAATGTGTTCCTATGTTATATAAGATATTTGAAATCTTGGGGGACATATTAGAAAATTCAGTGAAAGTGTGTTGGTTGAGTATATAGCCAGTGCAGAAAGATCAATATTGTGCAGAGCACAGGGAACCCTCAAAAATAATTGAGAAGGATCAAAACCCAGGAGAGTATGATGTCATGAAAGTCAAAGAAATATCTGAAAAAGGCTTCTCAGTCATGTATCTAATGCTCTGAACACAACTTTTGTGTTACTTTGGAAAGTTATGTGGAACTAAAGAATTTAATGGAGTGGATTTGATGGAGGGGTTGGGGTAGAAGCCCTACTATAGTTACTTGAGATGTTAGTGAGAGGTGAAGCAGTTGGCTTTGAAGGCGAAAAAGGATCAAAGCTGCAAGGTCAAATGCGGTCATGACAGACCTCTCTCTTCCTCTCCTCCCCTCCCCTCTTTCCTTTCTCCTTTCCTGGCAGAAACTAAAGTGTATGTAGATAGGAAAGATTCAGGGAAGGGGAGAGGGAGAGAAAGACGAATGAGGGGGAATTGGGGATACAAGGAGGAGAAAGGAAACCATTTATAAAACAAAGTTCTTTAAATAGTAGGAATTCATAACACTTGGATGATAAAAGGTATACCCCTTCCATTGTAACAGAAGAGGGAGAAAGGATGGATTCTTGGCTTGGTGATGTCTTTTTTTTTTTTTTTTTTTGGTGGGAGAAGGGTGAAAGAGTCCCAGTCTGATAATTTTTGTTTTCCTCCTATGACGGTTGCTGTGAAAAGAAGGAAGATGGGGCTCAAAAGAGAGTAGTAGGTGAGCTTAAGTTAGTCACTATGGAGAAGATAGAGAATAATAATTAGGGGGAACATCAGACTTCTTTTGCTGCTGAAGTCTCAGATGAGGTTCGACTTAGGAATTTATCAGAATCAGTCTGCCAGATGTGTTGATTTTCTCTAACATTGCTCAGAAGCCTTGGTGTAGGTGTGGAGCTGGCAACCGGTTTGCACTCAGCCACGACCAGTGTTGCTCCAAGAGATTGTTACGGAAGTACACGGAGGCCAGTAGATCAGAAGAGAAAGGTCTCTTCTTCCCTATCTGAAGTTACAAAATTCAAGAAGGTCTGAAAACTGAAGATTTTTTTTCAGAAGTCACCTAGGCAAAGTCTGCTCAGAATGGATTTATGTGAGACCATTTATAACCTTTATCAAATTTAATGTATATATATTCATGCATTTTGCTTTAGAAAAATGTGTGGTTATGGAATGATGCTCTAAATTTTGATGGGGATTTTACATCATCTAAGGATGATCTACAGTATACCTGTTCTTAAAACCAGACAAATTTTGCATTCTGAAGGACATCTGACCTCAGAATCTTCAGGGAGAGAGTGTGTTCCTATGTTAGCAATAAAGAGGCTGGAACATATACTATGAAAGCTGAGCCATATGAAGAAAAAAGGGGAGACCAGGAGGGGAGGGTAATCCATTAGGGAAAGGTAGGATGCTTAAGGAAATAGATGACTTCAAAGAACTGATGTATTGGGGATCAAATGTGAAAATGGAAAGAATCGGAAGCATGGTGAGTAATTAAATATATAACTTATTTCCAAAAGGAGACAGTTCTGAGTGGTCGCAAAGTTCAGGGTGCGACCATGGGAGTGGGTAGCTGAGTTGTAATGGATAGATAGTCTTTAGAGATGAGGTCAAGAAACTGAGAGGCAAGAAAATTAGATGAAATAGCCAGAATACTGGCAAGATTTGGGGTGGAATGGGACACTGCAAGCCAGATTCTCAGATCTCCAATGAGTGAAACTTTTTGGAAAGTACATCAGATACCGAGATGTGTAAGACAAGGTCTTCTTTCCTTTCTCGGGCCACGAGCTCTTTAAGAAATAGGTGATAAATAATAATACATGCAGTAAGTGTAATAACAGAAACGTGCTCTAAAAGCTATTAAAGTGTAAATGAGAGACTCTAAATATCTGGACAAGTCAGAAGACTAACCATTTAATGAGCATTTCACACTGTTCCAGAATGTTCAGTGTTCTGTAAACATTTATGCACAACCTGTGGATATTCAGTGGAACATTTGGTCAAAAATAGCAGTTGAAACTGTCGTATTTGCGAAGTCATTTATGAAATGTACAAGATTAAAAAAAGGATGTGAGCTGTCTTAAATATGAATCTAGGAGTCTCAGACAAACTGAAGGCTTCAGGCAAAGTGGTTTATTCTTTTTGAAGTGTAATTTTCTCATGTCTCCTTTATGTTACATTTTCACATTTTTTAATAGCTTTATTGACTACTTATATTCTGTTATAAACTTTGGATGCAAGTGAGTATGATTAACAAATATGTTCTAATTAATGTTGCAACCTAAGAAAACACACAATAAAACATTATCACTTCACATTTTAGAAAAACTTGAAGCAGCCTTCACTTTTTGTAGAACAGTGTCAAAGTGTCAACTGCTTTTTGGAGGTTACATTAGGTAACACATTTCTTATGTGCTCCCAAAAGAAAAATGTCCTCCAACGTCATAGACTGGTTGACAAATACTATTCTGGGGATAAGGAGTCATGGGGGTAGACAGTGCTGACCACAGGAATGTCAAACAGCAGATGCTGGCTTTGGGCTAAGAAGCTTTGATGCAGAGTGACCTCTTTGAAATGTTGGTACTGATGGTCTTTGTGGGGACTTGCATTACCAAAATGTTCGTTACAGATGGAACATACAATGTGAGAACAGAGATGCAGAATAATCGCCCTATCTGTAAACCAACTATATTTACAGATTCCCTAAATAACAGGTCAAAATAGGTTTTACTATGGGAAGTATTCCAATGCAATTCTCTGCAAAGTTTCCATCTGTCTCATGTATTTTAAGCAAGATTTCTGGGCCATGTGGCTTTTCTAGTAGACTTCAGTGATAGGCAGCCACCAAGCACAGACCTTGTCATTTATTTAACTCCAGCTGTCTTTAATCTTGAGGACGGTAATACAGTGAAAAGCCTTGGGGTTTCAGCATAATAACAGAATGTGATGCAGGGCCAGATTTTCAAGTTCTTTGTTGTTGTTGTTGTTTGGCCACATTTACCATACTGTATGTCCTTAAATTTGGATCTGTGGTTTCTTTCTTTCTTTTTCATCTTTTCTTCCCTTCTCTTTTAGTTCACAGCCATGAATGAACCACAGTGCTTCTATAATGAGTCCATTGCCTTTTTTTATAACCGGAGTGGAAAGTATCTTGCCACAGAATGGAACACAGTCAGCAAGCTGGTGATGGGACTTGGAATCACCGTTTGTATCTTCATCATGTTGGCCAACCTACTGGTCATGGTAGCAATATATGTCAACCGCCGCTTCCATTTTCCTATTTATTACTTAATGGCTAATCTGGCTGCTGCAGACTTCTTTGCTGGGTTGGCTTACTTCTACCTAATGTTCAACACAGGACCCAATACTCGGAGACTGACTGTCAGCACGTGGCTCCTCCGCCAGGGCCTCATTGACACCAGCCTGACAGCGTCCGTGGCCAACTTACTGGCTATTGCAATTGAGAGGCACATTACAGTTTTCCGTATGCAGCTCCACACACGGATGAGCAACCGGCGGGTAGTGGTGGTGATCGTGGTCATCTGGACGATGGCCATCGTTATGGGCGCTATACCCAGTGTAGGCTGGAACTGCATCTGTGATATTGAAAATTGTTCCAACATGGCACCCCTCTACAGTGACTCTTACTTAGTCTTCTGGGCCATTTTCAACTTGGTGACCTTTGTCGTCATGGTGGTTCTCTATGCTCATATCTTTGGCTATGTTCGCCAGAGGACTATGAGAATGTCACGGCATAGTTCTGGACCCCGGCGGAATCGGGATACCATGATGAGTCTTCTGAAGACTGTGGTCATTGTGCTTGGTAAGTTTTGTCTTGACTGTTAAACTTACTTTCCAGATTTTCAGTGTCTTAATATAAGCCACATTAATTTAGCATAATGGTAGACAGCAAATGAGCATTCACCAGGGATGTGTGTGTGTGTGTGTGTGTGTGTGTGTGTGTATTCAAGTATTACCAGGGGATGAGCACTTTATAACAGATATCTGTGGTGAAGTCAGCACACAAGTCTTTCTACAATTACAGAACTGGTTTTAGAGAAATGTCTTAGTAATGTGCTCTAAATGATGATGATGTGAAAGAGGTCATGACTATCAAATACTGAAAATACCGGCTTTCGGTAGGTTTCCATATAGCCCAAATTATGTAACTTTTGCCTTGTGGTCTTTTAATTACAGGTTTTCAGATAGTAGAAAATGCTTTTGTGTGACTATGACTATGTAAAATCTGTTTTTTAATTTTTTTGAGACTCTCTCTAATAAGTTATCTTTCACATTCTGTAGTTGTTGCTACGTACATGGAGGTAAACATATCAAGGTTTTGTATAGGTTTGCTGCAGAAAATGGATTGGAATTAATAGCATTCTGTGACCATCTTTATAAAAACTTATGTTTTATTCACTGATTTTGTTTTTAATGGTGGAAATTAATTCATATTTCAAGGTGAAGAGGTATATTTTATATACACTCAAATAACTTTTGCCTTTATTGTTTTTCTTAGATGTAAACTCATGGTAATGATCAGAGGAATGTATTTATTCATTTCTGTACTCAGAAAATACTTCTGAGCACCTAATAACTTCTAGGCCAGGCACTGACCCCTGGCATTGTACCCAAGAAGAGGACAGGCATAGTAAATTTCTTTTCTTTCTTTTTTTTAAATGTTTATTTATTTTTTGAGAGAGAGTGTGTGAGCACAAGTGGGAGAGGGGCAAAGTGAGGGGAGCGGGGCACAGAATCCAAAGCAGGCTCCAGACTCTGAGCTGTCAGCACAGAGCCTGACATGGGGCTTGAACCCACGAACCATGAGGTCATGACCTGAGCTCAAGTCGGAGGCTTAACCAACTGAATCACCCAGGCGCCCCTCAGAACATTTCTTTTTAAGCTTAAAGTACCTGTTTTAAAAGTTGACCCAGTGAGAATTTGTTTAAATAATTACCCTATTGAATTACATTTTCTCCATAGAATACATTCAGGCTAAGTATGATCACAATTTAAAAATCTTTTTTAAAAATCTTCAGCATTTCACCTTTTCCCTTGGAAATTCAGTGGAAAGTTCCTCTAATGCTCCTTGCTTCAGTTTGTAAAGCAGTGTTGAATGAATGTAACCTGCGATTGTGTGGCTTCTCTGAAACTCTGGGAGTTCTATTAATTTTAGTCACTGGAAAGAGAGCCCTAATTATGGCTAAATAAACTAGCATTCTGGTTGCTGCATGAGTCCCATCTATTTTGGTGAAAGTGAACACACCAAGGAGATCATATCTGAGTATCCTGCTTGTGACCTTCGGTAAGTAGACCTGTAAGAACAAAAACAGAACCGTGATATTGCTGACACAACTATCCTGTCTGTTTTAGTTTATCGTGGATTTTGTTTTTGTGTGAAATTGAATAACATGAGCTATTTCACTTCTGTCTTGACTCAAATATTTGTTTCTTTACTGTTGTTCTGCCTGTTGGTTGGAACTTTTCATGTGGCTGCACTTTTTCTATTATTATCTCAAGTGCTGCTTATAGTTCACAGAACCAACAGTAAAAAATGACTGCTGAACTTGGACTATGAACCTGCCAAGTCTTGTTTTAATTTTGCCCTTTGTATAATGCGTTGCCCATTGTGGTATATAGTACGCATTAATGATTCATATAGAATTAACTTCAATGCCTCATTGGATTACTTTACAGGTTAAATGAGAATTATTTTGAGGGTTTATGGGGCAACGATTTCAGTGTAGATCTGCCCTAAGTGCTCCTGCTGCCCCACCCTGCCAACCCCAAACATGAAAATAATAGAAATAATGTTGCCCTCTGAGGTTTAAACTAAGTAGCTTCTACAGAGGTTGAGTGTGTGTAACTACCTCTGAAATAGATAGTGTAATTTCTGTAGGCGAGTGATGGAAGAAATTTTAGAACATGGAAAACCCCAATCAGGATGATAGCTGAAGAAATTTGGTGAAGCAAGATGTGTATGTGATTTTAATACAGGAAGAGGAAATTAAATATATATATGGCTGTAGCCCTTTTGAGAAAAGCAGCAAGAATGGGCGAGTGGGTGGGCTGTAGGCGATAGGTGGTTGCCAAGCTTAGAATAGGGAATTCACAATCCTAAACAGTCGGGTGTTTGTCAAGGTGACACCTGATACCATTCATACAATGTATTCTTCTGCTTGAATCCTGTGTAGTCATACCTATTTACATGGAAGACATGATTTGGTCCTCCAGAAACCGATGTAGTCTTCTTTGAAGCTCTTCTCTTTGTGAATTAGCTTTTTGACAATCAGGCTTTGTGGGTGCACATTTGGTTTTTAACGTCTCCCTTTTCTGCCAGATTGTCAGTTTTGTGATGGCGTTGTAGTGTGTTGTCCGTTTCCTCCGCATTACCTGTCCTGGTCTCTGGCACAAAATTGGTGCTTATTAAGGAACTGTTGAATGAATGAATGTGGTACAAAGCCAGGTTGTCAAACCTTCAGAACTGAGGACCAAGAAAACCATAGTGAATTCACTAAGTTAATGTGCACTGTATTCAACTGTGTGGCAGAAGCCAGTCCTGGCTATGATCCTGTCCTGTGCCTTCAAATCAAATCCCGCAGCCTGGGAAGTGACTGCTCAATAAAAAATATGTTTCTTTTACCTGCATTTACTGTGGGAATGATTAAGGTTTAATGAACTGTGTTAAAAAACCTTCAGTTTCCATTTCATGCCATCAGAATGACCTCTGGATTTCAGACCCATTCAGTTTCCATGATCAACAAAAGGATGTGTTGGTCAGTAAGTCAGACCCTTAGGAGTCAACATAAAATAAAGACATCTTTAAGAGTTATCACAGCAATACCAGTGGCAGTTTTTAAGCAAGATTGTATATATTTTGAATGAGCATTTGATCTTAATACTTTTATTTGTCAAATACTTATGTACCATTAATCATGTACCCAGAACTAGTCTACCTTAGGAATTAGTATTTGTAAAAACAAACAAACAAAAAGTCCTACAGACTGTAAGTACAAGTAAGCATAAGTTTCTGTTATATTCCAGAGGTAAAAGCTGAGGTACAGAGAGGTTAGGTAATTTGCCCAAGGTTACACAGCTAGTTAAGGGTAGGAGCTAGAATACATTTCAAGCACTCTGGTTCCAGAGCCCGTGTGTGTGTGTGTGTGTGTGTGTGTGTGTGTGTGTGTGTGTGTGTGTGTGTGTGTGTGTGTGTGTGTACTTACCTTCCTACAACCCTGCTTCTCTATAATAAAAACAACTACCAGCATATGCTGTATTTTGTTCTAACTTTCCAGCAACACTGTTTGACTTAATTGAAACATTGTGATCCAGTTTGTTGCCACTGTTATTCCTAGCTGCTCGTGTCTTCTTTCCTGGGGAGAAGAAAGCTTTAACGGAACATTCCTTTCCTCCTTTTGCTTCCACTAATGATGCTCATGGCTGTCATTTCATTAGCTCCTTTCCACTGCTTGGTGTTGGGGGTGTCAGTAACTGCTTCTGTTTGAAGGAGTGTTTTGCTCAAGGTGTTGCAACTTGAGGATTCATGGTCCCAGCAAGAAGTCATGTAATCCTTCCCCAGCCTTGAATTCTCCCTACTTGACATTTTACCAAGAATTCCTTTTGAGTGTGTTTCACAGTTGAATCAGACTGGCAGCCAAGAAGTTCTACCTTATTTGACCACAGTCTATCTTGAGTTCTAAGTCCTTGCCTTTCTTGCTGTATTCCTTGTGTGGACACTTGTGTGGGGGATAATTAGAAAAGCAGAGAACCAGGATTTGGAAGGAGAGTCGTGGTTATCATGTGGAGGTTTTTCATCTTAGTCCCGGGGCAGAGTAAAGGACCAAATATAAATATATGTCAGTCCAGGTGAGGCTTATCTCTTTGGGGAAGAAGAGGGAGCCCAGGTTTTCCTAGTTTGATCTGTTCTGGCTGGAAATGATCACCACTGAAGCCAAATTACTGCTCACTACCTGTGTCCACTGTGCCAGGGTCAGTACACGCACCACTCTTCATCCACCTTTTAGAATCTCACCTTTTAGTATTTCCCCCTCAGTTTTATACTGAGGGAACTGAGTTAAGATGGAGCAAATAACTTCTTCAAGAGCATTCATTTTTTAAGTGGTAGAAGTGGAACTGAGCTGTAAGGTTGTTGTTGACCTTGACCTACCACCACAGGAAGCTGGCTCTCCACATATCATATAAGAGGCTGTTCCTGGTGGTAAAATGGTGGTGGTCAGAGGAGTTTAACATTGTTTTTTGTCCACTCTGATGGAAGATAACTTAGCCAATATCCTGTTAGCAAATCTTTATGTACTTCTCAATTTAATGCACCAAATGTTAGCGCTAATGATGTAGTAAGGAATGAAAAGACAAATAATGTAAACTCCAACTTTACAGAGTTTAGGATGGAGTATAGGACCTAAAAAGCTGTGAAACATTTGGGGCCATGTACTGGGAGAGATCTGGGCAGAGTGATCCCAGGTGACCTCCTGGAGGAGGCAATACCAAGCTGAGGTCCTGATGCATGTGGAGGAGCTTGCCACTCGGTAGGATGGGGGTGGAGGAGAAGCTGAGCAATAGTGGGAGCAAAGCTCCTCACCTTGAACTCAAGTAGTTAGGTATGATTAGCATACGGTGGGTATGAGATAGAGTTTGGACTGGAGAGTCAAAGCCTTCATAACATACTGAGGCATTTAGGCTTCTGCCTGTAGGTGATCAGAGATGGTGAGATTCCCCAAGATAAAGAACACCTGTTCCTTACAGGCATAACCATATAATTATTTTCCAAACTGAGATGCTTTTGGTAGTGAGAACAGGCACTAACTGATTGGGACACAGGGGCAACAGACCTAAACCAAGTCTGCTCAGTGCAAGATGTGGGGTCACTCTCCTTCTGGGTTCTACTTTTAAGAATGTATATTCTTTCTGTATTTTATTTTGGCTGTTTTTTAAATGCAGATTTCAACACTGGATTTGATTCACTTTAAAGAACTTCTCTCTCTCCTCTGTGTGTGTGTGTGTGTGTGTGTGTGTGTGTATGTGTGTATTTTTAAAGTAAGAATCTGTCTGGATTTAGAATTTTAGAGCTGAAAGAGTCTTTGTGAATTACAAATGGTAAAACACAAAACAAAACGAACCTTATGCTATCCAACTCCCTAATCTTACAAAGAAAGAGACTGAGGCTCCCAAGCTAATTGAGAAATTTAGATCTGAGTTCTATGGTGGCCCAAACCAAGATCCAGGTTTGCTAACTTCCAGAAAGATTCTATTCTTATTGCCTCTGCTTCTGTCTTGTTCAGTCCCATCCACATTTTCCATCATTTTTTTCCTTGTGAATATAAGCATGTATTTGTGTGGCTAGCAGGGCAGGTGTTAACATTGAGGCTGTAAAGATACCTGGCACTCACAGAAAGGGTCCCCTTGAATTTGACCTCTTAACCACCTGGTAACCTCTCTAATGAAACTTTGACAAAGTCACTAGAAACTGAATAACTTGCATAGTATGTAGTTTTTACCCATATTAGCATCCTGTCAGCTTTCTTAATAATAGCAATTGCATTGATTTTTTCGCTTATCTTGGTTTTTTCGTTTTTTGTTCGGGTTTTCTTTGTTTTGTTTTATTTGTTTTTTTGCTTTTTTTGTTTTTACCTGCAGAGAGAGTGTGTGTGTGTTTGTGTGTGTATGTGTGTGTGCGTGCACGTGCGAGTATTCCCGCTTAATGTTCATTGAGGTGGAGGTCTCTGGGTCTACTCCTGACTCTGCCATTAGGCCATCTGGGTAATTCTGGGCAAGTTACCTTCTCTGTGCATTAATTTCTCTGTACCTTCATCTGTTGGATGAAGTTGGCCAATTTGATTTCGAAGATTATTTACAGTTTTATTTATTTGTCTATAAATAAAACAGTAAGGATATAACTATTGTGGATCGGCCACATACAGTTTTCTAGTAGAAAACACAGAAATAGAATTGAAATCATAGCAAGGGATTATGATTTTTGTTTACATCAGCTTCTTTAATAATTACCTTTAAATGTATATGCCCTATTAGAGGAGTGCCACGTGCATAGAGAATTATCTCAAATGAATTGTTTCTGCTTTACTCTCCAGTAGAGCTCTCTGTGACAGGAAGAGAAGGCTTCCCAGTTGGTCCCGTTGCTAGAGGAAAGGAGTGGATACAAGGGACTCTTATTCCCTGGCCACTGGTGACCAGCCGCACATCCTGTTGCTCTGAAGGGGAACCAGAGCTGCCCCAAGTCTCCTCAGGTCCCTGTGGCATCCCTGCTGAGACCTCTTTGAGGAAGAACCTAAGAGAATATTCATGAGAGCCCTGATTGTCTGGTCAGCCCTGGGGCTGGCTTGGCACCGTGGGTGTGGTCAGGAGAGACGCCCTACAGAAGCCCCACAGTGCTGCCCAGGCCCCAAGTCCTGAGTTCTGGGCAAAAGAGAAAACAACCTTCAAATACCAGTTCTTTATACCCTTTTGTCGCCCAACTCCATTCAAATATTTTTACCCCAAAGAAACTTTTAAACAGAAACAAAAAACAAAAATACCACATTAACTTAACAGAGTTCTTTTTGAGGTGCAGACAGAGCAGCCCGGACATGAAGCTCGCTCTTATTTTAGGTCTGATTCAGACTTTGTCTACTCGAGGCTCCTCTAAGTCCCCGTATGAATGCTGCACAGACTTTTGTCCTTCTCATTAAGGATCTTCAGAGACGCAAAGATTCCTTGAACGGTGTGTGGTGACCACTGGGAATCGCTGTTGCTTAGGGTTTGACAGCTTAGACTTGGAAGAAGATGGGCCAGAGTTTAGAATTCACATTGCGACTCCTCTTTTAATAGTTTCATAACCGGGAATTGATGATTTAACCTCTCCATGTCAGAGTTAATAAAAGGAGGATTGTAGGACCTTTATCAAGTGATTGTGAGCACCTGATGAGCTGACTCGGGGTCTGGCTAGTGTAAAACACTGACCGAGTGGTAGCAAATATCATCATTCCTATTAGGTCTTGTCTACACGTGCACCCTCCCCCTTTGTCTCTTTCTTTCCGTCATAACCACCTACCAGCATGGAAACTATAGTGAATTTGGTGGTTGAGCTAATGTTTCCTTCTTATGACATGGTGTAAAAGTCATACTGTGTTTTAGCAGCTGCTGGCTCTAGAACAGGTTATACCTTTTACTAGGAGTGGCCTTTGCTTTTCCAAAGATACATCTGTGCTGCAGAATTGCCTCTGTCTTCCTTCTGGAGCCTCAGCCCTGTGTATTGAAAATCCTGTTAGCATCATAAGTAACGGCAGGTTTGACCAGGTAACTCTCTGAAGACGATTAAATGACATTAACCATTAAAATGAATTTTTAAATGGAACAGGCCACTTTTTCAGTATCTTTCAGAAAGGGTCATCAGTTCTTCAGATGGCCCTGCTGTGCTTAGGATGCAGCTGGCAGCCTAGTCACCCTTTAGGGCACCGTTTTGTTTACTTTTGGTCCACAGTGAAGGACCATGTCTGGCATAAATGGAAGAATGGCCAACGGATGGGGTCATGACATCTTATTGCTGTTCCCCAGCTTTACAGAGTGATGAGCTATGATTCCTTTAGTGGCCACCATCACTGTTTGCCTGGGAAGAAAAAAGCAAAGGATATTTAGCTCCTTTCCTAATCTCTTACAGCTACTTCATCAGTGTCTTTGGAGTATCATTATGGGCATTCCATGATGGCACGACTATATTGCCAGCACCCAGAACAGGGCCTAGAATTTAGCAAACTTTAGATATTTGTTGAATGAATAAGTGAAAATACCTTTTATTCCAGGTAGAATTTTACCAGTTCCCCGGTAACAATAGAAATGTACCTGTATACCTTAAAATTCAGTGTAATTTAATAATGAGTCCCATTCAAAGGAGCATTTATAATAAGGTAGTTATAATAAGGCAGTTCCACATCCTGCCTGTCAAAGACATTTTTTTAGGCCAGGTTCCAGAGTGAGCTTGTTAATAATAGTTTATTTTGTCAGCAAACATGTATTGAATGTCTAATGGGTCCTCTGTTAAGGAGTAGGGATGCAAAGATCAGTGAAAATATGGACCCTGTTCTCAAGGAGGTTTCATTTTAGTAGATCATGATAATTTAAATAAATACAATGAAGTATTATAAATAAAATAAGCAACATGCTATGGGAATGCTGTCTTCTGACTGGGCAATGTCAGGAAAGACTTCATGATGGTGATTAGGAAATCCATCTTAGATGATGTGTAGCAATTTGCCATGTGAACCCAGGCAAAGAAATAATTTCTATTAGATATGTTGGTACTCTGTTGAATTAAATTTCCAGTCACTTTCTTATTTATTACAATTAATATGTCACTGAGATATGACAGTAACCTCTGTTAGGTGTGCAGATCTCCTAGCGGTGGGAAGGAAAGCTTGCATAATTTTAAAACAATATTGTGCTTATAATTTTTTGCCTACATTTTGCACTGGTACAATACATTTTTTTTTTTTAATTGACCACAGTGAGCAGCTTCACATCAAATTGGATTGTAAAGGAAATGAGTTTGACTTATTGCCTGTCAGGAAAGGGATGAATTTCTACATTTGCAAATTAATATCCTGTGTGATGTAAGAAGGACTCTGTAGTGACATGTATGTTTCAGGACCTGAAAGGTTATTGTCAGGAAATGTTGACACCTACCACTTATAATAAACACACATGTATGCATGGGAATTGCCAAATTTAGCAAATAAAAATAATTGTATGGGACATACTAACAAAAGTACTCATTGTTTATCTGAAATTGGAATTGAACTGGGCATCACTTCTTTTATCCAGCAACCCCAGCACTCACCAGCATTGGGTGGGAAATAAAGCATTTTAGATGCCTGTCAACTCTCTCTGCATATATTTTTCTTTTTGTCTCACAGGTTTCCATATTATCCTGGAGATCAGTTTAAGTGTACAAAAGGTTTCACTTATTTAGTATTTTTTGAGTTTTACTTTGAGTTGTCTAGAAATGGACATATCTGGTTTATAGAATCTTATATTTGTTTCTCAGAATTTATGTATGCTTATGAACGGCAATGTGGTATATACATTTAGTTCAGAACTGAATTATTCTCTCCTTTTACGTATGTTTCATTTATGTTCTTTGAAAAAAGTATTTTAACGAAGTTTGTTTTTCCATGTAAACAAAGGGTTTTTTTTCCTTGTGTTTGTACCTTTGATATTTTCTCCTTTGAGGTCTAAATTACAGCCTTATGCCTCTGAGAAGCTACTTTTTATTCATGTATTTTAGTGAAGATGATAGTGTCTAGACTGAGTGCGGTCATGGCTTTACTTAAACCTTGGCCAGTCTCCTCCGCCAATAGAGGAATCATTGTGATCATCCAAAGCAAATAAGAAGTTCTAATAGGGTGACACAGCAATAACAGGGTCTTTTTGAAGAAGTGGGATTTAATCTGGCATCGGGAGACTGGAAATTCATGGCTTCACCTATTCATCCTGCCCAGGCAGACCTCTGTTGACACAAAGGACGCTGCATTTTAAGTAGGGTTTTCCATGAGTTCATTCTAAATGGGTATTTCTGCACTTCAAAAAGCTTCTCTTCATGCGACAGGCGTGAATTCATTCGCTCGAGTTATTTTCCTTTCTTTTGGGAGAGGGAAGATACACTTAGGAGCCCAGGCTTGGGGGACCTGCCCAGGAAACTGATGAAGTGAAAAGTTGACAAGCTTTCACGGCAGCCAGTGAGTGATTCACCATGTTATGCTGGAGGGATTTGCTTTGCTAACCTTGCTGAGCACGTGGTGCCCTGGAATGTTCCTTTGTATATAGGCCCCCACCCAGCATCCCCCCCTCCCCCTGCCTGCCACCACCCCAAAGGAGAAGCAAGGTTATAAATTGAGGAGCTGGAATCAGTGAGTGTCTGAACAAAAACAGCTTTATTTTGGACATCCTGCGAAGTACATATGTAATGATCAAATACACAGAACTTGTAGAGATTGGAAACACTGGCTTTATTTAATTTGGCAAATGGTAACATCTTGGTGGGGGTTGGGGGCAAGCGACGATGTTTTCATAAAAAGACATGATTTTCAAGGCACCATGCATATAGTCTAGCATATTTGCAAGTACGGATACATAACAACAGTTTATTTAAAATGCAAGAGGATGCTGTGGGAAGTAGATCGGGGTGGTACATCTAACAGTAATGTAGGTTATTACATTGCTGGGCAAAGATGATTAAGACTGCTATAATTCTTCAGTGGAATTTCTTTTCTTTTTTTTTTTTTTAAATATTTTTAATGTTTATTTTTTTGAGAGAAACAGGACAGAGTGCAAATGGGGGAGGGACAGAGAGAGAGGGAGACACAGAATCCGAAGCAGGCTCCAGACTCCAAGTTGTCAGCCCAGAGCCTGACACGGGGCTCGATCCCATAGACCCTGAGATCATGACCTGAGCCGAAGTCGAATGCTTAACCAGCTGAGCCACCCAGGCACCCCTTTTAATGGAATTTCTCAACATTGTAGTCCAGTCTGATTTGGTTATGTCATTTTTCAGGCAAGAGCTTTGTTGCTAATGGCTACGTAAATTTAAAAGTCATTAGAAGCAAGAACAGAAAAAGGTAGAATTAGAAAATAGATTCATTTAGGGCACCTGGGTGTCTCAGTCGGTTAAGTATATGGCTTAGGCTCACATCATGATCTCACGGTTTGTGGGTTCTAGCCCCACGTTGGACTCTGTGGTGACAGCTCGGAGCCTGGAGCCTGCTTCCCAGGCCTGTTTCCCTCCCTCTCTGCCCCTCCCCTCCTCACACCCTGTCTCCCTGTCTCTCAAAAATAAGCAAACATTAAAAAAAAATTTTAAAATACATTCATTTATATGTAGATCTTTCTATAATACATTATGTCATAAGTGATCTACATTACATTATAATACGTTACGTATCCAATGTGTTGTCCCTCAGCAATCAGGCTTACAGCTTTAATAATAGTGTTGTATGTAGCTATATTACTCGGTAACTTGTTGAGGTTACCAGATATTTTAACCCATTGCTTTATGTAGACATCAAGAAAATTTTTGTACTGTCTTTATAAATATAGATATTTAAATCAGAATTAGAGGAACATTTAACTTTTGTTAAGAAGGTATTTTCTGGAGTATATATTACTACCCTTTTAAATCTTTCAACGATGTAATGTATATCATAGTTAAGACATTTCTAGCTTGCTACATTTTTTTTCAGATTTAATGTAACTGACATTTTTATGAGAATCAAATATGTTTGTATAGATTGTAAAATGACTTAATTTTTCAGGTTTTTTTTAACATTTTTTTTTAAATGCTTTATTTATTTCTAGGAGAGAGAGAGAGACAGCGTGAGCAGGGGAGGGTCAGAGAGAGAGGGAGTCACAGACTGAAACAGGCTCCAGGCTCTGAGCTGGCAGTCAGCACAGAGCCCGACGCGGGTTCGAACTCACGAACCGCGAGATCATGACCTAAACAAAAATCGGAGGCTTAACCAATTTTTCAGTTTTTTTTTTTTTAACATCTCAGATTGTGACAAATGTCTGCCATTGTGAGTTTTCATTGTTCCTCTCACATTGATTTTTACCGTGGCCTTACTTTATAGCTAAATTTTATCAAAAATATTTGATTTGGGGGCGCCTAGGTGGCTCTGTCGGTTAAGCATCCAACTTCAGCTCAGGTCATAATCTCACGGTTCGTGGGTTCGAGCCTCGCATCAGACTCTGTGCTGACAGCTAGCTCAGAGCCTGGAGCTTGTTTCAGATTCTGCGTCTCCCTCTCTCTCTGACCCTCCCCTGCTCATGCTCTCTCTCTCTCTCTTTCTCTCAGAAATAAGTAAAAACATTAAAAAAAATTGATTTGGAGGCATTAATTCATAATAAGTGTTATTAGAGTTCAGCTTTAAGTTTATTTTTAATCAGGTTTTTCTACCAATTTTAACTTTTCCTGAGTCAGTATTTATGGTTTGGTTCCTTAAAAAAAAATAATAATTAACATTTGAGAGCTTACTCTAGTCATCACAACTCATTAAATCCTACTGATTTGCCCCAAATATACATAATATAAAAATTTCAAGCAAGAATCTTAATCTCTCTGAATGTCAACTCCCTCATCTGGCAAATGTGGATAATATATTTTTGTGAAGATCATATGTGATAATGGTTGTGAAAGCTCTTTTTATAGAGTCTGTCCCATAGATGTAAGTTGCGAATGTTTTTGCAGCTGCTGCTTATAGAGCAGTGACCCAAAAAACAGTTTGGAATGCTCGGCAAGAAATGTGATGTCGTGCAGTTGCAAGGGCATTAACTATTCCGACTTCCAATTCGCCACTTACTTTGGGGAGTCTGCTTAACCTTTATGACAGTTTCTTCATCTGTACCATGAAGGGCTTCACTGTGTCGGTATTTCTCTACGTGTGGTCCAGGGGCCACCCGCATGTGAATCAAGGGGGATGCTGTTCACCAGGCTGATTGCTGGGCCCCAGCTTGGACCTACTGAAGCAGAATCTCTGTGGTGGCATCTGGGCATCCGTAGTTCAGTCACATAGACCTGACATCAAACCTGCCCTTGTTCATCTCTAGAATCTATTTTTCACCTTTCCTGCTAAAATAGACGCGTTATAGGCAGCATCTACACAGTGAGTTAGGACTAGTGATTGCCCCCACACTTGTGTGTTTGTACCCTTGCTTTGGGGTGAGAGAGAATGAGAGAAAGGTAAAGGAAGTTGGAGTCAGGGAGAAAACGGTATTACTAAGATAAGCACCTTGGGTCTTGAAAAGCTTCCTATAAAGAAGATTGATATGTTTGCACTAAATAGACTTTATTCTCAAAAGGCTTGAAACAGCCACGCCAATTGTTATCACCCAAGGAAAATCTGTCACCTTTCATCTAATGACTGAAAATCCATTTTAATGACTTATTATCAAAGTCCCCGGAGAAATCACGGCATGTTGAAGATTTTTTCAGGTAGGCGTGTAACTTTCTATTCCAGGAGAAACTTCTTATCCCCCCAAAAGAGGAAATAAGGCAACCGTGTTTGGTGTTTTTGATGGGGGTCATGGTGCTTACCTGATGCAATTGTGTGTGTCTTCATGGAGACCTTTACGGAGAAGGACAAATCAATCACTTAGTCGTTCCTGGACAACATAGGAAAAATCTCCCTCCCCCCCCCGCCCCGCCGTTCCTTCATTTTATTCTGGAGACAGTATGGCATCAAGAGCATGGGATTTGGATTGATATGTATATGAGTTACAAACCCCAGTTCCAGCTGACATATAAACTTGGACCTTGGGCAATATAGTTGGCCTCTCAGAGCTTCTGTGCGTTACCTGTGATTGGGGAGAACATTACTTATCACTCTATCCTCAAATGGGGAGGTCATTTTGAGAATAAATGAGGTATGTTAAGTGCTTAGAATGTTGTCTGGCACCTGTTTGAGCGTGCTTTACCTATTCTGCATTCATGAAAGTTCCACCTGTGACTGGCTGCAGTTTTTTTGTACTGTTTCCCCAGCATGGTCATTCCTTGGATCCATCTAGCCACTTTTAAAGGCACATATTATCACTAGTGGCATTTTCCCACGGTCTGCCCATAGAAATGGAGCTGAGGGCACTGTATGGGGATTCAGCCCATTAGTTTGTGCATTCATCCATCTATGCACCCCTTAATTATTCATTCAGCCAATGAATGTAAAATCTTAGAAACTTGGTGTGTAATGAGTCTTACAAGGATCATGGTATTCACACTCTCTTCGAAAGCCAGAAGGATGCATGGTCTTTCAGCCTCTGCTCAAGCATTTTGGATCACAGAACACTCTGGTCTTTCTAGAGACCAGACCGTTTGGATAAATATGGAGTATTACAGATATATAGCCACAGTCTAGGATGGAACTGTTTTCTAGGGTGCCACTCACTGGATCTAGTTATTTTCCCTCAGTGCTATAGAGAACACTGCAGTTAGTTACAAACAACTTCAGCTCAAGTGACCTATATTGCCTTTTGTGTGTTGACGTAACGAATACCGAAATGTATAATCCCTACTCACTTACCAGCATGACCCGACTATGAGGATGGGAGTAAGGCTGATGACAGATACAGTTACGAAGCAAATAGGGCCATAGCATCCTGAAACCTACAGTCTGGTAGGAAAGATGCCATATGTATACAGAAGATTATTGTAAAAGGCAGGAGGTAACAAAAATACCCCAAAAAAGTACAGATAGAGCTATCTAAAATTTGAGAGAAGGGAAAGAATCCTATCAGTAGTATAATCAGGAAAGTCTTCTGTAAAAGTATTTTGAGCATTACAGTCTAGGTGATCATGTAGGAATGAGGTATTGTAGGACTACATTTACATTTAATATTTACAAATTATTTCTTGGTTACTGAAGTCATACATATTCTTTGTGAGGAAAAGAAGGGAAGATAAGAAAATTAAAACATTAAAATTAAGAAAATTTAGACTTCTAAACTATTTGAAAAAAAAAAACCAAAGTATTAAAATGAAAAAGCAGTTTCTTTCCAGTCCTTTGTTAGAACGAATACTCTTCCATTAAGATTATACAGTACATACAGTTTTGTTGCACAACTTAAAAAAATATCCTGTGCTTGTTAATGCCATTACATTATCTTTGAAATTGAGTTTTCTTATTATTGAAGTATAATTAACATACAGTGTTCTATTTTAGGTGTACAATGTGTGACTCAACTATTCATTGCTCAGCACTCATCAAGATAAGTGCATTTTTAAAGCTTATTTATTTTGAGAGCGAGAGCAAGTGCATGCATGAGTGGGAGGGGGGAGGGGCAGAGAGTGAAGGAAAGAGAGAATCCCAAGCAGGCTCCACACTCTCAGTGCAGAGCGTGACTTGGGGCTTGATCTCATGAACCATACGACCTTGACCTCAGCCATTATCAAAAGTTGGATGCTTCTTGTTGGGATGAGCACTGGGTGTTATATGTAAACCAACTTGACAGTAAACTATTTAAGGAAAGAAAAAGTTGGATGCTTACCTGACTGAGCCACCCAGGCACTCCAAGATCAGTATATTCTCTTAATCTCCTTTATGTAATTCACCCATCCCCCACCAGTCACCCCTCTGGTAGCTACCATTCTCAGTATTTAAGAGTTTGTTTTCCTGTGTCCTTTTTTCCTTTTTCATTGTTTTGTTTTTTAAATATGACAAATTTTTTTCCTTTTTCATTGTTTTTTAAATATGACAAATTTTATACGAATATTTATATTTGAAATACAAATTTCAAATATGAGTAAAATCATGATATTTGTCTTTCTTATTTCACTTAGCATTATACCCTCTAGTTCCATCCATGTTATTGAAAATGGCAAGATTCATTCTTTTTTATGGCTGTGTAATATTCTTTTGCATGCGCGTATGTGTGTGTGTGTTTGTGTGTGTGTATGTGCGTGCACACGTGTATACATACCACAAAATCTTTATCCATTCATCTCTCAATGGACACTTGAGTTGTTTCTGTAATTTTGGCTATTGTAAATAATGCTGCAATAAACATAGGGGTGCATATATCTTTTCAAATTAGTGTATTCCTTGGATAAATACCCAATAATAGAATTAGTGGATTATATAGTAGTTGTATTTTTAATTCTTTGAGGAGCCTCCAGACTGTTTTTCACAGTAGCTGCACCAATTTGCATTTCCTCCAGCACATGAGGGTTTCTTTTCCTCCACATCTTTGCCAAAACTTGTTACTTTTCGTGATTTTTATTTTAGTCATTCTGACAGGTTTAAGGTGATAATATCTCACTGAGGTTTTGATCTGCATCTCCCTGATGATTAATAATGTTGAACATCTTTTCATGTGTCTGTGGGTCATCTGTATGAAAACATGAGTTATCTGCACAGACTTCGGATATCCAAAATGATAGATCGGGGGCATTTAGGTTTTCTCTCTCTCTTTCTCTCTTTGCTGTGATAAATAACATTGAGATAAATATTATCTAATGTGAATCTTTACTCTCCCCACTTAGACTTTATGAATCTTGATAATGTTCTCCATGAAATGTGTACCAATTTACACTCTTAGACAAAGGAATGAGAATATTTTGTTACATTCATGCTAGGATTTGGATGGTTTTTTTCCCCCTCTTAATGGTGCCATACTATAACCACTTATATTATTTTTATTCACAAGGACAGACATTAGCAAGCCTCGAAAAGAGATGGGTGTGGGGCTACTGGGTGGTTCAGTCAGTTAAGCATCCAACTTCGGGTCAGGTCATGATCTTGTGGTTCATGGGTCTGAGCCCCACGTTGGGCTCTGTGTTGACGCTCAGAGCTTGGAGCCTGCTTCGGATTCTGTCGTCCCTCTCTCTCTGCCCTCCCGGCCCCCCACTCATGCTCCATCTCTCAAAAATGAATAAACATTTTAAAAATTAAAAAAAAAAAGAAAAGAAAAGAGATGGGTGCTTTTCTAGGATTGAGAAACTAAGAATAAACAAAAATAGGAATGCGTTTAATAGCTAAATATCTGTACTGCTTTAAGGCACTTTGTTCCATATAAAGGTCTAGTGTGTATTTATCTCTTTAGAAACCAAAAGGCCTAACAACTAAACAGTATAGCACGGGGATAATAGTGTTACCTCGAAGTGCCAACTGCCTGGATTCTAACCCTAGCCCTACCCCATAGCATTGTCACCTCGGGCCATGTATTCAGTTGCCCCACGCTTTTGTTTCCTTGTCTGTGTAACAAGAGGTAGGGCAGAAACAGAAAAGCCTCAGAAGAGTAAGATGATTATATAAGATGCCAAAAATGTAAGTACTTGGTAGATGCTATTATAAAATACGTAGTTTGGTGCTTGTGTAGAATGATCATACTGCTGTGTCGAAACTGAAAGTCCCTGGATTGATTCTCATTGTGGTGCATCTTCATTCATTATCTTGTGAACAGAAGAGGAAGACCAGAAGGATCAGGACCTATTATGCATCCAGGATTCAGTAGGACAGGTTTTCCTTGGACTGGGTGCAGCCTTCATCTCAAGGGATCCTGAAAGTCTCTGAAAAGAGCTCAATTCTGAGATCCCCCACTTTTCTGTCTTCCCAATGCAGAGGTTCCCATAATTTGTCAGTGTCTTATTTACATTTGTTCAGTGCCGAATAAATACCTAAGAGTTTAATTTATGAAGCAGTTAAGTCAACTTAATGAAATGCGTGCTTCCTAATAAACTAGCAGCCGTTTTGTGAAACAGCAACAACAAACTAAATGGAAAGAAAGATCATTTTTATCTGATTCCTAAGAGCAACTGCTGAGGACTCTGTGTGCCTTTGGGGGCACTGTACAACTTCTTAGAAGTCAGACTCAGATCAAATACTGTCATCCTCATTTCCTGTCTCAAAGTGAGTTTTAGGTGAGATTTGATTTTTATTATAGCAGACAATATTGCAAAAGCACGTCACAGAAAGGAATTTAATGCCATCTAATGTTGAAACTGTGAACTACTTCGAGCTGGCAGTTTTCACATGGTCTGACAGATGTTGAACGTCACTGATTCTCTTAAACTTAAAATATCCGGCAGCGCTCTTTTTTAATTAACTGTGGAACCCTAAGGTGCCTTGGGGGCACAGTTTGGGAACCAGGGCCCTACTGTGTTTCTGTTTTCTGGTTTCATTTTAGCTTTGTTTTCTTCTGGGTATTGCCTCCTCTTGTTCCCTAGTTCCTGTTTTTATTTATTTCTTAGTTCTAGCTGCCTCATTTCCTTCCCCTTTGCATAGGGCTATTCTCCATCTAGTCTCCATCAAGCAGCAGTGGTCTGTGTTGCAGCTCCTGGACCTTTGCAGCCCTCGCGGTCTTGGTATGGTTTGGTAGCTGGCTGCAGGTCAGCGCCAAATCTTACAGGACTTTTTCAGTTCACAACTCCAGGGAGCGTCCTTTCCACTGTAGGCTGCCTAAATGGTATGCCAGCAGTGTGACTTATCTTTAAGCATCCTTCTTGTTTTTTCTTTTTAATTTTTTTAATGTTTTTTCTTTAACTTATTTCTGAGAGAGAGTGAGAGAGAGAGCGTGAGCAGGGGAGGGTCAGAGAGAGAGGGAAACACAGAATCTGAAGCAGGCTCTAGGCTCTGAGCTAGCTGTCAGCACAGAGCCTGACACGGGGCTTGAACCCATGAACTGTGAGATCATGACCTGAGCCAAAGTCGGACACTTAACTGACTGAGCCACCCAGGCGGCCCTCTTTAAGCGTCCTTCTGTGGCACTCTCCTGGGGACATGCCCCCACGCCAGACCTCCCGGCTTGTCAGGGGCAGTCTCTGCTTCATAGCAACAAAGAACTGCTCAGACCACATCTCCCTGCTGCTGTTCTTGGCCCAAGAATATATTGGAAGATGTATTTGAAACAGTTGAGCGGTTAACTGTGGGCTCTGGATGAGACCGCTTGCTTTTGTGTCCTAGGTTTACCGCTTACTGCTCAATTTCCGGAAACTCCATATTCCTCATCTATAAAATGGAGATAATAATAGGTCTTAATTCATGTGAGAACCAAATGAGAAAATGTGTTAGTGCTCTTAGCGCAGTGCCTCACGTTAACAAATGCTAATGAAGCACTGACTAAATGTTAACTTGTTTTTTTCTGACCCTAACTGAAATTCACTCAAATATTTTAACTTTTGTTAGGAATAAAGTAACCGCTCATTTTTTAAAAATGATTTATTTATTTATTTATTTTATTGAGAGAGAGAGACAGACAGACAGACAGTGCGTGAGCAGGAAGGGGCGGAGGTAGGGAGGGGGAGACACAAAATCCGAAGGAGGCCCTTGACTCCCAGCTGTCAGAGCCCAACGAGGGGCGCGAACTCGCGAGCTATGAGGTCATGACCCGAACTGAAGTCAGATGCTTAACCTACTGAGCTACCCAGGTGCCTCAAACTACTCGTTTTTTAAATTTAATGTCTGTCTCTGCCAGTTTATGAGAGCGCCAATTATTAAAATGAAGAAGCACCTTACATTCTTATAACATTTGGTTTAGATGAACTAACGTGTCTTTTTCAACCTATATAATCTCTTTAGATTCTCCTGACCTTATATATATATGCCTCATAGGTTTGACAGTGAAAATATTACTATTCCCATTTTAGAGGTGATAAAACTGAGTCTCAAGATTATGGGAACTGCCGAAGAGAACTCATTATTTGCTGGGTCTACACCTTCACTCAGGACTTGTCCAGAACTAGCACTCCATACTTGCTGTGTTGCTACCTTTTAATATATCAAAAGTTAAAAATGAAAAAAGAAAGGGAAAAAAAGGGGTGGAAGAAAGGAAAAGTGACTGGTATTCTTTAATTTTTGTAAGCAATGAAAATTTGCCATTTCTGTGGCCAGTCCACCTCAATGTAAAAGTGGTTTTAATTAGTGCATAAGAATCACAACAATTTGAAAGAACATCGCCTATGCTTTGTTGCCAGAAATAATTCCACAAGACAAAATGCTTGGCCTTTGAATTGCATACCAAAAACTTGTATTCACCACACACAAAAAATATACAATACAAGAATTTTTAAGTTCAGTTTCTGATCACCAGAAAAAATGCTTCAGAAAAAGAGACAAACGTCGCCTTCCCCGTATCTTTTTTTCCCCAAACGTTCACATGCCTAACCCTTTCACCCATGCTAGGGCCACTGCTGCCTAACTGCTTTTTGGGCACGGTGGCATGGAAATACCTCATCGGGGTATAATTTTGCACAGAACAGAGAGAACATGGTGTTTATGGAACTGAGTCTCCACCGGGTAGCCTGGTGGAAGGCTGCGTTCTGATTTCCGTGTTAAAATGGAAGTAAAACCCAAGGCTGTTCCTTTCGGGTCTGTAGGAAGCTCTCTGGTTCCATGCTGGTGTGGTCATTTTCAGGTCCCTGGGGCAGGTGAGGGAGAAGAAATGGTCTTCTGGCCCCAGGCTTGAAGGCACTGACCTGAATGTGCTGACTCACTGTAACAATCTAAAAATGTAGCATGATTCTCTGCTGGCTGACTAGAAAAGTGTGGAGGTCACAGGCTGGCCAGGCTAAACATTTCCAGGCCTTACCAGAGGCAGGTTTCTCCAGGCAGGTGAGCACTGACTCCACACAAGGACATCACGTGATGGTCCTCCAGCCAAGCATCATGGACATGGCAGCAGAAGCTTAAGTATCTGAAACATTTAGTGTGGGAGAGGTTGGCTCAGGATGTTGTGAACAGTTAAGAGTCTGGAAGCTTATTTTAAAAGCATCACTATATTAAAATAAAATAATGCTTATTTTAAGAAACGAGCATTAAGGCCACAAAAAGGAATATAAGTGATACATATCTAGAAAATCTCGAGGAAAAAAGAGTCTGAAGTCTCCATTCTACTTTTTTTTGGTTTAGTTAATACTATAAACAATTCCTATGCAAACTATCTTTTTTTAAAAAAAAGTTTTAAGTTTATTTATTTTGAAAGAGAGCAGGGGAGGGGCAGAGAGAGAGAAAATCCCACCTAGGCTCTTTGCTGTCGGCATGGAGCCCAAAGTGGGGCTCTAACACACGAACTGTGAGATCATGACCTGAGCCGAAACCAAGAGTCAGACGCCTAACCTACTGAGCCACCCAGGAACCCCCCAAATTGACCATCTTTAGATGTTGGATTTGTTTTCTGTGCTACGTAACAGATTGCCACAAGCTTGGTGGTAAAACACCCACTTATTATCTTAGTTTCTGCAGGTCAGAATTCCAGGCACGCTTTAGTGGGTTCTATGCGCAGGGTCCCACCAGGCTGAAATCAGCATGTTGGCCGGGTCCTGTTCTCTTGGCAAGGCTAGACTAGGGGAGGATCTGCTTGCAAAAGCCCTTGGCTGGCAGCACTCGTTTCTTTCTGTTTGTAGATTTCACAGCCACTTGCTTCTTTAAAGTCAGCAAGGAAGAGAGAGTGAGTCTCTGCTGCTTCTATTCTAGTCTCTCTGGCCTCTAGATTCCTTTTTAAAAGAGCTTACCTGATTAGGTCCAACTGACCCAGGATAATCTCCTTTTTGATCAACTTAAAGTCAGTTTAATCACATCTGGAAAATCCCTTCACCTTTGCCATGCAATAGAACCTAATCAACGTCTATAACTATTGCCATATTCTGTTTGTTAGAAGCAAGGTACAGGCTCTTCCCACACACGGGGGAGGGCACTATAGAAGGGTGACTCACTGGGGTCACTTAGGGAGTGTATCCACCAAGGATGCCGTGTGTTTTAATATGATTATAGTCAGAAGAAAAATGGACTTTTGAAAAGCACAAAGGAATCAGCCTTGGGGAGCCTGGGTGGCTCAGTTGGTTTAGCGTCCCACTTTGGCTCAGGTCATAATGTCACAGTCTATGAGTTCGAGCCCCATTTTGGGCTCTGTGCTGTCCTAATAACTCAGAGCCTGGAGCCTCCTTCAGATTCTGTGTCTCCCTTTCTCTCTGCCCCTCCCCTGTGTGTACTCTGTTTCTCTCTCAAAAAAATAAACATTAAAAAAATTTTTTAAAGGAATCAATCAGTGTTATAGAATGAAAGACTAAAGGACATTATGTATTTAAGTCTACATTAAAAAAAAAAAGTATTTGCACCAGAACTATTTGCCTTTCCTTAAAGAATGTGTCCATAAACACTTCTATCTTGAATTTTTCTTTTCCTCTGGCTCCTGAGACGTTACTCTTAACTGGTTTTCTTGCCTCTTGCCGCATTCCTTCACGTGCACTTCTTCCTCTCTGTTTGGTTTTGAAATGTCACACTTCTACCCTGACAATTGCCTTTGTTCACCTACCTCCAGGAGGGCTAGAAGTCTTAACGCCCCCACCATGCACGTCCTGAGCACAGTGGCACGGAAACATGTGGTCACGGTGTAACCGCGACCCTACAGATAAGCCAGCAGCTCTTTTGGGGTCAGGGTGTAATCTGACAGGTCCGTGGGGTGACAGACCTGAGGCGCGTTTGGACCTTGCTGTTTCAAAGAGAAACGAAAAGTCATTTTTCTCCTTTTCGGTCTCGAGGAGACATGCTGGTTCCATTCATGCCGGGTGGTTTTTATGTTCCAATAGCAGGATTCTGTAAACAGTCTCACAGACGTGTGCAAAGTGTGTGCCTGTGTTTGTTTCCACTTTGTAGAAAAGAAAAAGAATTTAAGGCTGCTTAAAAGATGTGTACAGTTCAGAGGACAAAGTTGAACTAAAAATAAGCAAGAGAAAGGGAAGAATACAGACCAGAAAGTGGCATGGAGTCAGGTAAGGACATGCATTCCAGCAGCTAATGCAGACATAAGCACAAAAAGATTCATGATTTGGGGCGCCTGGGTGGCTTGGTCGGTTAAGCATCGACTTTAGCTCAGGTCGTGATCTCATGGTCTGTGAGTTTGAGCCCCGCATCAGGCTCTGTGCGGACAGCTCAGCTCCTGCAGCCTGCTTCAGATTCTGTGTCTGCTTTTCCCTCTACCCCTCCCCTGCTCGCACTCTCTCTCTCTCTTTCAAAAATAAACATTAAAAAAAAAAAACCCAAAAAACAAAAGAGAAAAAGATTCATGATTTGGTGGCCATAAGGTAAAATGTGGAGAAACAGCTCCTCTGAGTGCTGAGCCCAAAGAGACATTTCTCCTGTGGGTCTTCATTTGGACACATTGGCTATGTTGCTGCATGGGACAACTTAGTGTTCACATGCAGAGCCGTGTCCCCTGGATCATTTCTTAGAACATTCCTCCAGGAAGGCTGGTGGCCTGCTGCCAAAGTGCAGCTCAGCGAAAGCCTTTCTGTGGGCCTGGACTTTCCAATCCATTGGTCCACTCAATTTAGAATGAAACGTAGCACGGTATTTCTTAGTCTCTTTAAAACTTACTGCCTTGCACCCAAAGGTTTACGTTTTGTTTTCCATCCCTTGGATTATATTTTGAAGTGAATTTGTTTTATCTTCCAACTATAAAGTCATTATGTTATTGAAAATGAACATCCAGCCAAAAGTATTCTAGATTTTTCCCCAGATGCCATTAAGAACCTTTTAGCTCATGGAGAAGAATGAGCTATGTGGTTCCTTGTGCATACTATCTCATGGCCCTTTATAAAGTTTTTTTTCCCCCAGACTATATTTCTTGATAACATCTGGACACTTGTTTCCCCTAATTAAGTATACGTTGAAGTCAGTGGAATTTTTTGTTTTATTTAGTTTTTGATGAGTTGTGGGGGGTTGGGGGGGGTGGAGGGTGGTAATTAACATTCTCTAGAGAAACCTGAGGAGCTTAAAAGGACATCTGCCTCATTAGGAGACTGCTCTATGTCAGTTTCAAGGAAGGGAAAGGGAGAGCCCATCGGCAAGTGCAGGATCTCTGTGTAATAATGAAGGATGTTTTGCAGAGCAAGGGACTGGGCAATCTAAACCTCATGGAGCTGAATCACAGAGATTGCATGCGATATTTATTTACTACTAACTTATTTCTGATTTTCAAAGTAAATCCCATCCAAATATATGGAAATATTTGAGTCAGAATACAAAATTCATCCTGAATTTGACTACCACCATTTTGACACATTTCTATCCCATGTGTTTTTCCCTATGGCAGTGTAGCTTTGTGGCTCAGAGTGAGGGTCTCTGGAGGCATTACAATCCCCATGGCACCATTTGTTAGCTGAATTGTCCAGAGAGGTTTCTTGAGGCCCCTGAACCTGAATGTTCTTCTTTGTAAAAATAGAGATAGTGAGTGTGCCCCGCTCATAAAATGGAAACCATGAGTTATTCTCACAAATAAGATTGTTCTTAAAGTTTGGTAGAAACTCATTTATGAAAGACGTTATCAAAACAGTGATAAAACAGTTGAAAAGCCAGGGAGATACCTGCGTAAGAGAACAAAGGGAAACATGATTGGAATCCATCAAGGGCCAGGGGTTTGTAAGTTCTTCGGTGTGGAACTTGCTTTCCCCTGGGAAGAGGTAACTTTTGAGATGATGGCATTTTCTGTGGGCAGGAACAATGGAAAAAAGTAATAGGGAAACTTAGTCCTTCTTCTCCTGCCAAAGATAAAGGGCTTGTTATGGTTAAATTTGGATACGTCTCATTAATACAATTTAGTAACAGCCGGCCTTCCTGTGGAGGAGTATAGCAGGCACCCAACTGAACTTCGTAGCTACTCTCTCCACCTATAGCATCTTCCCCTTTCCTCTCCATCCTGCAAAATAGTCACAGAATCATATGGAAGCCTGTACTTGAGACTTATGTCTCCTAATTCCCCTTCACTTACTGTGTTCCATCCAAAATGGGCAGTGGTTCCTTGGGCATATTCTGCAGTTTCTTGCTGGTCTTGTCTGCTTATTATATGGGCTTGTTTAGCTAAAGCTAAAAATGGGTATACTTAATTTAAAATATATTTAAGGACACCTTTTATCACTACTTTTGCAAAACTTGGACTTAGAGACTTGTAGAGTGTGTGTGTGTGTGTGTGTGTGGTGTGTGTGTGTGATGACAAGTTGGTGCTGATTTTCGCTTCTCTCGGGATGAACCTTTCCAATTTGGCCCTAGGACTGACTTGGAATAGTGGCAAATGCTACTTTGGCAAACTTGTGCTTAACGTAGTGGCTGCTCTGTCTGTATTTATGTGTGACATGGTCTGGGGAGAAAATATCTTTGAGTCAGATAGTTCAACACATTATTTCCACATAGATAGATAGATAGACAGACAGACAGATAGATAGATGACACCCTTTGTATCATGCCAGATGAATTTCTGGGTCTGGGAGTACAATGGTATAGCTCGATTTAAACACACTCCAGTTTGAGTGGTGGCTTGACAAGTCAATTGAAATCAACTATAGATTCCTCATCTGGGAAATTGGAAGTCTGATCCTACCCTGTGTTGAAGAATGAGAACAACATGTCTGCCATGAAGTCCTCGTTCAGTGCTTCTTAACCTCCTTGCCTCATTTCTGTGCTAGACCTTCCGGAGGCTGAAAATCTGACCTTGCAGTCCCCAGAGAGGTGAGCTTAGCACCCTATGAACTATAAGCAGCCCTCTCTCATCAGGAGGGTGAAGAAGGAAGGACAGAGTGTCCGGGTGACATTTGGAGTGGAATCTTTAGCCCTCCTCCCTGCGTAGTTGCCAAGTAGTGAGAAGACTATGATGTTGAGACCTTGTATTCAGCAAGAGACATTATGGCTCTGTGTTAATAGTTGGTTCTCATTTAGACTATGCTCGTTTCTATAGTTGCTGAAAACCTGAGTACCTAAACATTAGCTCCATTAATAAGATTTCAGTGCTCCCTGACTGAGGAATGTCCGAAAATGGTTTTATTGAGAAGGGAGAAGTTCGTTTAATTTGGCCTCTTCTCTCTTTGCTTGTAGAAGTAAAAACAATTAAACGAGAACTCCGCTGTCAGCAAAAAGGCCTTTGACCTCTATTAATTCTCTTTTTTTGTAAACTGTCATTAAAAGACCAGAGTTTTCCTTTTTCAAGGTTTTATGTTCTGTCTCTGAGTCTGGGATCAGACGTTTGCATCTGTACAGATGTCAAGAATTGCCTTTGAAGGAGGGAGATTCTTGGCAATATCCTAGCTTCCAAGTTCCAAGGTTCTGTGATATCAAGTTCTTCTACTCACCTCCACGAGGGAGAGGGTCACAGCAAAGAAGCCTAGCCTTATGGGTGGTCAGAAGTAGGGTGTGTTTGGAAAGAAGTTGTGTTTTTCTTTCCATTAAGTATTTAAAACCTGTGATTTAACTATTTCATATTTGCATTGCATTTGTGCTTTTCTCTCTCCCTTCCATAGTCCACAGGGACCCAGATTACTTCTCATTTGTCCACCTCCTCTCTCACTCCAGGTTTTCTGCCTTTGATTTTCTTTAGACTGTTACAGTGTCTCCCCGGCCTTTGTGCTTTCCTGCCGTCCCTGAAACAAGCACCTAGACCTCTCGTGTCTTTCTGTTTATGTCTGATCTCAACTGAGGGACAGGAAGTAATAGGAGTAAGGCGAAGGTACAAAATGGGCTCAGGATCATACAGATCTTCACCACTCTGGTGTCTGGACTCTAGTCCTGTCCCTTCTTAAATGGAACCTAAAAGTCCCATTGAACCTTTCCTGTGTGTGGAGCACACCACCTCTCCTTAAAGGATGCCGGGCATGCCCGCCCTGCCCTTCAGTAAGCTTCTGCCAGTACCATGGGCTGCCCAGCTCCCTTAGCAGCCATCTCTGAGTTTATGAGGCTTTCTGGGAAATTGTATCTGGGTCAGGGAGTTGCTGGTCCACAGAGGAGACGGTATTTCTTCACAGTGTCTGGTTAACCAGTCTATGTAATGAGTCTCTCTCTGACAGACTAGAATGTTCCATTCAGTGCAGTTACTAAAATGTATGTATCCACTTAATTTATTATTCTACTCTATAATTCCCTCTGGGTTTCTTTCAAAGATATTATGGAAGGCATTAATTTATATAGGAGTGTTCTATTTTAAAACAATAATTGAAATCAAATATTTATAAGTAAGGTATTTTAATTGTAATTTTAATGGTAAAAATTTTAATATTGTAAGTATTGATAAATCATTGTATCATTTAAAATAAGATCTTAAAGGGGCATCTGGGTGGCTTAGTCGGTTAAGCGTCCTACTTTCGCTTAGTTCATGATCTCGCGGTTCGTGGGTTCGGGCCCTGCATCGGGCTCTGTGCTGACTGCCAGCTCAGAGCCTGGAGCCTGTTTCAGTCTGTGACTCCCTCTCTCTCTGACCCTCCCCTGCTCATGCTGTCTCTCTCTCTCTCCTAGAAATAAATAAAAATAAAAAATAAAATAAGGTCTTAAAATATCTTAAAATAATAAAAATAAGATTTTAAAATAGCTTACTGTTTCTTAAATATTTAAATATTAAATATTTAAAATTAATAGTACTTTAATTCCTAGTTTAAATGGAAAATGTTCTTAAAAGATGCTTCAGGAAATAATGTGAAATACCCATTGATTTGTTATTTCCCAAAAACAAATAAGCAAGGAAGCATTGATGGGAAGTTGAATTGCTCAGAATAGAAAAGAGTTTAGCCTTTAGCCACTATAGTATAATTTTCTTAAAAATCCACTTTAGCTTTTCCATGAAATCAGAAAAGTGGTGTGTGTGTGTGTGTGTGTGTGTGTGTGTTAAGGATAAATCTTTCTCTTTTTTCATTTTTTGGTATGAAAATTTTAGAACAATTAAACAGATACCTGTAAATTGGAAATCTCAAATAGTCTTTGAATAGCAAGCCATTCTTCTCTCTATAGTTCCTGTTCTGCTCTAATCTCTGAATTATTGTAATGTTGATTTCCTTCCTTTGTAAAGGTAACATACGATCAGTACAGAACATGTACAAATTAGGAAATATTGAACAAGAAAGAAAATAGTCCCCTCTAGTCCCATCATCCAAACAGTAATGTTCCCTTTATCTGAGAAGGTCTTTCTGTTGTCCTGACATGTGAATGACAGAGGAGAATAAAGAATTAGTGAATCAAGTCATTTCCTGCAAATGCTTATAGATGTTGCCTGACTGGCCCTCGAAGTAGAAGAGTCTGAGGTCAGTCTGACTGTTCTCCCTTTATAGGCAATCTGTTTAGTTTGGCCTCGGTGGTTGTATGATTCTTTCTTTATCATTATGCTCCTTTCTCTGTACTCTCTTCCACCAAATCCACCAGAGCCCTGGAACATTACCCCTCACGTCTTTACAGTGCAAAGGGAGTTAGAAATATTAGTGCCTAAAGCCTGCCAGGTCTCTGATGAATCATTCAGATTGTTCTCCCCCTGTGTCTTAGTTTCTCTCTACTCTTCCCTTGATAGTTCTGTCATGTTACTCACTGGGCAGTGTATTATCAGGAACATTTGTTGTCTGTGACATGGCCATCAAATTCTGAAATAAGATTATCATCTCTCAGATTTAGTGCTCTCCTTTGTCAGGGTGATACCAACGCATTTTTAATATTTTCAGATGCATATTAGCTGTTAGGACTAGGTATCTATATTATAAAAACACAGACTACATAGATATTTATAGAAGCTTTATTAATGTTCATTTTTAAATTATAAAATTGTAAAATATTAATCTAAATTCATTCTGCATCAGTGAAGGATTTCCTCATCTCATAATTTCTAGAAACTTCCTTTATCCTTGAGTTGGCCCTTAAAGTGATTCCAATATCACTATAGAAACTTCAGTCTTACATATATCATTGATATATTTTATATCCTACCTCTATTATATTTGCTGAATATATTTATACGTTATATAGAAAAGCATTTTAATTTGAAATGTGTTGTCCTAGAAGAGGCTTGGAAGAAAACTTTGTAAAATACTTTGATAATAGGTTAACAACTCTAACAGTTGTGAAAGTCAAATCCAAGAATAGTATTTAAATATGAAAAACTTACCACAGCATGACTGGAATGCTTGCTTTTATTAGATAAGTTTTTGAGGTGACCATTTTGGCATCTACTGGGTTAGTATTAGGAAAAGAGATAAGTTTGCATTTCTACTATAGGCTAAAATTATGAAGATGATATTCTTAATGATTACTTGTCTTTATTCAGACGTTTTTCCCTCAAAGAAAACAATGGCTTGAAATAAGCTTTTAAAAAAAGAATCACCAGTCTCCCGGTCATATTATATAAATGAAGTAGGATTTAATGCTCTTTTATGGAACACATTACACCAAGTGTGGAAGAGGTTACCACTGTCCTAACGTAGGCGACAGAGGATGACTCAGCGCTGTAGTCATGTGGTAAATAATCTTAGAGTCCCAAATAACAGAGGAGAATTTTGGCTTCAGAAATAACCACTCTTTTGACTGTAGAACTTGATGTGTTTTTGTGCTGTAACCCTAACTAATCTGACCTCTCGAAATGGTTCACATCATTTACGAAATTACATTTACCTCTGACAACTAACTTTCTGCTGTAGAAACTTACGTGCCAAGTGTTTGACCTACGGGTTCCTACAGCAATCCTGTAGGGGAGGTATTGCCATATATCCTTTTCACAAAGGAAGAAACCGAGGCCCAGAGTATGAAACCAGGTCACTCAGCTGGCAGGTACGCAAGCCGGAGTTCTGTCCCAGGGACACAGAGTGACAAGACTCAAACCCGTCACCTGTAACCTCTCACTGCCTTGCTGATGATCACACCTGATTCTGTTGAGAAAAAATAATCCATTCCGGTCACAGAATGTAAGAGATGGAGGGAAACTTACAGTCTTTTTAATCCTTACATATTTCTGATAGGAAAATGGAGGACTTTTTTACCTTTATGGTAAAATTAAGGTGTTTATACTCATTTATAAGACCTACTGAAGGCGTATTTTTGCTTTAAAATGCATTTCTTTGTCTAGTGTACCAAACCAACCATATATTGCCTAGTACTTCCCAAAGTTAAATTGCCTTGGGACCATTTATACAAACAGAATATGGTAACATGATTAGCTGAAGAAGAAGTGAAAGTATGTTGGGTTGATGTACTATGATAGGTATTGGCCAATTTTCACATAATTTACCTAGTTTCAGAGACTTGAGAGAGGTTGATCTCAGAGGAATGAACCTCAATATATGATTGACTATGCCTCGATTACTTCTCTTCCCTCCCAGTGATGGGAAAGGAATGAATAATTTCACTAAGTGGAAATGGTCCATGCTCCAGTAGCATATACAGTGTTTGAAATCTCTGTCTCCTCTCTGCTTTGGGATCTCTGAGAGCCCTGAGTATGTCATGCAAATACTTTTTTTGTTTGTTTGTAGACTTTCCATAGTTTTTAGAGCGCTTTTAGAGACATCTGAATCATAAAGAATAACACGAGAAGAATGGAGATTTATAACTTACAGGATAATCAACTTTTATCACTGGAAATGGCCCAGTTTGTCCTATAGATGTACCTCTCCAGCCACTTCTACTTCAAAGATGTGGAAACTGAAGCCCAGTACGTTCTAGTGATTTACATTCCCAGGTAGATTCAGATATACATCTATCCCAGAGTGAGGTGGTGCCTAGTCCTGGACTTTTCCCTGAATGACTTTATACACTTATATACATTTAGGTATCTGGTGTGCAGAATCCCAAGTAGATATTTGGGGCTTTTAGGATTGCATCTCAATTTGTCTACGTGTGTGTGTGTGTGTGTGTGTGTGTGTGTGTGTGTGTTTGAGAGAGAGTGTATACATGCACACGAGTAGGGGAGGGGCAGAAAGAGAGAGAGGAGAGAGAGAGAGAAGGAGAATCTTAAGCAGGCTCCATGTTTAACATGGAGCCCAACACAGGGATCAATCCCATGACCCTGGAATCATGACCTGAACCTAAACCAAGAGTCAGACGTTCAGCAGACTGAGCCACCCAGGCACCCCTTATTTACAGCGATTTTGAGTGTATCTCTTTGTATTTTTTTTTAACAGTCGCTCTGGCTATGACAGTGTACACATGTGACTTAATATAGTGTAGTGATATCAACATTTTACTACTTAGAAGTGTGGAAGCCCTACTTTCATTTAGGTTCCTTTACCTTCCCCACTTTTAAATATCATTGTCTTGAGTATCAGGTGGTGGTATTGTATTTGTTTCAAATATCTAATATGTTTTATAAAATTTGTGAGGAAGATTGTCTATTGTAGGTAGCCATATTATGTTCCCTTTGTTCTTATGTGCCATTTCCTTTCTGTCTGAATTTTTTTCCAGCCGTTCTTTGAAAGTAGGTCTGCTAGCCACAAATTCTTTTAGTTTTCTTTCATCTAAGGAAGATGTCTTTATCTTCCCTTCATACTAAAGATAGTTTTGTTGGATATAGAATTTGAAGATGACAGGGTGTCCACCCCCCGCCCCCCAGCAGTCGGAAAATGTGAAACTTCTGGCCTCCACAGTTTCCAATAGGAAATTTGCTCTTATATGAATTGTTGTTCCCTTATGGATAATGTGTCATTTGTCTCTGGATGCTGGCAACATTTTTTTTTTTTTTTGCTCCAGTCTCAAAATTTAATTATGAAATGTGTTGGTGTGTTTCTTTGGATTTATTCTCTTTTAGTTTCATGCAGTTCGGAAAGTTTAAACCATTGATTCTTCTAATATTCTTTTATTTTTTTAAATATAGTTTATTGTCTAGTTGGTTTCCATATCACACCCAGTGCTCATCCCGACAAGTGCTAATATTCTTTTAAACTCACTCTCTTTGTCCTGTTCGTCTGGGACTCATGTATATATGAATGTTGGACCCTGTTGTCCCATCCCTGCCATTGGTTTTGTTTGGTCTATTTTCTCTCTGTTGTTCATATTCAGTAGATTCCATTGATTATCAGGTTCAGTGATACCTGTTTTCTGTCATCTCTACTAAGTTTATTCTCATTATTTTTTAAATGTCTTATTTGTTTCAGAAAGAGAGAGAGACAGACAGACAGACAGACAGCGTGAACAGGGGAGAGTCAGAGACAGAGGGAGATATAGCATCTGAAGCAGGCTCCAGGCTCTGAGCTAGCTGTCAGCACAGAGCCCAATGCGGGGCTCGAACCTACGAACCGTGAGATCATGACCTGAGCCAAAGTCAGACGCTTAACCAACTGAGCCACCCAGGCGTCCCAAGTTTATTCTTATTATCACATATTTATAACTTCAGTTCAGCCCTTTTTTATAACTTCTAATTTTTTGCTGAGATGTTTCTATTTTTTCATTTGTTCAGAGAATTTGCAATTGCGTATTGAAGCATTTTTTGACGGCTGCTTTAAAATCCTTGTCAGTAGGGGCGCCTGGGTGGCTTAGTCGGTTGAGCGTCCGACTTTCTCTTGGGTCATGATCTCGCGGTTCGTGGGTTCGAGCCCCGCGTCGGGCTCTGTGCTGACTGCCAGCTCGGAGCCTGGAGCCTGTTTCAGTCTGTGACCCCCTCTCTCTCTGACCCTCCCCTGTTCACGCTGTCTCTCTCTCTCCTAGAAATAAATAAAAACATTAAAAAAAATTAAAAAAAAAAATCCTTGTCAATAATTCTAACATCTGATTCATCTCAGTGTTGACATCTGCTGATTCTTTTCTCAATCAAGTAGTGATTTTCCTCGTTTTTTGTGCGCTGAGTGATTTTTTTCATTTTATCCTGGACATTTTGGCTATTATATTAGAAGGTTGGGATCCTATGTAAATCTTTACTCTTACCAGGCAGTCATTTCATTTAGGTTTAGCACGCAGATCCTGTCCTAATTTTGTAGGCTGTTGCTTCCAATGACAATTACATTTTCAGAGACTTTGTGGTACTCTTTTGGTCGGCTTGGTTTATCTGGGGTTGTAGGGATCTCACTGGACCTTGTTTGTTTCACCTGAGGTATGGAAGGGTTTCCCTGGGTAGCGCCTCCTAGTGCCTCTGGTGGGGGTGACAGGAGGAATTCTTTGGCCATTGAAGACAAGTATGCTTCCTGGCACATATGTTGTTCCTGTCTCCTCCCGCCCCCCAGACTGCAGGGAAGGAGAGCACTTCTCAGGTGAGGCCTTTTTTGGGGAAGTATCCCCTTTGCTGGGGCTGCCAACTGCCTGCTGCCTCTCATTGAGGGAAGGAAGTCTTACGCCTAGTGAGTAAGGAGAGCGCTCTCCCTACCACTTACTGTCAGTGGAGCTCCTGATTCATCCCCTTGTCAGTGAGCCGGTGAGCCGGGTG